>OW804095.1:38988644-39368020 GCA_942159475.1 Sthenelais limicola
AATATTATCAGAGCTGCCTGAATTACAAAATAACTGTTCGTGATTTTTTCATGATTTTTATCGATAGAGAATTTAAATACAATACAAATACAATCTAGCATACATAATGAAATAAATCGAGAAAGTTTCAGTTTGATGATACGAGAAGTATTAACATGTTGGATTACATTGATAAAATGAAATAATATTGTATTACGAATTAAAATAAATTGTTTACAAGATTCTATTGATTAGTATTTATATCTCCAATAGCAGGGAATTAACCAAATGGATGATGATTCCTGACTATTTGATATCAAACCTCATTTTTTTAAAAGCTTATGTTATCTATGGTGTAATTCTATCTCATGATGTATCTAGTATCTATATAGACACTTAAAAAGTCAAATGTGTCATGAATAAGATCAGTTACTAACTTGAATTCCTTTCCCCATATAATATCTAAACTAGGAAGGGACTATCATATACATCATGTATTACCACATGGGAGGATGGGATGTACCATCCCTGCAGATACATTTGTGATGTGTTAGGAAAATGAGTCACAAGTCGCAACATTGATATTCTTTTTAAGTGTTTTATTCACAATATCTCTTTATTGAAATGTTTGATTTTTAAGGGTTTTTTTTCACTTAGTGTGGTCTCCACTGGCTGCGATAAGCTCTGTGGTAAGCCTTGCGGTGGTTTGTACTGGTTCTGTAGGTGGAGAGGAATGACGAGGTCCTTGCCTACATGGTCAGTGAATCATGTACTCAGGAACTCACAACTCCTCAACAACACAGCACCATCGCAAGGCTTACCGCAGAGCTTACTGTTTGGGCTGTTCTTTCTGGTGTGAAACCGACTCATCTACTAAATAATTCATCTCGGTGACCAGAGAGGACTAGAGTCCTACTAGTTTCAATATTGGTCTGTCATCATCCTAAACTTACGGAATCGAGAAGCTAAGAAGCTTCTCCCTATCCCTGTCTCCCTCTCTATCTCTTGTCTCTCTCTCTCTCCCTCTATCCTCTCTCTCTCCCTCTCTCGTCTCTTTCTCCTTCTCCCCTTTCTCCTTCTTTCTATCTTCCCCTCTCTCTCGTCTCTCTCTCTATGCCTCTCTTGCTCCCTTTCTCTCCCTCTCATTTCTCTTTCCCCCTCTCTTTCTCTCTCTCCCTCTCTTTCTCCCCGCCTCTCTCTACTCAAACCCACCCCCACCTCTATCCCTTAGTCTCCATTGTCCATATGGGTCAGATTTTCAGTAATATACACTTGGCAGTTCTACACATTTAGGACAGTTCTCCTAAATTCAGCTGAAAAATGAAGAATACCAGGTATATCTGAAATTATTTTGTATTGCAATGATTTAAAGTATCAGTTTTGTTATGTTAAACTGCATTTTGAAGCTCATTTCTGTCTTAAATGTGGGTTATTTGAGAGGATTGGTGAAGGCGAATTGTACATTTTCTGAAGATCTGACCCACATATTCAAACTTCAAACGAAAATAAACTTCAAAATACAGTTCGATCTAACCAACCAGATCGCTAGCATCAATGCAATGCCAAATATACTTGAATTTACCTAGTATTGGCCAAATTGCAGCTTAATTTAGCCTAATTTACTAAATGTCTACAGCTGCGAATTGTACATTTTCTGAAAATCTGATCCAAATGGTTGCAGTAGAAGTATCCTACTTGTCTCTGCCCGGCCCGGCCGGCCAATTAGCGTCCACAGATTGGATTAAATGGATGATTATAGCACCACGAGCTGGAGACGCGATTAACACCAATATAGCGCCAGTATCGATCATAGCACGCCACTGTCTACATACTCTAACCACTAACCACCTCCTCCTCACTGCCCCCCTGCCCCTCTCCTCCCCCTCCTCCTCCTCACTGAACCCTCCCCCTCCCCCTCCTCCTCACTGCCCCTCCTTCTCACTGCCCCCCTGCCCCTCTCCTCCCCCTCCTCCTCACTGCCCCCCTGCCCCTCTCCTCCCCCTCCTCCTCCTCACTGCCCCCTCCTTCTCACTGCCCCCCTGCCCCTCTCCTCCCCCTCCTCCTCACTGCCCCCTCCTCCTCACTGCCCCCCTGCCCCTCTCCTCCCCCTCCTCCTCCTCACTGCCCCCTCCTTCTCACTGCCCCCCTGCCCCTCTCCTCCCCCTCCTCCTCACTGCCCCCTCCTCCTCACTGCCCCCCTCCCCCTCCTCCTCCTCACTGAACCCTCCCCCTCCCCCTCCTCCTCACTGCCCCACTCCCCCTCCTCCTCACTGCCCCTTTCCCCTCCTCCTCCTCATTGCCCCTTCCCCCTCCTCCTCCCCCTCCTCCTCCCCCTCCTCCTCCCCCTCCTCCTCCCCCTCCTCCTCCCCCTCCTCCTCCCCCTCCTCCTCGCTGCCCCCTCTCCCTCCCCTCCTCCTCCCCCTCCTCCTCCCCCTCCTCCTCCCCCTCCTCCTCCCCCTCCTCCTCCCCTCCTCCTCCCCCTCCTCCTCACTGCCCCCCTCCCCTCCTCCACACTGCCCCCTTCCCCTCCTCCACACTGCCCCCTTCCCCTCCTCCTCCTCACTGCCCCCTTCCCCTCCTTCTCCTCATTGCCCTCCTCCTCCCCCTCCTCCTCACTGCCCCCTCCTCCTCACTGCCCCCTTCCCCTCCCCCCTCCCCTCCTCCTCACTGCCCCCCCCCCCCCCACACACACACTCCCAGTTAAGGGCTGATGCACACATGGCCGATTTGGCCCCCGATTGCCCCACGATTTAGCTCTCCTGATGAATCTTAGGATTTCATTTCAAATCCTGGTTTATTTTTTTGAAATAACATAAACCATGTTTTGAATTGAAATCTTAGGTTTCATGGGGAGACCCAAATCGATGGGCTATAGGACTAAGGAGCCAAATCGGTCATGTATGCGTCAGCCTTAAAGCTGCATTTTTATTTAACGTTGATCAAAATCTTAGCTACCTTACTAGTAATTGCTCCCCCCAAAATACTGCAAACGTTGTTTCCAATTATAAAAATATCAAACTTAAGATATAGAAATGCATATTAAATGTCCTACTGTTTACTATCTTTAGAATCGGCTTGATCTCATCTTTACATATATAATAATATCTCAAAATACATTTTTTGCGACTTATGACTCATTTTCCTAAAACGGATCACATTTGGTGTCGTGTTGATTCATAGTATCTGTTTTGCTATGTTAAACTGCGTGTTGATGCTCATTTCTGTCTTAGACTGTGGGTTAAATTTATTACCTTATTAGAGATCGAACACACAGGAGTACACCTGTTTCTCCATTAGTAAGCGAGGTTTTATACTTAGAAAGTCACAAGGGCATAATCTTATTCTCAACATGTTGTAATTTTATTTATTTTCTCACTTTATCTCTTTATAAACGTAAACTGAATTATTACCCCTTTCGGCCAAGATCACGGCGGAGAGAACTGGAGGCTACCTTTAGAAGTCTGTATACCTGTTTGTCATATGTAACTCTCCTATGTGATGAATAAAGTAGTTCTTATCTTATCTTATCTTATTTGAGAGAATGAGTGAATTGTACATTTTCTGAAGATCTGACCCGTATAGCTAATACCTGGGATAATCCTGGCATTATTGACCAGCTAGGGTAGGTTGATACTGGAGGAGGAGCATTCTTCCCCAGACCCTCTTGAGGTGTGGGCTTTTATGTGTGGATAATTGGTTTATAGCTCAGGCTATGGTTGTGGTACTTGAGGGATATCTACTCGTGGTGCTGGGTAATGAACTAGTCTGGTCTCCACTCATAACTGGGCATTATAGTGTGAATTGATGGCTTTTTCATGGCTTGATGTAGTGGGGATTTCGGTGCTGTCTATGTTTTACTTAGTTTTGTTGAGTTTTGATAAACATGTATTCAGGAAAGGAATGAATTACAATGTGAATTTGCTATTTTCAATCCTGACCAAATGGGATTCATAACAGTTTGTAAAAAAAACTAAAAAGGTACTGAATGTTTACCCATTTTACTGAATTGATTTCAGTGTGAATGACAATGCTTGGTTGATAATTGACATGAGCTGGAAGAACCATTTTATGAATGTTGCCATCGAGGTAAAGCAGTTTGTTATAAGGCTGAAATCACCAGAAAATGTACAATTTCTCTTCACCAATCCTCTCAAATTACCCAAAATTTAAGACAAAAATGATTGTTCAGTCTAATTAAGCAGAATTTACTGAATATGTAGATCTGCCAATTGTACATTTTCTGAAAATCTGACCCATAAGTCCCCCGGATCTGTAAACAGTAGGAACTAAATTTTGCGAACTTCTCTCACCACAATCCCAATCAATAGAATTCAATCAAATAAAGTTACATGAAATTCAGTGTGATGATACAAAAAAGGGCCATATATATATTTATTTAGGCTGTATCAATGAAGATAAAAAAAAATATAAAAGAAAAATTATACCACTGAAGAAAATGAACATATGGGTCAGATTTTCAGAAGATGTACAATTGGTAGCTCTACAAATTTAGGAAATTCTCCTAAATTAGGCTGAAAAATGATGAATACCGGGTATATCTGAATATATTTGGTATCGCATTGTTTTAAAGTATCAGTTCTGTTATGTTAAACTGCATTTTGAAGCACATTTTTGTCTTAGATGAGGGTTATTTGAGAGGATTGGTGAAGGCGAATTGTACATTTTCTGAAAATCTGACCCATAAGTCCCCCGGATCTGAAAACAGTAGGAACTACATTTTGAGAACTCCTCCCACTACAATCCCAATCAATATAATTCAATCAAATGAAGCTACATGAAATTCAGTGTTATGATACAACAAAGGGCCATGTATATAAATATATTTAGGCTGTATCAACGAAGATATAAATTTCGTGGATTAAAAGAAAAATAATACCAGTGAAGAAAATGAACATATATGCAAAGATTACGCCATTTTATAAAAGGTAAAGATAAAAATGAACACGAAGCAGCGAGCGACCTTCAGTCAATGACGAATGTGGTATTGTTCAACTGCTGCAAAGTAAGAAAGCTACTGTACGAACAAGAAGGGGAGCTTCACATTTAGTAAATTAGGCTAAATTAGGCTGCAATTTGGTCAATACTAGGTAAATTTAAGTATATTTTGCATTGCATTGATTCTAGCAATCTGTTTGGTTAGGTTGAACTGTTTTTTTTAACTTTATTTTTGTCTGAAATTTGAGTTAATTGAGAAGATTGGCGAAGTTGATAAGTACATTTTCTGAAATTCTGACCATTCAAAACCTCCTGTGTGAAGGACGATTGCGTCCACCAACAACTCAATAACATGTTTATCAAATCAAATCAAATCAAGTTTGCCAAATTCAGAGAATTTAATCAGCGCGCCTAGATATAAGACTGACGCTTATGACAACCTGTGTGTAGGTGCCGGGATATGCAGCCTTTTCCCACATACTACTTGCTCTCGTCGGCTAATGGGTCAGATTTTCAGAAAATGTACAATTGACAGCTGTACACATTTAGTAAGTTCTGCTAAATTAGGCTGCAATTTAGTCAATACTTGGTAAATTTGAGTGTATTCGGCATTGCATTGATTCTAGCAATCTGTTTGGTTAGGTTGAACTGTATTTTGAACTTCGTTTTCGTCAGAAATTGGTGTTATTTGAGAAGATTGGTGAAGTTTAATTGTAGATTTTCTGAAATTCTGACACTAAACCACCCAATGCTTGTATGTCAGGGAGGGAGGATAGAGTGCTGGGGACGGGGGCGTGAGTCAGGGGGGGGGAGGTAGGCAGGGACCCGCCTTTCTATGTATGTACACATAGAGAGGCAGAACTGACCATATGTCAAGCCTGTATGTATGTTCACTGGACACCTTGATTGTCACAAAAAAACTATTTCTTTCCTTCATTCTTCCCACGGTTCCTCTGTCAGGCCATGTTTATAGAAGGCTGGTGGACGGCTTGGGTATGTCCACCAGGGGGGCGTTTCATAAGTTCGAATAGCGCGCGCTATAGGGCCTAACAACAGTCGTTACCAAACATAGCGTGCGTTAAGGGCCAAAATTGACGTCAATTAACATTGCGTTACTATAACGAACGCACGCTAAATTTATCGCTACCATAACGGACGCGCGCTGTGTTAACTTATGAAACGCCCCCCTGAGCTATTGATTTTTTTCATTGTACGCGTAAGGATCAGATTTTCAGAAAATGTACAATTGGCAGCTCTACACATTTAGGAAATTCTCCTAAATTAGGCTGAAAATGAAGAATACCGGGTATATCTCAGAATATTTGGTGTCGTGTTGATTTAAAGTATCAGTTCTGTTATGTTAAATTGCATTTTGGAGCTCATTTGTGTCATAAATGTGGACCATTTGAGAGGATTAGTGAAGGTGATTTGTACATTTTCTGAAGTTCTGACCCGTAAACAGGTTATCACCTTTAGAAAGAGAAAGGGACTTGCAGACAATAGGGGATTTGCATAGCCGCCATCTTGAATCTTGACTCGCATTGAATTATGGGACTTATGGTACAGTCTAAAATCTATAGAAAACATGCTATGTTCAGCATGGTATATTTATCAATGCTTTAATGTCAATATCCATGTGTTATACATGTTTCCATAACACAAGTCCCGATCTTTCCCATCATGCATTTGGTTTTCATAGATCCTTAATACTAGCTCTGATATTGGTGAAAACATTCTTGCAATTGTTGATAAAAATTGCGCCAAATATTTGTATGTCAGATTTGCATGTCCGAGTCAACAGAATCCATCCCATGATGCACTGTAAAATACATGCGCAGTAGCACATGCAAATCCCCTATTTCATAAAGTATCTACCAACTCATTTTAGAGAACTGTTTATGAAAGTGTGTGTATTTGCTGTATTTTTTGTAATAGGCACTGTTTGATTGTAAGGCTCAATTTAGAATAAGAACGGCCCATTAGAATATTGTTCTAAAATAATTAAAAAGAATTCTGACGATTGCGTTGTATAACACTTGACGGAGGCAATTGAGTTATAAAGTAAATAAATGATGCAATATATATAATGGTCAGATTTTCAGATAATGTACAATTGGTAAATTATGCTAAAATAGGCTGCAATTTGGCCAATACTAGGTAAATTCGAGTATATTCAGCCTTGCATTGATTCTAGTAATATGGTTGGTTAGGTTGAACTGTATTTTGAACTTTATTTTCGTCTGAAATTTGGGTTATTTGAGAGGATTGGCGAAGTTGAATTGTATATTTCCTGAAGATCTGAGAATTCTTTCCAATACACTGATCCACAGAGAAACAGTGTAGGTGCTATGAGGACTCGCAATTATTTCTGTATAACTTGAATGATGAAATGAAGAGATTACCGCAGTAAAGTTCACATTCATGAATAGCAATTAAAGAGATCAGTTCTGATCTTTTCAATACAACTTCAAAACTTCTGACTGCTGTTTCTACATAATAATGGCAGTATTTTGTTTAAGTTTAGCGAGATTCTTTCAGCATGATATAAACTCTCTCAATGGAAAACACTGACCTGAGTATATCCTCTTTTCAGACGTTGGATATAGCAATATAGCAATAGCAACATATTCTGTACATTGCCATGAATAATCCAATGACCTTTGTGGTTGTTTGGAGGCATTTATTATTAGTGCTTACACTGTCTGTTATTCAGTTAGTGTAAGCTGACATATTCCCAGAGTTGTATAAGGCAATGATGTAGGCGGGGTCAGGATATATGATGTTTCAACAGAAAAGAATAGAATCAGATAGAATAGAATAAACAAAAAAAAAAGTTTGTCACAAGCGTGATCCCTAATCCCTGAATTCTGCATGCGTCAAAAATGTGAGTCTTTGAACCATACAGCTGAACAACAGTACTTAGTGGCGACAGAAATCCTTCAGAGGGCTTTTTCCTCACATAGTCTAGGCTTAATGCTGAGAGAGTGCCTTCAAACTGAGGGGAAGCTTCTGGCTCCAAACTGCAAAATGCCATTATAATACCATTAGCACCACAGAATGACATTATAATCCCAATGGACACCTACTCCTGGGTCAGAAAAGCCATTCTACAACTCATGTGTATCATTTGGATAATAAAAAAAGTCAGTCAGATCTGGAGAATCAAAGCCTCCAGTCTCTATTTATTTATCCTTCTACAATAGCTCTACAATACTCTAATATATCTTCAAGTTATAAACCAAGTTATAACACTGGTGGAGAACTACTTGACTAGTAATTGTCCATCCAGATATATTGCAAACCTTACTTTAAAAGATAGAAATATAAAACTTAAACTATAGAAATACATGTACTTATTAGCCGTCCTAATGGTTACTCTGATTAGAATCTGAAGATATTTTCCTATGACATATCACAATAGGGGAGTTGCATCTCTCACTGTGCATGTCTACTGCAGTGCATGCTGGGATGGATTCTGATGAAATCTGCCATACAAATATTTGGCAACATTTTATCGAAAAATGCAAGAATGTTTTCACCAATATCACAGCCTTTATAAATGATCTATGAAAACCAAATGCATGATGGGAAAAATGGAGGCATGTGTTATGGAAACATGTATAACACATGGATATTGACATTAGAGCATTGCTAAATAATCCATGCTGAACATGGCATGATTTCTATAGATTTTATACTGTACCATTAGTCCCATAATTCCATGCGAATCAAGATTCAAAATGGCGGCTATGCAACTCCCCTATTGTGCTGTATAAAAGTTCTTGTTTCAAGTTTGTCCTTCCCTTTAGAGTATTGAGAAATATGTGATATTTGACATTTACTGCCTTTTCAATAGAACTAAGAAGACACAATCAGACTTTCTTACACTGCAAATGAAAACGTCTTTGTACTAAACATGTTTGAACACATTTTTTTTTCTCCCCACTTAAAAGACGTTTTTTTTCCGTTTGTGTGTGCTCCCTATAATTCCTTCCATTGAAAACTAACCCTTATTTACGATTACTTTCCTTTATAGTTTTGGTATATATTAAACCTACATAGAGCTATAAAAATGATGTTATCAAACGGTCCCCTATACCTACTGACAAAATGTTATGCTGAAAAGGGACCAAAATCAGAGGAAAAACAAATCAAAGGGCTGTCAGTCTATAGTGGGGATTTCTGCGAGACAAAGTAAACAGGCCATTTACTAATATATGTAAGATTTTTTCTTTTTTATTACAAATCTGGCCGTACAAGTTAATCAAGTTCACAAAAAGTGCTTGTCCACTTCGTGGACGTTTTTGTGCGATGCCTAAATTATTAGATAGTATATCCATTTATAAGAACTTGGCAGGTTTGTGGATGGTTATGTATAAATAAAATCTTTAAAAAGAAGTAAAAAAAGAAGATTTGGGGTCTTGTTTCGCATTCAATATCCTCAGCTACAGGAGGACAGTCGAAAAACGCGCCAGCGGGGAGCTCCTGCGTAATATGATAAATATCAAGGACATTGGATAAACCTGTTTTGACGATGTATTTACGAGACCTCCCAATTTCCCGTGTAATTTGATATTGCTTGCGGTGACGAAAATAATAGTACCTAGAAATAGATGGTATATATATGCCACAAATAATTCTGCTTTCGGTTTTCTGCATAAAACATGATATGTTTTGGCCATCCTCTTGGGCCATTTTCCAAACTATATATAATAATATATAGCTTGTGCGCAAACATTTGATGCTATTGTTGGTGGAAATTTGAAGCTTAGTTACATGAAAGCTTATAGCTTTATTATGAACAAATTACTTTCAGGATATAATATATTTTTTTCATGGTAATTCTGAGGTTTTATCCATCTCCCTGGATTATTCTATTGATAGGGAAAAGGTAAGGCTATCGCTTTACCGAATTGCCGAATAACACAATTAATAGGATATTTTTTAAGTATGTATCCTCAATGTTGCCTCATTTCCGACAATAATATAAGGCCATCAACAAGGATACTACTGGAGAACCAAACCAACCTCCAACACTGTACCTACCTTCCACTGGGACCTGTTGCATAAGAAATTCATACTTTCAATATATTCAACTTTTATTCAGTACAGCTTACATTGAATTCATAATCAATCAATTTTTACCGAACTGGAAGAGTACTCTGCGTAGCAAATCTTCCGTAAGATCCATATTATCTATATTATTTAAAATTGTTCATCTAGTTCTTTCGTTGTGTTTACTTGATTCTCAAGTAGGAGTATTCTCCTTATAGTTTGCTTGTTTTCCAAGTCAAATCATTGTCAATGTTCAAATGTTCTTTCAAATGTTCTTTCAATGTGCCTTACTAAGTGAACTTGTAGGTTGAAATGTACGATCGCTTGGTGACTTGTTTTAATAAAGCTTGTCGCCGGCCAGGCCCATAAGGCCACATAGTTTAGAATGAAGCTATTGTTTATCATATATGGTAGCAGCAGAGTCCGATAGAGATCTGCTTGGTTGAAAAAGTGATTAAGATCGTGATTTGGATTTTTTGGCAACAACAAAAGAAAACTACATTTGTTAGTCACGCGTATTTTCTAACTCTTAAAGATTAGTGATGTTAAATTTAAGGCCAATAACAATATTTTAAAAAAAAAGCTTATTAAAAAGATAACATGACCTTCATAGGTAATTCCTTCTCTAAAGATTCCGATCCAGTCGCTTAGCAAACAACAATAGCTACGGAAATGATAAGGCCAATGTTAAGTATAACTACGGAAATATTAAGTGAGGGTTTCTTATGCAAAGGGCTCCAATGTAGCCAAGATCTGAGAGAAGTTTGTGTTGTAGTGTAAACTAGATCTACTGGGGAGTGGTTGCTGCCATGAGTGTTAGCGATTGTGAAAGAGCTAATAAAGGGATTTCCATGTGATTCTCACAGAATTTAGTGGAAAAGAGTCCTCTGCAGCGAAAAATCGCATGAGAATCGGCTTAGTGGAATAGGCCCTTTACTGATAATCTGAACCCCTCCTCCGAACACAACAACCACTCCCTCCGCCCAATTATATTATAAGTTATCCGAGGGTCAATTTTTTAGGTTATTGAAGAAGTCAAGAGCTAAACGTCCTCATTTGTATTTGGAGGACCCGCCCGAATCATTTCTTATGATGACTTCACTTTTATCATCGCTTACTAGCGGCTTTTTTTGCTCAACTGTCTCTTCTTCAAATGCGTGTATAAAAACATAATATTGATGAATTCAGTTGTGTAAGAAGTCATAAATTCATCCACCATTGAAACCATCTACCTGTTGCTATATAAATTACTGAGTAATCGCAACTCCAAAATTATGAGTACGCTTGTCTTTTTTGATTATCAGAAAGCTTTCGAAACTATTAATCACAATATCCTATTGAATAAACTAAAATTTTATAAATTCCCAACATGGTTTCGGAAATGGATCGCAAATAAAAAGCAGTCAAAACGTCATGCTAATGACTATCATTCAGGCTCTTTGCCTATAAATTGCGGTGTCCCTCAGGGTTCAATTCTTGGTCCGCTGTTATTCAATTTATATGTTAATGACATTGCTAAATTAGACTACCACGGGCATATGCTACTATTCGCAGATGATATTGTTTTGATTAACAGTGGACGCAATTATGACCAACTCATGATGCTATGTCAAGAAGACACTACTCTCATTTCAGACTGGAGTCTGGATAACCAACTCTCAGTCAGCTTACCAAAAATCAAGGCTATCTTTGTTCCATGCAATCCCAATATTAAACATCCTTACCCACCTTTCCCCCTAGAAATTGACCCGCAACTAGAACAGGTTACCTCCCTGACCTGCTAGGGTGTTACACTGGACCCCAAATTAAATGTTAACAGCCTGGCTGACTCAATTATAAATAAGGCAAATGCCAGGCTGTACACTCTATATATAGATAGACATGCTCTTGTATATACAAGATTGCTTCTGATAAAATCTATGGTACTAACTTACCTAGATTATGGTAATGTGTGCTACTTAAACTGTTCCAAAGCAACCATTGGTCGCCTCCAGATTTCTCAAAATAAAGCCCTACGCTTTGCTATGAAAAAACCTGTTTTATAATTCGCATTATTACATGAAGAAACTAATGACTGTCAACAAGAGAATTTTTATTCAACTGGCTGAAGTTTTACGCAGAATTGACTGGATTTGTCATGATGCAACTAGACGGCAAGTGTAGATCCCACCATTGAGTCATCGTACACAGGTACACAGGTACATGGCTCAAGATATCAGAAAATGTACAATTCGCCTTCACCAATCCTCTCAAATAACCACCATTTAAGACAAAAATGAGCTTCAAAATGCAGTTTCACATAACAGAACTGATACTTTAAGTCAATACGATGCTAAATATACTCAGATATACCTGGTATTCATCATTTTTCAGCCTAATTTAGCAGAGTTTCCTAAATAAGTAGAGCAGCCAATTGTACATTTTCTGAAAATCTGACCCACATATTATACACATGTGATTGGTGGGCATTGCGTCAGCCCATACTTACAGCTGGGTATTGCACCACTCCATACATCACCAGTATATGTACCAGTGTTAGCACTGTGTTAGACCAGCAGGCTATGTTAAGGGGTTACTTCGAATCAAAGATTTCACTTACATTGAAAATGCTTGACTAAGCTCCAGAAACTCCTGACGCTCTCCT
This sequence comes from Sthenelais limicola, assembly GCA_942159475.1. NCBI lineage: Eukaryota > Metazoa > Annelida > Polychaeta > Phyllodocida > Sigalionidae > Sthenelais > Sthenelais limicola. The sequence continues at coordinate 39,001,279 of OW804095.1, forward strand.
GCCTTTTAGAGAAACTTGATCTAAATAATTCGACTATTTAAAGTGTTTCATTGTATTGTGTTTAATATTTTGTTACTGGGTGAGGACAAAATACAACACATCATGTGTAACCTTAATGGGTCACCACTGCCATTGGCTATATATTTATGTATATTGGTAACCGATGTAATCTTAATATGTTCATTTAAAATATAACATTCCTCTTTTATTTCATTGTTTATGTCTCGAAATTGACATTCTAATTAATGAGATGGATTATTCAAGAAGATACAATCCGAAGAAAAATTACAATTGGCAGCTCTACACATTTAGTAAATCAAGCTAAAATAGGCTGCAATTTGGTCAATACTAGGTGAATTCGGGTATATTCGGCATTACATTGACTTTAGCTCTCTATTTGGTTAGGTTGAACTATATTTTGAACTTTATTTTCGTTTGAAATTTGGGTTATTTGAGAAGATTGGTGAAGCTGAATGGTACATTTTCTGAAAATCTGACATTATATAACCACAAGTATGATTTGAATATCGTTCATATAGAAATAGCTAGCATATGTATATTAGTGTTGAACGACAAAGTTTAAGACGTTTGAATTAATTGATATTGATACCATTCTGCTCAACTGAATATCTGTATTTGAATTATGATGATGAATTTTTGAATCTGGCAACGCACGAAAAGCACCATACTTATGGTCATGCGTAATTTACTAATGACTGTTTAAATGTTTGTGGCCAATACAAATATTTAAAAAAGAATTTACAATGATTTGATCCTTACTATTATAGTATGTTTACAAATATCTGACACTCGCTCCTATCGTCCATCTTTAACCAGCCCCATCTCATCTCATTATCTCATCCTTATTTGACCTATTGATGTTGGTCAAACCAAATGTATTTGTCTACCTGCACCGCAAACCTGGATACATAGGGATTGAGCTAGAATGCAGGATGTGGTAGGAAATCGGGATTACCTGAACCATATTATAACCAACTGGCATAATTATGCCTTGTTGTACCTGAATAAAAGAATCTCTTTAAAAAAATTGAAGTAATATGAGTAAAGTTTGTAGGATTCTGTAAGTCGTAATACGTGAGAATTACAGCCTTAAGTCTTTATAGAAATCCATTCAGACATCATTAATGTGGTGGTTATTAAACAAAATAACCGAATATATAGTGTTACATTTCATTTAATTCTACCTTACTTCATTCCTGACCTTATCCATTCACTATTATTAACTTTTACATTTTCCCCGCCTTACCTACTCGATCTTCACCTTCTCCAGTCAGAATTATTAACACAAAAATGTCCCAAGCTATTAAATTTACGGTGGATAAGGAGAACAACAGTATCCGGGTCAGATTTTCAGAAAATGTACAATTCAACTTCGCCAATCTTCTAAAATAACCCAAATTTAAGACGAAAATAAAGTTCAAAATACAATTCAACCTAACCAAACAGATTGCTAGAATCGATGCAATGCCGAATTTCCTCAAATTTACCTAGTATTGGCCAAATTGCAGCCCAATTTTGCAAAATTTACTATGAATGTAAAGCTGCCAATTGTACATTTTCTGAAAATCTGACCCAACAACAGTATCAGTTTAATGGTTCCCACCGAAACCACACACTTTTATGGAGGCTACTTTTTAAAAGTGTGAAACCATATACACCATGTCGTCTTACCTTGACTTTCTCAAGCAACCACTGCGCGTGGGAAAAGATGGATTGTGATCCAGAGACAAGCAATAGGTCACTTATAGAGCTTTGCAGCACGAAGTGGTCCCAATTCTTTCACATTTCATGTTAAATCTGTGTTATGTTGTGTTGGTTTCTTTACTTTTCTTCTATCTGATATAATACATTGTATACTTGTTTATGCGGTTATTATTTACGTTTACAGATAATTAGTCTGTTATCACTTCGTAAACATTATTTATTGTTTTGTGCGCCCATTAAACTATTTAAATGTTTTGGTTCAAATGACCACACGATTTAGTCATGCCTGTTACATGTACAAGTCTTTAAGACAAGAATATATATTGGAGACAGATTTTTAACAAAATTTTATTTCGTAGATATTTCACAATCTGTGATACGTTTTCTTCTCAATTGACATAATCCAATAAGACATAGTCAATGGGCACGGTTAGGCATTAAGTCCTTCTATGTTCAACAACACAAAAAGCCCGACATGGCAAAGACGTAACAACAACCATTTTTTAGTACATTTGTTGGCCTCCTAAAACATAATTATAACAGTTCGCTAGGATAAGAACACAAGAGGACTCTGAATGCAGACCTAGCTTTCTACATGACATGGCAGGCGATGGGAATGACTTTAGGCCTAATATTAAAGCTGCCCCCTCAGTTAACGTCAGTCAAAAACTAAGCATCTGCTACTTCTTGTTCCATCTTTTTCAAACCATTTAAATATCATTAAACCAAAGTTCTGGGCAATTTTGTTCTGTTATTCTGCTAAAGAGCTACGAAAACGTCCTCATTTTGTATTTGGAGGACTCGCCCGAATCCTTTATTGAGGGGACTTCACTTATTATCGCTCACCGGCGGTAGTATAGTTCTCTCTTGGTGATTTTGCTGCAAATGTTTGTATAAAGATATGGCAGCGACAGAATATTGATAAATCAAATCATACAAGGGAATCTGGTAAGATTTGTTTTGTATGGGCTACACTTTGAGAATGCAGCTTTAACTGATCGGCAAATAATAAAAATGGCGGAATGGGGGAATAAAGGGGTCAAGAAGATTTCAATACTTTACGCCCAGAAGGATGGCAATGTGTCATATATGGGTCAGATTTTCAGAAAATGTACAATTGGTAGCTCTACATATTTAGGAAATTATCCTAAATTAGGCTGAGAAATGATGAATACCGGGTATATCTGAGTATATTTGGTATTGCATTGATTCAAAGTATAAGTTCTGTTATGTTAAACTGCACATTGAAGCTCATTTTTGTCTTAAATGTGGGTTATTTGAGAGGATTGGTGAATGCGAATTGTACATTTTCTGAAATCCGACCTATATAATAAGTTGACACCATTTGTTGACACAATTACAGTATGGGCTACACTTTGTTGAAGCGACCTCTAGTGACGAATGAAAAGTAAATAAAGTTATTAAAGAAACTGGCAATTAAATTCCTATTTCTAAACCACTCCTTCTAGAAATGTGCCATTACACTTTTCCTGTCAGAAAGATTAACATACTTTCTTAATTTATGATTATGGTTTTTATGTAATCATTATTTCTCTTTTAAATGCCGATTTGCATACCTTAATAATGGTTCGCTTTATATTCAACTAGCTTCTCCCACTGAATCTATGTACATGTTCATAGGCTTCTCCAGCGCTGAGAAATGGCGAAGATAACGCTCTAATAAATTAAAAAATTAACACATGTATATATATGCAAAATATGATCGGCAATTTGATATTCAATGTTTTTGTAAAATGTGACTTGGGGCAGATGAAAAACCCCGATTTGGGGATCCTGTATACCAAGTATAAACAAAATCTTTTTTTTTAAAGAAAAACATCTATTTTAAAGCTACCACACGACAAAGTATACAGTGTATATCTAATTAGGCTGACAAAGGTTCTGAACACCTTTCAACCTGTTCCACTTTCCTGAAATTAAGATCTAAAATAGCTTTCCACTAGGCTAGACAATATGTGTCTGTTCAGATTTCTGTCCGTGGCAAACTTTAATGACGCCAGATCAAAACAACTCATCTATGTGGAACAAATCCGTCTCCTCAAATATCAAGGTACATAATGAAGATACGTGCATTTATCTAGCTAGATCTTAAGCCGTTTCCTCACACCAAAGTCCAGTAATAGTCTCTCGTGCATAGAGATAAGTTGCCTTTGTGGGCATGAATTGGATCTGGGAGGGGAGAAGGCGGTGGTATTTGTACAATAGAATGATGCAACCCAACCCCCATCCCTTCTCCCCCAAACCGTCCAGGCCCCAACCCTCAGATCAGATAAGAATGGTATTTCACTGATTAAAAGCAAGCAATACAAGAAACACAAATGACAAGTGATAAAAATGAATCACTCACTCTTCAGGTAATAGATCTATGAATATATATTTCATTATAATTTTTTTTTAATTCGATAATCCTTTTATCATCTAGTGACTCGTATTATTATTTGATTAATAAGAATTCGTGTTTATACAGAAAACAAATTTGATTATTTAAAATTATGATATCCATCATTAGACTCAAGACTATTGCATATAGTATTATTCTATTTTAGATAAAGTTGCTGTTAATTTTATAGTTAAACTATTAGAATATTTGGAATTGGGACGATTCAAAATATGTGGGCGGGCTTGTTTAACTGTATATCAAAACTGATTATCGTCTTGAACTTGGGTTTTGAGAGAATTGGCGAAGGCAAAAAGTACATTTTGTGACACCCTGGCCAATATATGAATTCCGTCCAATAGGACTTAAAATCAATCTTAACTTAAATATGTATAAACTCAATGTAAAACGGTCTCCTGTGTATTCCTGAGGCCTAGGAATACGATCTTGAAGTAAAAAGAGTATTCAATGCAAATAAATAAATCTGTTTTAATGCAATCAATATGTTTTAAATAAATCAGCCTAGGAAGCATAATAAACCAGAATCAGTTCAACGGATAAAACATTTAAAAATAAAAAAATGATATAAAAAAAAGTATTAGAACGGAGAAAAAACATTAAGGAAAAGATCTTGAAGAGTTGACCGCATGTGTTTAAGTAGAAGTCGCAGATGTGGAGTAATCACATTTTATCAGTGCTGCTAGACACAACGGTTTTTCCCAGGTGTGCTCCGACGTTTTAATCACTGTCTACCTCTCAGCCATCTCCGCCCAAACACCCTGAGGCCAAGTGGTAAGGCCCAGTCTCATCGGGCCCGTTGCACAACTAGTTATTACTTGGGTCAGATTTTCAGAAAATGTACAATTCGCCGTCATCAATCCTCTCAAATAACCCACATTTAAGACAGAAATGAGCTTCAAAATACAGTTTGACATAACAGAACTGATACTTTAAATCAAATGCGATACCAAATATATTCAGATATACCCACAATTTATTCCCTTTTTTTTGCAGAATTTAGCAGAAATGACTAAATATGTAGGGCTACCAATTGTACATTTTCTGAAAATCTGACCCACTTACAATTTTCCTTGTTAAACGATTTGGGATGAGTCACGGGAAAATCACAAGTCACAAGTCGCAACAAATAGATTTCATCATATTTTAAAAGATGAGATCATGCGGATTCCAATGATGGTAAACATAAGGACAACCTATTAATTTTATATTTTAAGTTTTTTATATTCTTATTTTTGAAAAATATGTTTGCAATATTTCTGCATGGATGGACAATTACTAGTAAAGTAGCTAAATATACTCCATACTATGACCTTAGAAATGCATAGATATATTTGATACACTGTCCTGACATTGATAAATGTTATTTTGTCCCCAGTCGGAAAGGATATCTATGTGAAATAGGAAAAATCTCAAATATCCAAGACCTTTCTTTTTGGATATCCTTTTCCTTTTTTGGAATATCCTTTTCCTTTTTTGGAATATCCTTTTCCTTTTTTGGAATATCCTTTTCCTTTTTGGAATATCCTTATCCTTTTTTGGAATATCCTTTTACTTTTCGGAATATCCTTTCCTTTTTGGCATATCCTTTCCTTTTTGGCATATCCACTGCATTAGACTATTCTCAATTATTTTCATCTAAATGTACTATGATATATTCCTATGCCAACATGTATATATGTCCAATGAAACAATATAGGGTTGAGAGGGAGAGGGAGGGAGAGCGGGAGAGGGAGAGGGAGGGTGAGTGGGAGAGGGAGGGTGAGCAGAAGGGTGAGAGGGAGAGGGAGAGAGAGAGGGGGAGAGGGAGAAAGAGAAAGGAAGAGAAGAAATCATTTGAGTGCTAGATGCCTACAAAAATGAGAAAATTCCTACAAAGAGATCTTGTGAATAAATCCCTTTAAATACATATCATTTTGCGAATTGTGACTCATTTTCCGATAAAACATCACATTTTTACTTTAGAATAGAATATAATAGGCCTAGAATAGAATAGAAAATCTTGTATTTGTCTAATAAGTATTACATAAAGAGAGACAAATGGGTCGACATGCTTATGTGTCGAATTGAATCAACACATTTCTTCCTGTTGTTACCCTGGTTTTGATTAATTGTTTAGTAAGGAAATATGTATTTTTAAAGAGAAAAATATTCAACGACTAGGATATGATCGTATAATAAATACAGATTAACTAACGAGTTGGTTGAAGGAACGTGAATATTGCACGAGTTACGTAGCAACGAGTGCAATATTCTAAGAGACTGAAACCAACAAGTTAGTTTACAGATTTATTATACATGCTTTCAATCATGAAAATATGAAAAGAATCGAGACATGAATTTGAATTTTACCGGTAATCATAGCAAAAAAAACCCAGATTGGTTGACATGACAACACCACGTAAATCACTAGTGAAATACGCAATATGCGTAAATCACTCTAGATACGTTGTTTTTAGAGCAATGCGTGTATAATAAGGTACATTACTATACGTTACAATGAGTGAGTATTTATTCACCTCGGGACATCACAAGCTTGTATAAGCAACAGAAAATTAAGTAGTAAATAATAGAATCCCAATTGAATCTTTCTTGCCATTACAATTGCATTACAATGTTATGATGAGCACAGTCGCCTGAAGAAGAACCCAAGGCTTCGCTCAAAATCAAGTTAAACAATCAGAATAGAGGAAAGCCATACCACCCGGGACTGGGTAGATGTGAAATATTTCATACAAATTGGAAGGGGAGCCTTCTATATGTATATACATTGCCTTACCCCATGGGGTGGGGAGGGGGAGATGGAGGTCTGGGAGGAATTATGGTTAGTATGGGAGAGCTGTACATAATAGATAGTATATATTATTACTCACGGGAACGCGGCTCTATTCTCAGGGGTCAATGTCGGTACATATATGGGTCAGATTCTCAGAAAATGTACAATTCAACTTCACCAATCTTCTCAAATAACCCACATTTCAGACGAAAATAAAGTTCAAAATACAGTTCAGCCTAACCAAGCAGATTGCTAGCGTCAATGCAATGCTAAATATACTCGAATTTACCTAGTATTGGCCAAATTGCAGCCTAATTTAGCAAAATTTACTAAATGTGTACAGCTGCCAATTGTACATTTTCTGAAAATCTGACCCATATATATGTGGGTTCCCCATCAGAATGTGTACACACTTGGAGTTAGCAAAACCCAAATATAGGAAACGATATTGATAGATATTCTCAATATCTGTGTGATGCAAAATACGTTTTTGTTTTTTTCCTCTCAAAATTTTGCCAACTTTATGCAAAAGGAGACTTGCATGTGGGTCAGATTTTCGGAAAATGTACAATTGGCAGCTCTACACATTTAGGCAATTCTCCTAGATTAGGCTGAACAATGATGAATACCGGGTATATCTGGGTATATATATTAGGTATCGCATTGATTTAAAATATCAGTTCTGTTATGTTAAACTGCATTTTGAAGCTCATTTTAGTCCTAAATGGGGATTAATTGAGAGGCGAATTGTAGATTTTCTGAAAATCTGACACATGTGTCACTGCCCTTGTCAGTGGCAGTACATACTGCGATATATGTATCTAACAAATCAAACAAATAATTAGGCAACTTTGTTCTCTAAAATCCAATTGGGTAATGGGAGGAATCATTTTTTGTGCAACTAAAGCTGTATTCTTAGTTAATATCTATAATAAAAACTAAATATTTACTGTTCTATTCATACTCATCTGAAAGTCATTTCACCAAAGTTAAAGATAATTGTCATCTTTGCTCCTGTAAAGGAGAAGGTGATAACAAAAAATGAAAGAGGGAGTGGGGGGGGAGGGCAGAGAAAGAAAGAGAGAAAAAGAGTTCTAAATGAGAGCAGGAGAGGGAGGGAAAAAGACAGAGAAAATGATCAAATGACAAAAAAAGACGAGTGGCATCTTTGAAGATTTTATATTTTCTCAGTTTTATTCCGAATATAATACTTGTTCAAGTATCACACTGTTCAAGAAACGTATACGATATACATCATACAATAGGGAGTTTCTGCCAGCAAACTTATCCCAATTACGTCACCATATCTGTTTTTTTGTGTGATTTACGTCGCATTTTTATGTATAAAAGTCAGTTGTGAGATAAAACATTTTGCTTGATATGTTGTTGTTGTTTCTTTTAACGCATTTTTGCATATATCAGAGATACAGATACGTTTACGGATAGCTTAGACTTGCTGAACCTCCCTTATATTGACCGGCTGAAATACGTGATGAAATGTTACAATTATCTCTAACTGATCTAAAGAAAAACTGTTACACAGCTTTCAAATACGTTTAAATGGACAGGACTACACTCGTTTGAGGATTGGCTCGCGTACTTGCTATGGTTAATTTGTAAAGTCTATTGTTAGATAGCTGAGAACTTGTAAATACCCGGAAACAACTCATGCATTCATTGTCAGTGCGAGGTACACTCTGTTTGAGACCTACTTAGAGTAAACATTAAAGCGACCCAATGGTAACCCTACGGTGAACCGCTCCAAGTAGATCTCAAATAGAGTGTATAATTGTTGGGATTGGTGAGCGCTGGAGTCATTTAACCAACCATTAGAAAAGAGGTAGATATACAAATGGAACTAGGTATAGTTTAGCGGTTATCTTTGAGATTTGAGAGCAGCGAATGTGACAGAATTAACTTATCAGAAAGATGATTATAGTGTTAAATATGTAGGTTTTATTTAGGAAGACATTCTTTCGTTATAGGAGGAAATAATAACATGTGGCATTGTATAGAGTTGCAGCTTCTGACTAATGATAACACAATACAACAAATAAGAGAAAGGACAAACATTAGTTTATTCTTTTTTTAATTCAGGATGTTTATACAGCAAGGTTAAAGATAAGAGTGATCAAGTATCAAATGGAAGACAGTGATATGATATAATGACATGGGCTCATGGGGTTTAATCAATTTCAGGAATAGCCATGGTTTTCCGCCCACCACTGGTTCTAATAGATGCTAATTTTTGCTCAATAGGGGACTTGCATAGCCGCCATTTTGAATCTTGATTCGCATGGAATTATGGGACTAATGGTACAGTATAAAATCAATAGAAAACATGTCATGTTCAGCATGGAATATTTATCAGTGCTCTAATGTCAATATTCACGTGTTATAATGTTCCTATGACACAAATCCCCATCTTTCCCATCATGCATTTGGCTTCCATTGACCATTCATACAAGCTATGATATTGGTGAAAACATTCTTGCAATTTTTTATAAAAATGTTGCCAAATATTTGCATGTCAAATTTCAACAGAATCTATCCCAGAATGCAATGCAGTAGACATGCGCAGTGAGACATGCAACTCCTCTATTCAATTCAATTCAAAGATTCTTTTATTGATGGTATTACATTACAAGGTAGTTCGACGTCTGCTTAAACAGAGAAAACTATTTAGCCAGGTCTTCCGACGAGTGCCTGGAATCTTGATTACTTTTTGTTACGTTTCAACGAGAACTTTATGAATAACTGAGAATTAAATAATAGCTATACAACAATGGATAAAAATTATGTGATGAAATATGATGTAAGAATCAACAGATCATGGTAGGCAAGGTTTGATGGGAAGCGATAACTTCTTCACAAGATCTTCAATGACTAGTGTAACAGCATAAAATTGTTCATAGTGCTATGCGGGTTGTTTTAACATGTGTAACTGTTTTCTTGTTCAGAGACCTATACCATCTATACATATATGGGTCAGTTTTTTCAAGTGTGCTGTTTTGCTATTTTGGGATCTGGGAAAGGGGGAAAATTTAGAATACTTTAAATATATTTTTTTGACCCTGGATCATAATATACTGGTCTTGACATTCTGGGAAAATTTTATTCCAACAAATTCGGACCTGTGGTTCTCTTATTATGTCACTTTTGAATTTCCTCTTTCTTACAGTCACACGTGAAATCCCAATTTTGTTGGAAAATATTGAAATCATTAATTTAACTGAAGGGAATGGCTTGTAAAACCTATAAATTGTATGTTTGATGCTCATATGGGCACAAATAAGCATTTCTTATTACTTTCAATCCAAAATTACTGCCAAATATATATATTTTGGCCCCTTATATTGTGCCTAGGGAAGGGATTTCATGTGTGAAACACAATAATACACCAGTTGAACAACTTTTATGAAATAAAAATACCTTCATCTGGCTTTAAATCATTACAAATTGAACCAAAATTAATTTCTAATTACTTTCAACCTAAAGAGAGAGCCAAACATATATATTTTGGGCCACATCTGATATGATATTGAAGGGATTTCATGCGTTACTATGTTGGAAAAACACAATAGTAATTTAGTTGAAGTGTTTTTCTGAAATAAGATTGGCATCAACTTGCTTTATATCATATGAAATCGAATAACAACTAGTTTATAATGACTTTTAATTAAACAAAAACAGCTAAAAATATATTTTGGGCCACCCTATGTCAAGATAATTAATGGGATTTCATGCGTTATTCTATAAACTCATACAATATTAATTTAGTTGAACAACCTTTATGAAATAAAAAGCATCATCCCATTGCTTTAAATAAATACTAATGGCATCATGATTAATGCATAATTCCTTTCAACCCAAAGAGAGAGCCCAAGATTTATATTTTGGGCCACAATCTGTCATGATCATTGAAGGGATTTCATGCGTTACTATGTTGGAAAACACAATAGTAATTTAGTTGAAGTGTCTTTCTGAAATGAGATTGGCATCAACTTGCTTTATATCACATTAAATCGAATAACAACTAGTTTATAATGACTTTTAATTAAACAAAAACAGCTAAAAATATATTTTGGGCCACCCTATGTCAAGATAATTAATGGGATTTCATGCGTTATTCTATAAACCCACACAATATTAATTCAGTTGAACAACCTTTATGAAATAAAAAGTATCATCCTATTGCTTAAAATAATTTGAAATGGGATCTTAACTAATTTATAGCTACTTTCAACCAAAAAGAGAGAGCCCAAGATATATATTTTGGGTCACCTTTTGTCATAAATCATTGAAGGGATTTCATGCGTTATTATGTTGGAAAACACAATAGTAATTTCATTGAACAGGCTTCATGAAGTGAAAATAGCATCAACTTGCTGTAAATCATTTCAAATCGAATCAAAATTAATTGATAATGACTTTCAATCCAATAAAACAGCTGAAAATATATATTAGGTCATCCTATGTTGAAGTCATTGAAGGGATGTAATTCAACACAATAATAATTTAGTCAAACAGTCTATATGAAATTAAATTCATCATTACTTCGCTATAATTAATTCGAAATGAGATCAACATTAATGCATAATTACATTCCTCCTTAAGAGAGAGCCTGAGATAAAAATGTTGGGCCACCCTATGTCATGATAATGGATGGGATTTCATGCGTTAGCATGTAAACCAAAAGAACAATAATTTAGTTGAACAGGTTTTATAGAATAAAAATGAACGTCACCCTGCTTTAAATAATTAGAAATGCAATGGCAACTAATATGTAATTAATTTCAACTCAAAGAGAGATTCATGGACATATCTTTTGAGGCACCCTATATCATGATAATTGAAGGGCCTTCATGCGTTATGCTTAACTTGGGCATAGGTTGACACAATAATACATCAGTTGAACAAGTTGTATGCTTTGAATCATTTCAAATATAATCTCAATTAATTTAGAATCATTTTCAAACCAGAAATGCAGCCAAATAAATACATTGGGCCACTTTTTCTCCTATATCTGCTGATGTGTCACTGCCAGTTTACAGAGGGCTTTCATGCGTTACTAAGGGACATTTTAAGGTTTATTGACCTGTTATTTGTCCTGAATCAAAATTATCACCAAATTGTGTAGTTGTGCCATTAGATAGATTGAAATGGGACTAGAAAATGGTTATATGAACTATTTTCTTTTATTTGCTTATCCTATATGCATTATTTTTCAGCCATAACGCATGAAATCCCTTTTAGTTGGAAAATAAGGGTTGCATACAATAACCTCTTCCTCACCCAAAAGTTATGAAAATATCAGATGGAAATTTTTATACATTAAAGAATACATGTATACCTTCTCCAATATACTGTTTTGTATACATATTTAAAAAATATATATTTCTAACTATTCATGTAACAAAAGGGATTTCATGCGTTACTCTGATGGTTGGAAATTATTGAAGGTCACCCTGGAGGTTATTACCATGTTCATATGCTCAAAAAGTAAATTATAACTAATTTAGACCTAGATGTATTGGAGAAAAGAAAAGAAACATGGAGAAAAATGTTCTAGGCATTGTGGAGATCATTTATATTTTACTTCATTGTTTTTTTTATTGAAAAATGATGCAAAAACACAGTTTTCAGAATTTTAAGACACTAAATATTGGCACAGCCTAGGAAAAGCATACATGGAATGAAAGCCCTTGTTCATAGGAATAAAATGAGACTGGTATCTTTAAGATCCAACGCATATTGATCATGATAGGGCAGCAAATATGAAATTTAGGCAAAACAGCACACTTGAAAAAACTGACCCATATAATGGTTAGCTTGATAGCGAACATGGATTATTTAGCTTACTTACATGAGTTGATAGCGAACATGAATTGTTTAGCTTACTAATTTTTGCTGTTGATAGAGTTTGGGAATGGGAATGGGAATGGGAATGGACCTTAACACCAAATGCAGCATAATGAGCATTTGGGTAGGATTTTCAGAAAATGTACAATTGGCAGTTCTACATGTTTAGGATATTCTGCTAAATTAGGCTAAAAAATGAAGAATACCGGGTATATCTGAGTATATTTGGTATCGCATTGATTTAAAGTATCAGTTATGTTATGTTAAAGTGCATTTCGAAGCTTATTTCTGTCTTAAATGTGGGTTATTTAAGAATATTGGTGAAGGCGAATTGTACATTTTCTGAAAATCTGACCCATTTGCATCATGCCCTATAATCGTCATCAACATTACGTCCAAGAACAGCAGTAGGCACTTTAGGCCTTAACAGTGTAAAACATGTACTTTCCTTTTTGTCCTCTCCTCTCTCACTTTTTCTTCCCCATACACACAAGAAAACACCTTTCATGTTTTTGTACACATAGCCTGAAGGGGAAAAAGCCTCTCCACGTGTGAAATACATTGGTGCACGGGCAATTGCATTCGTGTCGCTTAAAAAGCTATGATTACACCCCCAGGAAATATTGTCTTAAAGTGAAAATATCCCTTTTTAGCGATCACAGAACTTTAACACAGGCCTTCCGTCTTGCGTGACTGTTCTTATAGGGTCGGATTTTTCAGAAAATGTAGGATTGCTAGCTCTATATACTTAGTAATTTCTGCTAAATTCTGCTAAAGAAATTATAAATTCTGGGTATATCTGGGTATATGTGGTATCGCATTGATTTAAAGTATCAGTTCTGTTATGTTAAACAGCATTTTGAAGCTCATTTCTGTCTCAAATGTGGGTTATTTAAGAGGATTGGTGAAGGCGAATTGTACATTTTCTGAAAATCTGACCCTTAAATACAATGTTCAAACTGAGTGATGTGGTGTATATCTTTTTATATGTTTTATTGATGTTCATCCGCTTTTATACATTGTGAAGACCGTGCGCATTGCTAAGCCTATGGGCTTTCTGATGCAGTTCAAGATATGAACTGTCATTCAAATTCAAATTCAAATTCAAAAATTCTTTATTGTGGATGTTGCTACAATGGGTCGGTCAATTCTGAGGCAAAAAGTCAGGTCTTCCTATGACTGCCGACGTATGGTCTTTGAATGTTGTTACAATAAAAACGCGTGAAACTTAACGCTAACATAGTAGTTTATGAAATGAGTAATTACATTAATGGACATGATGAGGTATTAATTAAGTGAGAAATCAACTGACATTATCGAGAGTTAACAAGTGATCGAGGATCACAGCTTATAGCAATAAGGCTAAAGTGTAGTGTAGTCATCACTACTAGGCCCAAAGTTGAGAGAGTCCCTTTAACCGAAGGGAAAACCTTGAGTCTCCAACCGCTCAAAAGTGCCATTATAATTCCATTCAGACTGCAAAATATCATTATATTCCAATTACAACGTCGAGCAAGGAAACCAGTTAGCGGAGTAGGGGTCCAATCACTGTCATACCATCTGATCTGAGGGTTTGGATCTAGGGTGCGTATGAGATTCAAGTCGGAAAGTCAGTGACATTTCTTACTTTGTTTCATCGAAGAATGAAAGTCGTCCCAGCGTTGACTGTCCGCGAGGAGCGCCTTCTTGCCTCTCTATAAGAACTCTGATGATTTTGAGACTTTTTATTACACGAACTTCTCTTATGAAAGAATCTCATTGAAGCTGACAGTGAAAAATGTATTACAGGTGGGTTTTTTTTCACAAATTCCAAAAGATATCGGAAAAAATATTGTTTTAATTCCCTGGCCAGCAAGAAAATGTCGTTAATAAAAACCAAAAAGCTTGCTACAGAAGCTTCTCCTGATGTAGAAACCTTAGGAATCAATTAAATATTCTGTCCCTTCATTCGGAGTTTTTCTCCATCCTTCCTTGGTCCATGAAACAGTGTGTCTTCATGCGTCTAAAACCCTATTGTCTTGGTTTTATTAATGTGCCTTATGTGAGGCAGGGCCAACATGAAAGTGTCTATTTAAGTTACCATTCTGAAGTCTGATTTGGGTCAGATTTTCTGAAAATGGACAATTGGCATCTGTACACATTTAGTAAATTCTGCTAAATTAGGCTGCAATTTGGTCGATACTAGGTAAATTCGAGTATATTCGGCATTGCATTGATTCTAGCAATCTGTTTGGTTAGGTTGAACTGTATTTTGAACTTGATTTTCGTCTGAAATGTGGGTTATTTCAGAGAATTTGTGAAGTTGAATTGTACATTTTCTGAAAATCTGACCCATGTACATGTCCAGTGCATGTGAATAGAATGTATAAACCACGAGATGTGATTTAGTGGGATCTATTTGATGCAATAGAAACAGTCAAGTCTAGACATGAGTGCATTGGATTAGATGCTATTACATACATGGGTCAGATTTTCAGAAAATGTATAATTCGCCTTCACCAATCCTCTCAAATAGCCCACATTTAAGACAAAAATGAGCTTCAAAATGTAGTTCAACATAACAGAACTGATACTATAAACCAATGCGATACAAAATATATTCAGATATACCTGGTATTCATCATGTTTCAGCCTAATTTCGCAAAATTCCTTAAATCTGTAGAGTTGCCAATTGTACATTTTCCCAAAATCTGACCCACATCATGTATACATCTTGATATTGAAGCTACAATGTAGCGTATACAAATATTTTTCTTTTCTAAAGATGGGAGACTGAGTCGGCCTAATGGACAGTGGGCTTTAATGTTTCTCGGCCCTAATTGACACATGTATGCACACGCATGCATGCACCCCCTTTGTATGTCACCGCGCACATGGTATGCGTGAAGTCGCCAGAAAATACACAATTTGCCTTCACCAATCCTCTCGAATAACCCAAATCTCAGACGAAAATAAAGTTCAAAATGCAGTTCAACCTATCTAAACCGAATGCTAGAATCAATGCAATGCCAAATATACTCAAATTTACCTAGTATTGACCAAATTGCAACACAATTTGTCAAAATTTACTAAATGTACACAGCTGCCAATTGTACATTTTCTGAGAATCTGAGCCACATGCATCCTCTGGGGAACTATTTCATGCTGTTTATCCCTTCCCTGCCTGACTTTATATACTTTTTTTGTCGCACTTTTCCCATCCCCTTTGAACATTGTCCTTCCCGCCCCTTTCAACTCTCTGTTCAGAGGTAATGATTACTTTGTCTCTTCCTTGGCATAGCAGGATTATTTTTTTAGCAGGATTATTTTTCAGCTTGTTGGTAATCCTTTCGTACTGATTATTTTTTGCAAGTCAACAACTATAACGTGTATGTACCTTGACATGTATTCCTTTGTCCCTTTTAAATCTCATTGCTCACATTCTATTGTTTTACATATTTGGTCACATTTCCAGAAAATGTACAATTGTTAGCTGTACATATTTTGTAAATCTGCCAGATTAGGCTGCAATTCAGTCCTTACTGGGTAAATTTGAGTATATTTGCCATTGCATTGATTCTAGCAATCTGTCTGAAATTTGGGTTTTTTGAGAGAATTGTTGAAGCTGAATTGTACATTTTCTGACGACTTCACTCCAATGCTTTTGTTGCTGGAGAACAAATCCGAGGGTCATTGAACTTTTGATCACTGACATCGAATATACAGATAATATACTAACAGTGAATATTCATTCAGTGTTGTTTTAATTAGTATCATACAGACTTCTTTCTCATTTGTTGTGTTGTAAGCATAATTATGTAAATTAAATGACATTAAAAAAGCGTATCTAGATACCTTAACCGAGTAGGAAAACAATATAATGTTCAATTTTACTCACTAAAAAGAAGGCCTGTCGCCCTAGTCTCAGTATTAACAAATACATGTCTCCCATCAGTCCTGTCCACAAAGCCACATTCCTCGAGCACTGCAGTTCACCACATACAGCGATAAGCTTAACCATAAGAATATGGCTACAAGTGTTAATGGGAATCACCTGACCCCTAAAAGTTAGGAGATTATTAGAGCTTTCTGCTACTGACTGATGCAATTGTCAGCAGAACTTAATACAAGGCAATTGAATAGTTGCGATGTGTTTAAATAGTTTTGAGGCTTTGAAATACCTAAAGTATCTCAACATTAAACAATAGCAAAATATATATCCTTTTCAACGAAAGTTAAATCAATTTTCATGTTATCAATCACCAAGAAAGTCCCACTGAAGACTCTCCCTATGAGATCATAGTTCACCTTTCCTAGGTGATCATGATTTTGTCACCAATCAAGAAACAACGTTAGAATTATTCCCCCTATAAATCCATTCGTCATTCAAATTCAAATTCAAATTCAAATACAATATATTTTTTAATTGTACCTAAATATGTCGTACAAATAGGAGCCATGTTTCAGGAAAGAAATCCTGGTCTTCCAGCATGGTCCTTGACTACTGGGGTCATACATTCTATATATTAGTCAGATCGTTAGAAAATGTACAATTGGCAGCTCTACACATTGAAGACATTTTGCCAAATTAGGCTGAAAAATTATGAAAACCGCGGATATATCTGAGTATATTTGGTGTCTCAATGATTTATCATCTGTTTAGCTGTGTTGAACTGCATTTTGAAGCTGATTTCTGCCTTAAATGTAGATTATTTGAGAGAATTAGTGAAGGCGAATTGTACATTTTCTGACGATCTGACCCATATATATATACTAAATCAACCGTCCCTTTAGAAACTTCAAACACATGGCATCTTTGAAGTAAACAAAAATCCTATACAAATTCCAGTTTTTCCACAAATGAGTTGACACAAAATGTGACACAGATCAGCAATGAAACGCCTGGGAAGAATTGTTGAGAGAATGGAGAAGACAGGCAAACACACAGCCCGCGGGTGCGGGAGCATGTTAATGACCATCAAAGGGTTCGCCTTGAGGCCTCGGTACAGCGTTCCTTATAAACATGGCCAATCATGCCAGCCTAGCAATGGCATGGGAGGGATAGTAATTCTCAACCATGCAAGTCTAAAAAAATACATGGGTCAGATTTTCAGAAAATGTATAATTCAACTTCGCCAATCTTCTCAAATAACCCAAATTTCAGACGAAAAAAAACCTTCAAAATACAGTTCAACCTAACCAAACAGATTGCTAGAATCAATGCAATGCCAAATATACTCGAATTTATCTAGTATTGACCATTTTTTCAGTCTAATTTAGCAGAAATTACTAAATGTGTAGAGCTGCCAATTGTACATTTTCTGAAAATCTGCATTCTCAGCTATTACCAAAATAAATCGTACCAGATTTACTTATATTCTGACGTATTGTATTGTATAGTGTTTATTTCTAGAAATTGGTGCCCCTTTCTATGGTGGCCATAGCTCTTCCAAGAGGTCCCTTCTACATTAATTACTTGGTTACAATAAGTTACCCGTTTATGATATACATATGGGTCAGATTTCCAGAAAATGTACAATTCACCATCACCAATTCTCTGAAATAACCCAAATTTCAGACGAAAATAAAGTTCAAAATACAGTTCAACCTAACCAAACACATAGCTAGAATCAATGCAATGCCGAATGAACTCGAATTCATCGAGTGTTGACCAAATTGCAGCCTATTTTAGCAGAATTGACTAAATGTGTACAGCTGCCAATTGTACATTTTCTGAAAATCTGACCCATGAAGGCATTAGCAGCGTATATTAACATACATTCCTCTTAAAGTATACACTAAGCTTATTTGTCTTACCTTACACACTTTTATCATTAACCAGGATAATCAATATACATCTATTTGTCATGTACCTTATCAATCATTCGTCAAATTAGAGGTTAATGCGAAACAACAAAATCGCGCACCGTACCCAAATAACTTGAGCGTTGTACGTATGGGTCAGATTTTCAGAAAATGTACAATTGGCAGATCTACATATTCAGTAAATACTGCTAAATTAGACTGAATAATGGTCAAAACTAAGTATATCTGAGTATATTTGGTATTGCCTTTTTTCAAACAATCTGTTTGGATGTGTTAAACTGAATTTTGAACATCATTTTTGTCTTAAATTTTGGGTAATTTGAGAGGATTGGTGAAGAGAAATTGTACATTTTCTGGTGATATCAGCCACATATGTATGTACTAAGGCCCATTTTACCTGCATTTATTACCCCCCCCCCCAACCCCGCCCCCTCCCCTTCTCCATTCTTATCCCCCTCCCCCCGTGTTTTTCCCCCAAACACACACCATTACCTTATTAAGCTGAGCTTACACCAGTGTTCTATTTATAGACCCAGCACACGCACCTCCCCACACACGTACATGTGCCCTGAGGTTGCATGTAACAAGTAAAGTGAAGCAAAGACACACAAGCGATAGATTCTCAGAAAATGTACAATTCACTTTCACAAATTCTCTGAAATAACCGAAATTTCATTCGAAAATAAACTTCAAAATACAGTTCAACCTAACCAAACAGATTGCTAGAATCAATGCAATGCCAAATATCCTCAAATTTACCTAGTATTGACCAAATTGCAGCCTAATTTAGCAAAATTTACTAAATGTGTACAGCTGCCAATTGTACATTTTCTGAAGATATGACACATGCACATTTACCCTGAGGTTGCATGTAGCAAGTAAAATGAAGCAAAGACTCCAATCCTCTGGTCTGATACTCAAATTATGTGCCAGTAATTTGCATGACTTGTACATGGTTTCTACGCATCCATCAAGCCACTTGGGTTACCACAGGCGCGCTGCCAGTTTTAACACAGCACTTGAGAAAGGTATCTTACAAGCGGCCTTATCAATATGATAACAACCGTAATTGGACGTAATTATATCATTATGTTGTGGTGAGGGAAGATGGGGCGGTCCTTTATCTTGTGGCGGGCCGACTTAGATCTTTTGTTTTGGGCGTTTGTGGAGCGTCTGTGGATGTCAACGGTCAGAATTGGTTCACAGGTGCCATGCACGAATGTCTTGGGTCAGATTTTTTAGAAAACGCACAATCTACAGTCCTGCACATCTCTCAAATTCTGTGAATTAGAGTGAAAAATGATAAATAATGACATATCTAAGTGTATTCTGTATTGTATTCATTCAATAAATCTGTCTGGTAATGTTCAAGTGTATTTTTTAACCTGATTTTCGTCTTAAATTTCGATTATTTGAGAGGATTGGTGAAGGTGAATTGTGCATTTTCTGACGATCTGATCCTCTTTCGCTTAGAAAAGGCCGACAAGGAGGACATAGGCTACTTTGCATATTTATGACATATACAGACTGTGTTTTATATTGGGTTTAGTTTTAGATAAAGAGATTTTGCTTTGTACTTAGGATGGCGGAGGAATTTGAAGACACTTTGTGTCTCTTCAGATATATATAATAGCATGTCAGATACAGACATTATTCAACCAAGAACATGCTTTTTATTAATCATAAATCTTATCTCAAATATGCAAATGGGCCATAATTTATCTCTAAGGTGGGAGCTATTATCTTATAAATAATTCATACCTTGGTAGATAACAAAAAAAGGTACATGAGTTGATATCTTTCTGGAGAATTTAACCAAAAAAAAAGGACAGATAAAAATGATAATTCGCAAAATAAATGCGAGAACTAATTTTGAAGCTACAACCTCCATGCCCAGGTTAAAAGGGTCTTTAATGTCTTAGTTGAAAAATCGGTAAACATACTCTGCGCTTCACTTAAGTTAAACATAAGTTTAACATTAAATTGAGGGGAAATAAACTTCAGAATAACCTACAGTTCAGCTAACGAAAATTAAGATACAAAGTGGGACTGATAGTGTAAACCGCTTCCATTCTGAAAACTTGTCTACTTATTAAATAAAAATTAAAATTTTGATTTGATTTTGATTTTAAAAGTATTTTATTCAGGTCATGTTAACATTTTCATACATCAAGTACAAATATTCTCAGACAAGCCTGATTTAAATAATACAAATTTGGCATTAAAGTAGCTACTAGATAGATTTAGTTCGTTTTCAGATTTTCAAACAAGAAAAGGACAAAGTTTAGACTTTGTAAGTTATTTAACATGTTTAAAATTTTAACAGACCAGCATGATAAACCCATTATAGATTATATTGGTACATGTTTGGAGTGTTGTATTAAAATACCCATCACCTGCGCCAACAAAGTGGGTTGGATCGTCAGTAATTTTGCAATCCGCAATAGAGGATTCGCATAGCCACCGTTTTGAATCTTGATTCGCATGGAATTATGGGAGTAATGGTACAGTAAAAATGTATAGAAAACATGTCATCTTCAGCATGGAATATGTAATAATGTTGTAATGTCAATATCCATGTCCTATGCATGTTTTCAGAATACAAGTCCCCATCTTTCCCATCATGCATTTGGTTTTCATAGGTCATTTATAAAAGGTCTGATATTGGTGAAAACATTCTTGTAATTTTTGATGAAATTGTTGCCTAATATTTGTATATGTCAGACTTCATCAGAATACATCCCAAGATGCAATGCAACAAACATGTCATGCGCAGTGGCAAATGCAACTCCCCTATTCAAAAGATTCAGAAGATGATAAATAATGCTCAAAAGGGATCGATACTAAGTATGTCTGAGTATTTATTGTTGGCATCGACGTCATTAAGAAAATCTCTCTGGTTAACTTTAATTGTATTTTGATCATCATTTTGTCTAATATTTTGGTTGTTTGAGAGAAATGGTGAAGGCGAATTGTACATTTTTATTGTACATTCATTATTAAATGAATACAATACAGAATACACTCAGATATACCTAGTAATTATATTTTTTCACTCTAATTTAGCAGAATATGATTGATCTGTAGAACTTAAGATTGTACATTTTCTGAGAAACAGACCCTTATCCATGTAAAGGAAACATTTCACTGCACCCGACCACTTTCATAATTGTATTGGAGAAGGAAATCCAATGGTAAGAATACACTCAAGTAATATGAAATATCGAGGCTAAATGAGTAAAAAAAAAAGTAGTTCATCGTCACTGGGTGAAATCTACAGTATGGATTACAACCTATGCACCCCAATCACAATCGCCATCTTCCATTCACGCGATATCTCGATACAAGTAAGTTATTTTTAACTAAGAATGTACGGATAAAAAATAATGTTTTTCTGCGCTCGAAATGCCTAGATGTAATTCTGAGTGTGTTGTGCAAATGGAGAAGAGGTAGTCTCTGGTTTCGTTTCATAGGGGAGTTGCATGTCTCATTGCGCATGTTTATCACAGTGCATTCTGGGTTGGATTCTGATGAAATTTGGCATACAAATATTTGGCAACATTTTTATCGAAAATTGCAAGGATGTTTTCACCAATATCCTAGCTTGTATAAACGTTCTATGAAAACCAAATGCATGATGGGACAGATGGGGACCTATGTCATGGACACATGTATAATACATAGATATCGACATTAGAGCATTGATAAATATTCCATGCTGAACATGACATGTTTTCTATAGATTCTACACTGTGCCATTAGTCCCATAATTCCTTTCGAATCAAGATTCAAAATGGCGGCTATGCAAATCCCCTATTATTTGTTCAGGTGCATTGCTTTTATTCTGTAAGACAATGTTACAAATTTGGAGGTTTTTCTTGGACGAAGCAGGTGCTTTTTCTTTTATCAAAATATATTAGAAAAGTTCCTGTTGATCGGTATTTCTGAAAAGGAATTATGATAAGGACATTGATACCATGATACGTTAATCAAAGAGTTATATTGTTATAGGCAAATTGTGTTGTAAAACCACAATATTTTATCAAGCTATTTAGAAGACTTATTACCCATGTTCTGTTTGAAAAGTCATGTTCGCTAAATAGAAATCCTCGCAATTAGCTTCTAATTACAATATTTGAGAGCGATATGGAGGGCAAAAAAACCGTATCATGTCAAAAGATGCTTTCAGTTAAAACCTTATTAGATATCTGTCCCAAATAATAAATAACCCATCTTGTACAATATCGATTTATGACTGGTAACTTGTTTTGGATGTTTGCCAAATAGTCAATCATAATCAGCATCAATTGGAAAAGAACATCTGGCTAGCTGTCCGTTTCCAAGGCCGAGTATTCAAATGATTCCAATGGGTAGGATGTGAATCCTTCCCCTAAATATTAATCGATTTCATCATTCAATTAAAACATTATTTTAAATTATACAGCTAAATATGTTCAATATATAGCATTAAGCGAGCGGTTGGATAGCTTGGATGAAATAACCCTGACATAGCAAGTAGTATTTAAGGGTAAAATTTTCAGAAAATGTACAACTGGCAGCTGTACACAATTAGTAAATCATGCTAAATTGGGTTGCAATTTAGCCAATACTAGGTAAATTCAAGTATATTTGGCATTACATTGATTCTAGCAATCTGGTTGGTTAGGTTGAACTTTATTTTGAAGTTTATTTTTGTCTAAAATTTGGGTTATTTGTAAAGATTAGCGGAGTTGAATTGTACATTTTCTGAAAATGTGACTCATAAAACCATCAATGTACCCCAATGTAGACCAACATAATCCAATTTGGGCTATAGAGCTAATAGCCCATCTATACGTATAAACTGATTTGGGATATAGGGTATAGAATATCTCCATAGCTAGGGTATGTAATTTGCATACCCCTTAGACTCCCCATTTAGACAATACAAGGGGACTTCACATAACATTAGCAATGCCTCTATGACATTGTTCAACCCAAAACTATATAATCAATATATCATATGATATTATACTAAAGATTAATTATTATACTCTGAATACAAGTGAACAGTTTCAGTGTCTTTTTCTTGGATGCATGACGAAGGATAAGGTCTGGCCATGAAAAAGGAAAACAAGCCTTACAGATTATATATGGGTGAGATTTTCAGAAAATGTGCAATTGGCAGCTGTACACATTTAGTAAATTCTGCTAAATTAGGCTGCAATTTGGTCAATACTAGGTAAATTTGAGTATATTCGGCATTGCATTGATGCTAGTAATCTGTTTGGTTAGGTTGAACTGTATTTTGAACTTTATTTTTGTCTGAAATCTCGGGTTATTTGAGAGGATTGGCGAAGGTGACTTGTACATTTTCTGAAAACTTGACCCATAGAGAGCAATGCCAATAGAGACACATGTTAGAGAATATGATAGTAATTGTGTGTGTACTATGTAATTGTGTGTGTACTATGTAATTGTGTGTGTGTGTACTATGTAATTGTGTGTGTACTATGTAATTGTGTGTGTACTAGGTACTGGGTAGCAGCACGGGTGCTGGGTGGTAATGATTATGATCTGACCGTCTCTGGCTCACCACCAGTCCCATGTATTAATAATAGTCCGGTGTAAAGGTGGTAGTCACTCCTTCACCCTGCACTGACTTGTTGGCTCAAGGGGGTGGGTGTGTCTGATCAGGTCAGGTGGGCAGGGGGTGGGGGGGGAGAAATGAGGGGGGGGGGGGTAAGTGAGTGGGGACATATATATAGAGAGGAAGAGAGAGGGCGAGAGGGCGATGGAGAGGAGAGAGAGAGGAAGAGAGAGGGGGAGAGGGCTATGGAGAGGAGAGTGAGAGAGGAAGAGAGAGGGGGAGAGGGCGATGGAGGGGAGAGAAAGAGAGGAAGAGAGAGGGGGAGAGGGCGATGGAGGGGAGAGAAAGAGAGGAAGATAGAGGGAGAGGGCGATGGAGGGGAGAAAGCGAGAGGAAGAGAGAGGGGGAGAGGGCGATGGAGGGGAGAGAGAGAGGATGAGAGAGAGAGGAGGGCGATGGAGGGTAGGGAGAGGTAGAGAGAAGGGGAGAAAGAGAAAGAGAAAGGGAGAGAGAGGGGAAAAGAGGAAGACAGAGAGAGGAAGAGATAGAGAGAGGGGGAAAGGGAGAGGGAGACAAAGGTGGAGGGAGGGAGGGAGACAGTGGTGGAGGTGTAGGGAGAGAGAGAGGGGGGAGAGAGGGAGAGAGAGAGGGGGAGGGTGAATAGACAAGCACAGAGAGAGGGAGGGTGGAATAGGGACAGAGAGAGGGAGGGTGGAATAGACAGGGACAGAGAGAGGGAAGGTGGAATAGACAGGGACAGAGAGAGAGGGTGGAACAGACAGGGACAGAGAGAGGGAGGGTGGAATAGACAGGGACAGAGAGAGGGATGGTGGAATAGACAAGGATAGAGAGAGGGAGGGTGGAATAAACAGGGACAGAGAGAGACAGAGACACGGAGATGGGCAAAGAAACAGAGACAGCGAGAGAATGGAGCCCTTTAACTTTCCAATTCAAACCAGACGTCACTAAACATACTAACCTTAAAAAATGTTCTACTGTATACATTCAACAAACGATAAAAAACCAATGACACAGCAATTATCAACACAACTTTCAAAGCTTATTATCTTCCTGTTTAGATATAAATTAATGGAGCCATAGTATGGCTTTCCTTTCCATC
The DNA here is from genome assembly GCA_942159475.1 of Sthenelais limicola. Classification (NCBI taxonomy): domain Eukaryota; kingdom Metazoa; phylum Annelida; class Polychaeta; order Phyllodocida; family Sigalionidae; genus Sthenelais; species Sthenelais limicola. The sequence continues at coordinate 39,026,552 of OW804095.1, forward strand.
AGCCTCAATTGAAACAACCATAACCTTACAACATGTGGTTGTGCCGAATAAAACCTCTTTAACTAAAAAAGCTGAAAATCCTTCAACCACCAACACACTCACCCATTACCTGGACTAATATTTCAATCTAGAATCTCTCCCACTCGGCCCAAGCCCTGGAGGCATGAAAACCAAAGCAGCACAAACCCTGGAGGCAGTCACTCTGACTGAGTCCTCGCAGCTAAATATCAATCCTCATCCTCCTCCTCGCCTACAACCCCTAAGGCTTACTTGAGCCTTTTAAGAATCATGTCAAGGTTGCCCGCACATCAATCCCATTGAAATTAAACCTCCACTGTTTCTGCTCCCATCTCTGGGGGCTGCCTGATGCCTTCTGCAATTGTGTGGATTATAGGGGGATTTGCGTAGACTACTTATTGTGCATGCTATGCCTGCAGTCGCCCATCTCTCTCTATTCTCTATCTATTCTCTCTCTTTCTCTCTATTCTCTCTAGCCGACTGTCTCTCTCTCTCTCTTTCTGTGACTCTTTCTGTCTCTCCCTCTCTCTCTATACTCTCTCTATACTCTCTCTATACTCTCTCTATACTCTCTCTATTCTCTCTCCTCTTTCCTCTTTTCTCCCTTCTCTCTCACTCACTCTCTTCCTCTCCTTCTGTCTCCTCTCTTCCTCCTCTCTCTCTATTGTCACTCTCCTCTCTCTTCTCTCTTCTCTTTCTCCTCCTCTCTATTCTTTCTATTTTCTCTCTATTCTCTATTCTCTCTCCTCTCGCCCTCTCCTCTCTCTCTTCTCTCCCTCATCTCTTTCACTCACTCTCTTGCTCTCTATCTCTCCCTCTCCTCTCTCTCTATTTTCCTTTCTTCCTTCCTTCCTCTTACTCTCTGTTTATCTGTTGTCTCTCCCACTCTCTGTCATCTCCTCCTCTCGACATATGTTGCCCTTGTAAATATTGCCTCGTTCAACATAACTCTAAAAATAACTAACAATAAAAGTTGCTTTTGAGTCCTTTCAGAAAGGTTATGCTAAAATATTAGAATATTTCTTCATAAACTGAGCCAATTGAAAAAAACCCACCAAGGCGATATTGTTTAACCAGTATAAACAAGGCCAATAAAAAAAAGATAATCTTAATTGTTATTCACGACTATGACAGTGGTAACGAAAACTTCGTGAGCATAGCAAAACGAGGAGCAACGCAGCGATCGGTGTGGATACATTCAGGTAACAACTCAGAGCTACTCAGGTAAAACTATTGTGTAATGTGAGGAGTTGTAATAGGGGTTATGGGGTCAGATTTTCAGAAAATGTACAATTCGCCTTCACTAATTCTCTCAAATAACCCACATTTAAGACAAAAATGTGCTAAAAAATGCAGTTTAACATAACAGAACTGATACTTTAAATCATTGTAATACCACATATACTCAGATATACCCGGTATTCATCCTTTTTCAGCCTAATTTAGGAGAATTTCCTAAATGTGTAGAGCTGCCAATTGTACATTTTCTGAAAATCTGACCCTATAGGCACACCAATACAAATACCGAATGGTTTCTTCTGGTTTTTACACCTGGGTAGGGATAGCGGCTACCAGAGGAATTTCAATGCTTCTTCAGGATTATGTGGTATTTCTTTCTTACATTAGGCCATGTTAAAAATATTACAATACATTATAATCACTTCTAGAATGCAGAAAAAAGGTACGTTAAAACATTAAACTATTTAATTCATGAAGACCAAGTCTTGACTTCAGTTTGTATAGTGATTTTAGATTTAAGTAAGTATATAAAGCAAGCCAAAACAGCCTTTATTCAGCGTTAAAAAAACATACAACAGTTGCATTGTAACTGATGGCACCTGGTACATGAAATAGTATTAAAAAAAACATGAAATAGCTTCTGTCTTCTCAGTTTTTCATGTAAAGTTACATTCATGTTGAACAACGGACACGATTGTTAAGGCAAAAGATCGGTGTTTTTCTGTGAATGTCTGGTGAAATATTTGTTTGTATGTTGTGTGGATTTCTCAACTATAAGCAACTCCCGCACATTAGCGATTTGGGTGCTGAACTCGCCACTGAAATCGCTACTGAAATCGCTACTGAAATCCCTGGGTTTAGCGGCTTCTCATGCTACAACTAATTGCAATTTCACTGGCAGAAACATATCTTAAATCCATTATCAAATTTAGCCTAATTCTGCACAATTTACTAAATGTGTTGATCTGCTTGGTATACATTTTCTGATGACCTAACCCACAAATACTTTGTGTACAACCCGTTCCTCAACATATTCTTGTCACATGTGATACATATCACATGCATATTGCTTAAACTAGGACAAGTTGAGTGGTATAGAAAACCCCCTATAGCTATGCTTAAACTATGACAAGTTGATTGGTACAGAAACTCCCCTATCGCTATGCTTAAACTATGACAAGTTGATTGGTACAAAAACTCCCCTATCGCTATGCTTAAACTATGACAAGTTGAGTGGTACAGAAACTCCCCTATCGCTATGCTTAAACTGTGACAAGTTGATTGGTACAGATACTCCCCTATAGCTATGCTTAAACTATGACAAGTTGAGTGGCACAAAAACTCCCCTATAGCTATGCTTAAACTATGACAAGTTGAGTGGTACAGAAACTCCCCTATCGCTATGCTTAAACTAGGACAAGTTGAGTGGCACAAAAACTCCCCTATAGCTATAATTAAACTATGACAAGTTGATTGGTACAGAAACTCCCCTATCGCTATGCTTAAACTATCACAAGTTGATTGGTACAGAAACTCCCCTATCGCTATGCTTAAACTATCACAAGTTGATTGGTACAGAAACTCCTCTATTGCTATGACAAGTTGAGTTGTACAGACACTCCCCTATCGCTATGCTTAAACTATGACAAGTTGATTGGTACAAAAACTCCCCTATCGCTATGCTTAAACTGTGACAAGTTGAGTTGTACAGATACTCCCCTATCGCTATGCTTAAACTATGACAAGTTGATTGGTACAAAAACTCCTCTATTGCTATGACAAGTTGAGTTGTACAGACACTCCCCTATAGCTATGCTTAAACTATGACAAGTTTATTGGTACAAAAACTCCCCTATCGCTATGCTTAAACTGTGACAAGTTGATTGGTACAGAAACTCCCCTATCGCTATGCTTAAACTATGACAAGTTGATTGGTACAGAAACTCCCCTATCGCTATGCTTAAACTATGACAAGTTGATTGGTACAGAAACTCTCCTATCGCTATGCTTAAACTGTGTCAAGTTGAGTTGCACAAAAAATCCCCTATCGCTATTGGGTGCAGGACTGGGGTCCGACTCAATGGCGCATGAGGGAGAAGCCAAAGCTGAGAAGTAGCCCAAAGAAGAAGTCCAGGGCTCTGTTGTATAAGCTAAGCAAGGAATTTTTTCTGTAGGAATTTTTCCCTCACTACATTCATTCCTACAGAAAATTCCCAGCTCGTAGGAATATTCCTTGCTGTAGAGGTGTGGGTCAGCAAAGTAGAAGGTAAATAGGATGCATAGGATTCACTAATTTCTTGGGGTTAAAGATTAAAATAACACATCTCCTTCAATTTGAAGCGGTAAAGTGGGTAAAATATTAGATACTTTGATTCTTATACCTTCAAATCTGATGCAGATTATCCAGAATGGATTAGAATCTAGATCCACAGGCATGACCTAGAAACTGACCCATTTAGCTGTGGGAATTTCCTACATTGATACTTGTAGTTGTTCCCTATGTAGGAATTTCCCCCAGAAGTTTTCCTACCGAAGTAATTTCCCTCATTCTTTCCTCTGAGTTAAACATGAAAAGACTGGAAAACGAAGGAACACCTTTTAGGTGTTCCCTCAAGAATTCCTTAGGATTTATTGACTGCAAAAATATGATTTTACTAGTCATATATATCTGCTATCATTATAGTACAAAGTTTCTGCTGTTAGATGATTTTTCTGTTGATTATTAACATAATTTGAATAGAAAAAAGAAGCCTCCCAAGCTGGGATTCGAACCATGGACCTGAGAGGGGAGCCTTTCTGGGAAAAAACAAACAGCACTGGGTGGGGATTGAACCACCAACCTGAGAGTTTCATTAGTTACCAATCAAAATTTGTCCTTGACCTAGTTTGTCTCAATTGTTTGTGCCTCAAGAGTGTTGATTACTAGTGAGAACAAGGCATGTCCCCCCATTTACCATGTACCTTGAAGACTGTTGTTTGAAGTGGGCAGGGGATATTGAGTGGTTCAAGGAGGGAAATATTGTAGTAAATTCCTACATGATTACATATGCTTGGTGGGAAGGAAAAGCCGTAGGAAAATTCCCAGAGAAACATATTGAAATTGTATAGGACTGAAGGAATTCCCTCAGTTTTCCTTGCTTAGCAGCTGGGAAGGAATGGTGCAGGGAAGGAATAGCCTATACTTTCAATGCTTTTTAGCGTAGGAATTTCCCAACGAAGTAAAGGAAAAAAACGTAGGAATTCCCACAAAAAAAATTATTCCTTAGCTTATACAACAGGGCCCTGCACTTGGATCCCTGCCAGAACTATTTCCATTATTCATACTCTCTGTTAACCACATGTTGGTGTTTCTGGTGGTAATTCGCCCTCAAATATAGCGCCACCAAGTAAAAGTGTTCCCTCAGTCCAGGTCGATGTGATGATACTGTGGTCTTGGACAGCTTTGTCTTCCACCTGGATGAGGGGAACCATGCCTTTGTTATTTGTTTCATGTCTGTAATAGGCCATCAGCTGAGACTCAAAATATGGCTAGAAAATGATTTTCGTTCCGGATCTTGTGCACTACGGTACTTTTTGACAACAGTTTCCAATTGCTAATAGTATAGATTAAAATATCCCAAAGGTTCTTCTTGTAATTCCTGCCAGTTTCTGAGAAAACCGGCATTGATTCTGGAGATATTAGAATAGTTAGAAAAGACATGGACCACGGACGCCAATCCCTATGATTATGGCTGGTAAGGAGTCATATCAACATGATTTTGTGCATTAGGGTCAGAATTTCAGAAAATGTACAATTCAATTTCGCCAATCTTCTCAAATAAACCAAATTTCAGACGAAAATAAAGTTCAAAATACAGTTCAACCTAACCAAACAGATTGCTAGAATCAATGCAATGCCGAATATACTCGAATTTACCTAGTATTGCCCAAATTGCAATCTATTTTAGCGTAATTTACTAAGTGTGAACGGCTGCCAATTTTAGATTTTCTGAAAATCTGACCGAATTCAATTGCTTTATTTGGCCTCAAGCAAAATGTGCGGTGTGAGATGATGTCCTACCTACATCAATCCATCATACATTAACGTGCATTGGAAAGTGAAATTATTTAATATGATATCGATATACTCCAGTATAATATTGATATCCTATTGATATGACCCAGTACATGCTGACTGGGTCATCTAGGGCGAGCAATGTGTAGATGGGTCAGATCTTCAGATAATGTACAATCGGCAGATCTACACATTTAGTAAATTCTGCTAAATTATACTGAAAAATGGTCAATACTAGGTATATCTGAGTATATTTTGTATTGCCTTGATTCAAGTAGTCTGTTTGGTTTTGTTAAACTGACTTTTAAACCTAATTGTTGTCTTAAACTTGGTCTATTTGAGAGGATTAGTGAAGGCGAATTGTACATTTTCTGAAGATGGGACCCATATGGTTGTATGCTGTATAGTGCACATTATAGATATATTGCTAATAATTTGAAAGGAGTATGATATAGCACCAATAGCTGGTAGTATACTACCTCAGGTAGTGGTAGACCAGCCATAGTGTTGAACTAAACAACCTGGTTTAAACATAATACAATACTTATTTCGATATGGTGACACGAACAATCTTATGGTGACTATTGATATATTTGTATTTCATTGAAATTCATGAATTATCTTGAAAACAAATACCATCAGCATTTCAGCATGTATACAAAAGATTGATAGATTACTACATTCAGAAATCCAGAAATGGACACACTGTACATGCTTAGAAGGAAGGATCCCTAAAGAAACACCCTGCACCCACGACGGCAGGTCCCTTGAAGTGTAAAACAAAACATTCGGTGACGGGAAAGTTTGAATTTCTTTAAGGGTTTGTTTGATACTTGGGTCAGATTGTCAGAAAGTGTACAATTGGCAGCTGTAGACATTTAGTATAACTCCTGCTAAATTAGGCTGCAATTTGGTCAGTACTAGGTAAATTTAAGTATATTCAGCATTGCATTTACGCTAGCAATATGGTTGGTTAGGTTAAACTGTATTATGAACTTTATTTTCGTCTGAAATGTGGGTTATTTGAGAAGATTGGCGAAGTTGAATTGTACATTTTCTGAAATTCTGACCCACTTCAAGTGAACGTAATGCAATGTCATCAGACTTCCAATAAGACATAACAATGAATCGGATACTCCGGAACAATAATCTAGCTGTATGTGAGTTTGAAATTTGAGCTACAGTATGTGAATGAAAAAGAATCAAAATTGCAATATGAGGGTAAACACGTGATGTGTCACAGACCAATGAGTCACAAGTCGCAAAACAAGAACTTTGAGATATTGTCATATTTGGACTGATGAGATCAAGGCCTTTCCAATGATGGTAAAGATGAGTATTTCTATAAGATTTTCAGTTTGATATTTTTATTTTTGAAAAGAAAGTTTGCATTATTACCTGTTGGAAAATCACTAGTTGAGTATATGGGTCCGATTTTCCGAAAATGTACAATTGGCAGCAGTACACATTTAGTAAATTCTGCTAAATTAGGCTCCAACCTGGTCAATACTAGGCAAATTCGAATATATTTTGCATTGCATTGATTCTAGCGATCTTTTTGGTCCAGTTGAACTGTATTTTGAAGTTTATTTTCGTCTGAAATTTGGGTTATTTGAAAAGATTGGTGAAGTTGAATTGTACATTTTCTGGCGATTTCACCCATATAGTTTGATATACTGCATAAGTTGATCTTAGAAACGCAAACGTCTTTAGAATTGGCACATGTGTTCATCTCACCACAAGGACTAGTAACCCCTAAGATGTGAAAATTCCAACAAACAGATCTCGTTAATAAATCGCTTTGAAAAATGTCAATTTTGTGTATGGGAGGGAGTGTATGTGTAGAGAGAGAGAGGTCAGAGAGAGAGGGAGAGAGGACAGAGGGAGAGAACAGAAAGAGAGAGAGAGAGAGAGAGAGAGAGAGAGAGGAGAGGGGGAGAGAGAACAGACAGAGAGAGAGGACAGAGAGAGGTAGTCGAAAGAGAGAGAGAGAGGGCAGAGTGAGTGAGAGAAATGGCAGAGAGAGACACAGAGGGACAAATTATAGAGAGGACAGAAAGGGCAGAGAGAGAGGACAGGGAGAGACAGGGAGAGACAGGATAGAGAGAGGGAGGGGACACAGAGAGAGAGGGAGAGAGAGAAATGGCAAAGAGAGATACACACAGAGAGGGACAAATATAGAGAGGATAGATAGATAGGAAGAGGTCACAGAAAGAGAGGACAGAGAGAGAGGACAGAGAGTTAGGACAGAGAGAGGACAGAGAGAGTAATGACAGAGAGAGAGGACAGAGAGAGAGAGAGGACAGAGAGAGTTAGGACAGAGAGAGTTAGGACAGAGACAGAGAGAGTTAGGACAGAGACAGAGAGAGGACAGAGAGAGTTAGGACAGAGACAGAGAGGTCAGAGAGTTAGGACAGAGAAAGAGAGGACAGGGAGAGTTAGGACAGAGAGGACAGGGAGAGTTAGGACAGAGAGGACAGGGAGAGTTAGGACAGAGAGAGTTAGGACAGAGAGAGTTAGGACAGGGAGAGAGAGGACAGAGGGAGAGAGAACAGAGAGAGTTAGGACAGAGAGAGAGGGTGGTATATTTACCACGTATGTCTCTTTTATGTCTGCAAACATTGACATGTACACAGGTAGCTACCAGTCCATTCAACCGAAACCTGCCTTTCTCCTCTCATCCTCCTCCTCCCCTCCACCCAGCCCATCCACCCCAGTTGGTAGGCAGATCCCAACTGGATCCCCTCGCAGACCAGCAGATCAGTTACTTTCTTCCCTCACAGAAAGCGAGAGATGATTTGAGGCGAGATATGCAGCGATCGAAGGTGTGGCGTTTATACCGCAAGTAAAACTGCAATCGCTCTACTGATAGAAGCACATTCTATAAGTATAACGCACTCATTCTTCTTTCCCCACCGCTCACCTCCACCACTGCACTACTGCGACACCGTGTGTGCGGCGCACGTACCACAGCGCGTTGTTGGGTGTTGGGGTTTGCCTCGCGACGCGTCTGCCGCCTCTCCAAGCCAAATGTCGTCTGCTCGAAAAGGTTCGGACGCAGGGGAGGCTTGGTGGTGGTGGTAGTACTACTAGTAGCGTTGCAAATGCATACTGGTGGTGGCGGTGTCTGCAGCGGTGGTAGCTTTTCGAAGGAAGAACAAGCAGAAGACGAAGAGGGAAGAGTTGGTGGGTGAGGGAGAGTACCTAGAAGCACCACAATCAGTCGTACGTGCATACGTACGGACGGACAGACGGACGTTCTAGTTCGCCCACCATTCATCGGGGACCAGGACCGTCTCCACAAGCTGTACTTCTACCGCATCAACTGCAGCAGATCCGGTTGGGATCCACCCAGACTCTTCGTTCTATCTGACTGATCGGACCGACTGGATTTTCGCCTTTAATTCGCGAGTGAAGCAGATAAATTGCAACCAGTGTGTGGTGGAGAGGTGTTGCAGGAGAAGCGACAAGACAAGAAGCATTGTTGAGAATTCTAATTTGCAAATCGCTTCTTCGAGGAACATATTTACAAATAAGAGCATCTAGTTCTATATGTTTATTATACAAAATTGTCATCACAACAATCCACCCATCCCCAAACTTCGGACATCCTTTAAACAACCTTTTGAAGCTAGTTTTCTACCCAGAAAACATTATTTGTGTCCTCTTTAATAATCATAAGGATCTCTGTGGTGGACTAGTGTCGAGTGATCATATTGGATATTCATACCAGTGAAACGTGTTGTTGAGGATCCAAAGGATCCAACGTAACCAAAACCAGATCCAGTCCAGGAGACTATAGTGGACTGGGCAAGCAAAGCATAGGACCCAGAGTGCGGCCGTTGTAGTGGAGTAAGATCGAGAGACGACTCGGAGAGGGAGAGAGAGAGAGAGTATTCACATTGGAGGAGTTGTACTACAGATAGTAAGGATCTTACACACACCGTCTGAGAAAAGACACCACAAAAGGAGATATAAAGAAAGAGAGAGGATTTGGAGGAGGGAGGAGGACAAACTGAAGGAAATATCTCCTCCTTTTCTCTTCTATCTAAGTGAGTTGTGAATCCTTGGACCATCTGCGCCTTGGATTAGATATATAGAAATATAGATACCTATTTGCTGTACATATATATGTCTATATAGGCCTATATATATAAATGAAATATCAGTTTTGTACTGAGAAAAAAAATCACATTGGATCGTACGTTAATCTACTCTACTTACCTCTAACCCCCGGACTTGGTGTTATTACTATCATTTGACATTGGTATATATACAAGGATACCAATAGATACACTGTGAAAGCCTCTGACACGCATTTAGTAGGCTAAAAACATATAAGGTAAGTTTATAAAAGAATTTACATTAATGATTCCATGTTAAAACTCTCTGGTATTGCCATGATTCAGACGTGATGTGGAGGTATCCATAAATAAGGCTTAGCCTTCCCTTGAGAGGACAATCGGTTGAGAAACAAGAACGTGGGTATCTGGTCATGAACATGACACACCAGAGACTGGAGTCTAGAAACAGGAGGCCTATACACAGGAGGAAATATGTATATATACAGTCTCTAGTTTACTGATACAGGTGAATGCATAGAGGCAGTATTGAAGGTGGTGTAGGCCTAATCATTGGGATAGAACAGGTTCCCATATTCCATTAGAGGAGAAAAGTGGGGGAGAGGAAGTATTTTTTCTGTCGATGGATATTGATAAACGGCAGAAGGAAAGCAGGTCGAGAGAGGTACAGAGAAACACAGACAGGGAGATAGAGACAGAGAGACGATAGGCAAAGTGAGAAAAAGGAGAAGAATGTTAGAAGGTTTGATAGGGACAGGGAGAGCGGGAGCTAGGGGGACAGGGGAAGAGAGGAACAGGGGAAGAAGGACAGAGAAAGAGGGACGGAGAAGGAGAGAGGGAAATAGAGGGGAACATGGAGGTAGGGACAGAGAAAAGGACAGGGAGAGAGGGAAAAAAGACGGAGAGAGGGACATAGAAATAGACAGGGAGACAGGGAGGGACGAAGAGAAGGAGGGACAGAGACAGGGACAGATGCGATAGACCTACAGAAAAACAGAATCAGCAAGGAGAAAGGGATAGTTACGGAGTTGAAATGAGAATGACAGAAACCCAAATTGAAATAATATGCACTCTACATCCATGCATTTTACATAACAGAACCAGCTTACTACATATATGCAGATGAGATATTTAGTTATTCTATTCACAAAGGTGTAACATACACGTTAAAGGCGGTGGGAAAGCTAAAAATATACATGGAAATTACTCGGAGAAATGCCTGAGATTTGGGGAGAGGGCTATCAAGCCAGCATCAAGCCTTGAAGCCTTGAAGCCTGATAGCGCTAGATATGCTTGGTCTTCAGAGGTAGGGATCGACAGCGAGAGAAGGCTAGGTAGCCGCAGTCTAATCATTAACAGAATTCATCTAGAAAATACGATGCATTAGTACGAACGAACACGCTTAAGCTGGCAGAAATACAGTAAATTCTATAAATAACACAGTAGTAAACAGCAAAACCTTCTGAAAGGAATCAATCCGACTTCAAAATAAATAATGATCATTTGTAATGGTTTTGGCTCTAGTTTGGCATAGGTTCTGGCAGAAAGAAATTGATTGTTGATGAAGTGAAGCGAGGAGGCGGCGGTATTAGAGTAGATACATACCATTAAGGCACAAAGGCACTGTCTAAGGAGCAGTTATGGAGGGATGGAGGCTGGTTTGAAGGGTAAAGATATCCTTAAGGGAGCACAAATAAGTTCTTGCGGTATAAGGGGTGGAAATGGATTGTGATGTGGTATTTCAGAGGAAGGAGGAGGTGGTGGGAGAGGAGGAGGAGGAGGAGGTGGTGGAGGAGGAGGAGGAGGAGGAGGAGGGGTGGAAAAGGATTGTGATGTGGTATTTCAGAGGAAGGAGGAGGTGCTGGGAGAGAAGCAGGAGGTGGTGGAGGAGGAGGGGTGGGAAATGGATTGTGATGTGGTATTTCAGAGGGAGGAGGAGGTGGTGGAAGAAGAGGAGGAGGTGGAGGAGGAGGAGGAGGGGTGGAAAAGGATTGCGATGTGGTATTTCAGAGGAAGGAGGAGGTGGTGGGAGGGGAGGAGGAAGTGGAGGAGGAGGAGGAGGAGGAGGAGGGGTGGAAAAGGATTGCGATGTGGTATTTCAGAGGAAGGAGGAGGTGGTGGGAGGGGAGGAGGAGGTGGAGGAGGAAGAGGAGGAGGAAGAGGAGGAGGAGGGGTGGAAAAGGATTGCGATGTGGTATTTCAGAGGAAGGAGGAGGTGGTGGGAGGGGAGGAGGAGGTGGAGGAGGAAGAGGAGGAGGAAGAGGAGGAGGAGGGGTGGAAAAGGATTGCGATGTGGTATTTCAGAGGAAGGAGGAGGTGGTGGGAGGGGAGGAGGAAGTGGAGGAGGAGGAGGAGGAGGAGGAGGGGTGGAAAAGGATTGCGATGTGGTATTTCAGAGGAAGGAGGAGGTGGTGGGAGGGGAGGAGGAGGTGGAGGAGGAAGAGGAGGAGGAAGAGGAGGAGGAGGGGTGGAAAAGGATTGCGATGTGGTATTTCAGAGGAAGGAGGAGGTGGTGGGAGGGGAGGAGGAGGTGGAGGAGGAAGAGGAGGAGGAAGAGGAGGAGGAGGGGTGGAAAAGGATTGCGATGTGGTATTTCAGAGGAAGGAGGAGGTGGTGGAAGAGGTGGTGGAGTAGGAGGAGGAGGTGGTGGAGGAGGAGGAGGGGTGGGAAATGGATTGCGATGTGTTTTTGCAGAGGAAGGAGGAGGTGGTGGGAGAGGAGGAGGAGGTGGTGGAGGAGGAGGGGTGGGAAAAGGATTGTGATGTGGTATTTCAGAGGGAGGAGGAGGTGGTGGAAGAAGAGGAGGAGGAGTGGAAAAGGATTGCAATGTGGTATTTCAGAGGGAGGAGGAGGTGGTGGAAGAAGAGGAGGAGGTGGAAGAGGGGGAGTTGGCGGAGGAGGAGTAGAAGGAGGGGGAGGAAGTGTAGAAGGAGGAGGAGGAGGGGGAAACAAAAAAGTACAGAAATAAGAGAGAGGAAATAATCCATTACTTGTGTGAGATAAATGAGAACATGAATGATGCCATGCTAGGAGGAAGATTGATACATTTGCAGGTAATTATAAGCCAAAGAAATGTTTAGGGCCGTTAGTAATGGGACGCGTTCGAGTACTGTCAGACTGTGGGTAGAACACGAAGCAGACTTGTCTTTCTGTGAGGAGAGGAGGGAGAGAAAAGAGGAGGCAGATAGAAACGCACCAAAAGAGTCGGAAGCAAGGAGAGCGAGAGAAAGAAGAGATGGATAGAGAGTGGGTGGAACTTAACTAAATTTCGAAGTTCAATCCTTTAAAAAAAAGACTCTTTTGTCCATCTGACTATAATGAAGAAATCATCGATCTTCATCAAGCTCGCTCATTTATCACGAAAGCAAGAATGAACCAAATAAAGCCAGGCAATTAGACAAGGGATGTCTTTCATTATCATTTCTGTTGCAATGTGGTACAGGAGGACATGAAATCAAACTTTCTGACTTCGTTTTCCGCATAGATTTAGTTACCGTGCATCAGCCAAAGGCAGCCATAGGTTTCATAGTTTCTATGGGTGTAGGTAATAACCTTCAGAGATTTTGCACTGAACTCTTAGGCGTTAACGTTTCAAATTACAGATGCGTTTTAAATTTAATATACGTGCATATATAACTATTTAATTAGTTGTAAATGAATAACAACAAAAAAATCAAAAAAAAATCTCTGTTCCATCCCATCGCTCCCTTCTGCTCCTATTCTCTCCTAGTCTTCATTAGCCTAGGCAGACTCGGTTCAGAACCTCCCAGATGAGAATGCTATGTCAGTGATTGGACGCCTACTGCGCTAATGGTTCTCCTGGCCCTACTGTAGGCGTCTTAATGGAATTGTACTGGCGTTTTAGGGTTTGGAGCAAGGCTTTCCCTCAGTTTGGAGTTTTCTATGTTGCTCTATCGTTAGCAGAGTTCAGAAAATAACCGAAATTCATCTAAATACAAAAATGCTCAAACCATCTTAGCAGGAATTGATATGGACTGTTATACATGTAGACAAGGGAGAAGAGGGACAACTAAGAGCATGTATGTATGACATAAATACACACGCATCATTTCCCTGCATGTCTCTCCCTCCCCAGTCCCCCTATACATCTCCCACTATAAGGGTAAGATTTTCAGAAAATCTACAATTGGCAGCTGTAAACATTTAGTAAATTCTGCTAAATTAGGCTGCAATTTGGTCAGTACTGGGTAAATTCAAGTATATTCGGCATTGCATTGACGCTAGCAATCTGTTTGGTTAGGTTGAACTGTATTTTGAGTTTTATTCTCGTCTGAAATGTGGGTTATTTGAAAAGATTGGCGAAGCTGAATTGTACATTTTCTGAAATTCTGCCCATATAAGCCTGGGTACAGGGATATTGCCCCTGGGGGTGTAGAGGCAGTAGTAGAGTTGGGTTGTGTGAGAGAGCGGGAGGAGAAGATGATGATGACAACATATAATCCACATCTCGTGCCTACCACTCATCACTGGGACGCTGCAAGAACGCTGTTTATTGGTAGATTACATGTGTACAGGTAGGAAGTCATGGCTCCTGATTACCTTCCCTACACACAGGTGGGTGGTGTCCAAATAGGTAGCTATACCCCCCTCCTCCTCCTCCCCCTCCTCCCCCCTCCTCCCTCCTCACTCAACTCTTCCTTCTAACCTTATAGCCAGACTCTCAGCGATCCTAGGAGTGCATGGGGAGGGAGAAGAGGTATGGGTCAGATTTTCAGAAAATGTACAATAGGGGACTTGCATAGCCGCCATTTTGAATCTTGATTCGCATGGAATTATGGGACTAGTGGTACAGCTAGTGCTATATCAATAGAAAACAAGCCATGTTCAGCATGGAATATGTGTCAATGTTTAAATGTCAATATCCATGTGTTATACATGTTTCCATAACACAAGTCCCCATCTTTCCCATCAGGCATTTGGTTTTCATAGATCATTTATAAAAGCTATGATATTGGTGAAATATTGGTTGCAATTTTCGATGAAACCTTTGCCAAATATTTGTGTGTCAGAGTTCATCCGAATCCATCCCAAGATGCACTGTGACAGACATGCGCAGTGGCACATGCAACTCCCCTATTGGCAGCTCTACACATTAAGGAATTTCTCCTAGATTAGGCTGAAAAATAGTGTGGGTAAATAAAGGCTGATGAATACCAGAGTATATTTGCTGTGGCGTTGATTTAAAGTATCCGTTCTGTTATGACAAACAACATTTTGAAGCTCAGTTTTGTCTTAAATGTGGGTTATCTGAGAGGATTGGTGAAGTTGAATTGTATATTTTCTGGAAAATCTCACCCATAAGTACATGTTTGACCGAAGTTTGAATGAGCTAGAACTTAGCTTTTAGGTGAGGAGAGAAGGGTAGAATAGTGGTACTGCCTTAAAATGTCCAGGGGCATAGAACTCCTGAATTACATTTTCATGATCTCAATAATAAAATGGGAAAATTGGATTAGTAAATATCAATCCGAGTAGATCCTTGGTATTACCTGGGGATCGGCCTCGACCTCTAATTGCCATGCACTTTCCAGGACTGCCTCGATCGCCTTACCACTAATAAATTGTCCGAAATATATAAATTAAATAAGCATCGGGTTCAGTTGTACAACTATCCAATCCAGGGCTAGAGCTATGATCAGTCTCCTCGTCCAGAGCCTGTTGCGTAACAAATCCTTACTAAAAAAAATAGTCCTTGCTAAGCTATTTGTCCTTGCTTAGGTTAGGAAATTCCTACAGCAGGAATAGAAATGGGTCAGATTTCAGAAAATGTACAATTGGCAGCTGTACACATTTAGTACATTCTGCTAAAAAAAAGCTGCAATTTGGTCAATACTAGGTAAATTCTAGTATATTCGGCATTGCATTGACTCTAGCAATCTGTTTGGTTAGGTTGAACTGTATTTTAAAGTTTATTTCCGTCTGAAATTTGGGTTATTTGAGAAGATTGGCGAAGTCGAATTGTACATTTTCTGAAATTCTGACCCAAATAAGTATTGTCTGTATATTGAATTCCTTCCCTAATATCTCCTTACAAGCTCCTTACCAATAACAAGTAGATAAGGACAAAATATCAAGTTAGGATTTGTTCTGCAACGGACCCCAACCAGTGCTATTTTCCACCGCTAGAGCTCGCACTGCTCCGGTCATTTCCATCGCACACGAACCCCAATGAAATGGCGGCCATTAAACCGCTCTCAATATGGTCATAATGGAATTATTCTGCGCCTAAAGTGCTTCACCAGCACTACTCCTGCTATTCTCTTGGATCCGGATTTGCATGAAGAGGCTGACGCATGATAGGGAGTTATGCAACACACATGTCATTACCATTCCCTGTCCAAGGCCGCTGTTCTCTTATTAGTTATGCTCAGTACTTTTAATTTGAATAGTGTAAATGTGTAATGAACGTGTTCGTGTTGGTCATATATGGGTCAGATTTTCCGAAAATGTACAATTCATCTTCGCCAATCTTCTCAAATAACCCACTTTTAAGACAAACATGAGCTTCAAAATGCAGTTTAATATAACTGAACTGATACTTCAAATCAATGCGATACCAAATATACTCAGATATACCCTAAATTTATCTTTTTTTAGCAGAATTTAGCAGAAATTACTAAATATGTAGAGCTTCCAATTTTACATTTTCTGAAAATCTGACCCATATACTATAAGTATCTGTCGTGCCAGTGTCCCATGCATACATGCACCCCTTTTCCAGGGAAGGTATGCATCGCGTGTCCGTGCCTTCTCCCTTTCGTACACGGGTGAAATCGCTGGAAAGTGCACAATCATCGCAAATAACACAAATTTGAGACAAGAATAATATTCAAAATTTGGTTCAACATATCCCAACAGATTGTTTGAATCAAGGTAATAACAAATATGTATTCAGTTATACCAAGTATTGCTCATTTTTTCAGTCTAATTTATCAGAATTTACTAAAATATGTACAGCTGCCAATTCTACATTTTCTGTAAATCTCACCTTACATTTCATGACATAGCCACTTGTGAATGAACAATAGATACCATAGGGACATCCCTCTGCCGGGTCATGGCCTGCCCTTGCTCGGGGGCAGACCTGATGCACCCCCGGTCTCTTTGACTCCGGTCGAGTGACCAAATAATTGCTTGTAATAATGGCACAAGTGGCCATCAAGGGCCGCTGTCGGGACTACCCAGGGACCTACAGGGCCTGTGCGTGACTGCCCTGTGGTGTGGGTATACAAGCATCTTCGGCAAACATGACATATACCTACCCCACCGCCACAGAGCATTTATGGATATGTCGTATGTCTATAGATATATTATTATAGGGTGTGAAGGGGGGAGGGATGGGAGAGTGGGAGGGAGTCGGGTAGGGGAAAAGGAAGAGGAGGGAGAAGGAGATTGATATGGAGAATTAGGTAAATGATGGAGATATATGAATACATTATCTGAAAAAAATACTTTTTGTTTTGGAAGACATATTTGACAATGAAGTTTTTGTTGTAGTGAGATTTTGTAGTTGCTAGTTCAGCTATTATATTAATTCGAAAGAATTTAATTTCGTATGATTTATAGATAATACACGGCATTGTTATATAAATGAATTTGATAGAGAACTATTTTTTACTCTCGTATAAACTAGGCATGAGAACATTGAATTTGTCAAGATGCGTTTTTGTTATTATGTAAATGTACTTTGGCCTGCAATGAAATACCAAAAATAAAATAAAAGGGTCAGGAGAGATAGAAGGGAGAGGGGAAAAATTGGCTAGAATAGGAGAAAAGGTAAGAGGAGAGAATTAAGGTAGGGGACAAGGGCAAAGGGGGAGGAAGGGGTAGGATAGGGGAGGGAGGATTGGGTAGGAGAAGAGGAGTCGGGTAAGGAAGAAGATGGGAGAAGGAAGAGGTGGGGGAGAGAATGGATATGGGGGTGAGAAGAGGTAGAAGGGGAGAGGGGGAAATTTGGCTAGAATAGGAGAGAAGGTTAGAGGAGAGAAGGTAGGGGACAAGGGCAACGGGGTAGGAGCGGGGTAGGAGAGGGCTGGGAGAGGGGAGGGAGGATTAGGTAGGAGAAGAGGAGTCGGGTAGGAAAGAAGATGGGAGAAGGAAGAGGTGGGGGAGAGAATGGATAAGAAAGGGTAGAAGGGGAGAGGGGGAAATTTGGCTAGAATAGGAGAGAAGGTAAGAGGAGAGAAGGTAGGGGACAAGGGCAACGGGGTAGGAGAGGGGTAGGAGAGGGGTAGGAGAGGGGAGGGAGGATTGGGTAGGAGAAGAAGAGTCGGGTATAGCGGAGAAGACGGGAGAAGGAAGAGGTGGGGGGAGAGGACGGATACGGGGTTGAGAAGACGTAGAAAGGGAGCGGGGGAAATTTGGCTAGAATAGGAGAGAAGGTGGGATGACAAGGGAAAAGGGGGAGGTAAAGGGGGTATTTTCGGTTTCCACTGAGTATAGGGCGGTGCCAGGGCATCGCATGCACACGCCACAGTCTAACGCCTCAAGTTCATGCGATTTAAAAATTCATTTAAAAATAGAAGCTTGGATGGATGCAGAGTGATATGGAATGAGGGTGATGGAGGAGGAGGAGGAGAAATGGTGGGATAGAATCAGGTAACTGGACGCGGAGAGAAGTCAGACCGAGATGCAGGGATAGTGTATAGAGAAGAGAGAAAAAGGATAAACAATAGGGGAGTTGCATGTGCCACTGCGCATGTCTTTACAATGCATCCTGGGATGGATTCTGTTGAAATCTGATATACAAATATTTGGCAACATTTTTTATCGAAAGTTGCAAGAATGTTTTCAACCATATCACAGCTTGTGTAAATGATCTATGAATATCAAATGCATGATGGGATGGGAACTTGTGCCATTGAAACATGTATAAGATATGTATATAGACATTAGAACATTGATAAATAGTCCATGCAGAGCATGACATATTTTCTATAGATTTTATACTGTACCACTAGTCCGACAATTCCATGCGAATCAAGATTCAAAATGGCGGCTATGCAAATCCCCTATTCAAGAAGAACTGGGAGAAACATAGTTAAGACATCGTTAACATTATAAAGATGAAAAATATAAACTTTTGATGTAGTAATAAACTAATATCACTAAAATACGTAATAATAAAGATAAAGAGAGGCAGACAGAGAGACAGGGATGAGGAAGGTCAAGAATAAGGAATCAAAGACAAAGGAAGGAAGGAAAGAAGGAAAGAAAGGGAAGGAAGGAAAGGAAGAGTAAGGGTGGTCTGGCAGGTATCAGTCCCCATCAGCTGTTGTTGTCTAGAGACGGCGAGAGGCGGAGAAAGCGGAGGCACGGTTGGTGAGGAGAAAGGATCCATTTGATCTTCTCCAATATTCATAACTCTTTCACCGTCTCCCCTCTCTCCCTACCTCCCCCCTTCCGTTTAACACTTAAGTGGGTCAGGATTTCAGAAAATGTACAATTCAGCTTCACCAATCTTCTCAAATAACCCAAATCTCAGACGGAAATAATGTTCAAAGTACAGTTCAACCTAACCAACCAGATTGCTAGAATCAAAGCAATGCCAAATATACTTGAATTTACCTAGTATTGGTCCAAATTGCAGCCTAATTTAGCCTAATTTACTGAATGTGTACAGCTGCCAATTGTACATCTTCTGAAAATCTGTCCCTTGTATCTCCAGAAGCCAGAAAAGTGTCTTCCCTCCCATCTATCTAGCGATAAAACTTCTTCCCCACCGTTTCATCGACCATTTCCTATCTCTCCCCCTCTCCCTTCTCTCCTCTCCTCTCCTCTCTCTCTCCTCAGATCGCGGAAATTCGCGGTAGTATTTCTTACCCGTTCCGCTTGCAAGGGAAACGATCCGCGTGTTGCAAAAGATGTATTGGTGATGTGATGACCGTAAAAGTGGGATCGTTGAGCCAGTCTACGGTAGATGACATGTGCTATGGATCGGATAGCGCCAAACTGCCTCCTCCGCTTGGCGACGAGCCAAGAAAGCCAGCCGCTCCTGCTCCCATGTATGGTCACTGGAGCGGGGGGGGGGGGGGGGGTATAGGGGGCTTGCATGTGCCACGGCGCATGTCCGTTACAGTCCATGCTGGGATAGATTATGATGAAATCTGACATACAAATATTTTGCAACATTTTATCGCATATTTCGAGAATGGTTTCACCAATATCAGAGCTTTTAAAAATGATCTATGAAAACCAAATGCATGATGGGAAAGATGGAGGCTTGTGTTCTGGAAACATGTAAAACATGAATATACTGTAATTAGAGCACTGATAAATATTCCATGCTGAACATGACATGTTTCTATAGATTTTAGACTGTACCATTGGTCCCATAATTCCATGCGAATCAAGATTCAAAATGGCGGCTATTCAACTCCCCTATTGGAAGGGGGACGCCTTCTGTGTCCTTGTGTAAAATCTGTATCTATATAGATACAACTAATACGATATGCGCAGTTGGATAACATCACACAAAGAATTTTCTTGTTTAATTCTTTTTATTTAGTTTCTGACAAGTCAAGGAGTTGCCCTATCGACAGGGGAAAGCGTAAGAGGAAATGGTTTGAAGGTCACATAGGACGTGCCTTAGCGGAGAATCTGGGAGTGTTGGCCTTGATAACAATCTATGGGTCAGATTTGTTAGAAAATGTACAATTTGCCTTCACCAATCCTCTCAAATAACCCACATTTAAGACAAAATGAGCTTCAAAATGCAGTTATCAGAACGTATACTTTAAATCAAAGCAATACCAAATATACTCAGATATACCCGGTATTCATAATTTTTTAGCCTAATGTAGAATATATGTAGAGCGGTAAATTGTACATCTTCTGAAAATCTGACCCTTATTCATAAAGACAACGTTAACACTTCTTCGACCGTATCCGTATCTTTGTTCAGCAACTACGTCGCATTTCTATTGATTAAAAATAAAATTGTGAGATCAAGCATATTTCCTATTTTCCATTTTATAATTATTTGCTTCTGACAATCAAGGATTTCAGTAATTAGGGGGAGGAGATTAAAGATTGTGGGGGTGGCCCTGTGATGCATATGTGGGTACTGCTGATCAGTATAGAATTGGACATTGGGCGAAAGTCACACAATTCTATTTCATGATAATAATTCTTTTTGTGACTATCTAGAGATTTTCTCCAACTCTCAGGGGAAAGGGAAGGGGGAGGTATGAGTAGTTGATGCATGTGTCTGTTTCTTAGTGGAATATCTAGGTGGAATAGGTTAATAATTCACTATGTTCAGTTAGGTGTGCTGCAATGGCCTATATGGATGATATTGAATGCATCTCCACTGTTTGCAAACACTAATGCAGTTTGTGGGTCCGATTTTCAGAAAATGTACAATTGGCAGCTGCAATACTAGATAAATTCAAGTATATTTAGCATTGCATTGACGCTAGCAATCTGCTTGGTTAGGTTGAACTGTATTTTGAAGTTTATTTTCGTCTGAAATTTGGGTTATTTGAGAAGAGTGGTGAAGTTGAATTGTACATTTTCTGAAATTCTGACCCTTCTGTGACGACCACTGTACACCTTTCTTCCCCAAGGCTCGTCGCGATTATGTGAGTGATGGAGGCGGTAGGAGGGTGGGAAGGGGTAGAGGAGGGTGGGAGGGGGTAGAGGAGGGTGGGAGGGGTAGAGGAGGGTGGGAGGGGGTAGATGAGGAGGGTGAGAGGGGGTAGAGATATTGTCTTAGATGATGCCCAATCAAGGTTATACAGGGAGGCCCCGTTACCGACGTCTTGTTTGACCATGGCCGGGTGGGGGAGGGAGGAGAGAGGGGGATGGTATGATATCATCTCTTACCGTTACCCAGTTACTATATGGCTCAGATCTTCAGAAAATGTATAACCAATCCTCTCAAATAACGCACATTTAAGACAAAAATGAGCTTCAAAATGCAGTTTAACATAACAGAACTGATACTTTAAATCAATGTGGCACGAAATATACTCAGATATACTTCATATTCTTCATTTTCCAGCCTAATTTAGGAGAATTTCCTAAATATATAGAGCTGCTAATTGTACATTTTCTGATGATCTGACCCATATGGGGGAAGGAAGAGCGTAGGTGGACAGGGTGGTTGTGTGTCTTGGTGGAAGGGTGGTGGTGGCTGTCACAGGAGAAATAAGATCAAGGTTAGAGAAGAAGTATTTGTTACAGATTCCTTGTCTTGATCATCAGGACAAAGCCTTCAAGATCTGCCTCGAGTCGTTGATACAATCGCTGTATCTCTTTGATATTTAACATTTGGGTCAGATTTTCAGAAAATGTACAATTGGCAGCTCCGTACATTTAGGAAATCCTGATAAATCTGGCTGAAAAATGATGAATACTGGGTATGTCTGAGTATATTTGGGATCGCATTGATTTAAAGTATACGTTCTGTTATGTTAAACTGCATTTTGAAGCTGATTTTTGTTTTAAATGAGGGTTATTCTAGAGGATTGGTAAAGGCGAATTGTACATTTTCTGAGAATCTGACCCATTTATGGGTAAAGCCTTGGAAGCATCCATATTGGTTGGGAGTTTTATTATATATAGAGATGATTGACACATACAGAAAATTTGGCGGTTAACGAGATTATTTTTTAAAAATTGGGCATGTTATTTCCCATAAAAATAAATAAAAAATAAACATAGAAAACAATTGTCATCAATACATATGAATTTTAAACTGAAAGCAAATAAACATTTCTGACGAAATTCCAGCCATGAGATCAGATAAACTGAACAAATTGTACACTACACCCACAAGGCAACATTTTAAAACATTTCATAAAAAATCTGATTATTATTTCATCAATCATATATAGGCAACAACACATTAAGGACATTAGGAGAGACAGAGACACACAGAGACAAACCCATGACAAAACAAGGGTCAGATTTTCAAAAAAAAAGGACAATTGGCATCTCAACACATTTAAGAAATTCTCCTAAATTAGGCTGAAAAATGATAAATACCGGGTATATCTGAGTATATTTGGTAATGCATTGATTTAAAGTATCAGTTCTGTTATATTAAACTGCATTTTGAAGCTCATTTCTGTCTTAAATCTGGGTTGTTTGAGAGGATTGGTGAAGCCGAATTGTACATTGTCTGAAATTCTGACCCACAAACGCACGGAACGCACTAAGGGTTAAGTCCTGAGGAAGGGAGAAGGGAGGTTTGTTAGCAGTGCACACATATACAAAGGGTGTTGTGGCAGGCTTATTAGAGTGTCTGAGCGATGATAGGGGAGATAGGAGGAGGACGAATCTATAGACGGAATGAGGGATCATGAAAGCAAAAAGACCTGTATGTGATGTCTTTCTCTACACACAATGGCTACATCTAGACGACCATTGTTGGCTGTGTGGACGCTGGGGGACTGGGGAGTGTAATCAGTAGCGGGAGGGGAAGGGGAGGAGGGGGGGACTGGAGGAGATAAAAACGTGAAGGAGTGGTTGGTTAAATGGATGGGGTCTTCTCAGACAGACTGGGAGAGCGAGAGATATGCAGAGGGAGAGAAAGGTAGACGTATAGGGAGAGAGGGCGGAGAGAAAGGGAAAGAAAGGGAGGGAGGGAAACGGAGAAGGGAGAGAGGGAGAGAAAGGGAGGGAGGGAAAGGGAGAGAGGGGTGGAGAGGGATGGTGAGGTATGGTGAGAAAGGGAGAGAGGGACAATTATAGAAGAAGAGAACGGAGAGAGGCAGAGGAGAAACAGGGAGAGGCAACGAGTGAAGGGAGAGGGAAAAAAGGGAGAGAGAAAGGGCGAGAAAGGGAAAAATGAATAATCCTTGTAATGTTTCCTCTCAACAGTAGGGGAGTTGCATGTCTCACTGCGCATGTCTGGCATAGTGCATGCTGGGACGGATTCAGTTCAAGTCTGACATACAAATATTTGGCAACATTTTTGTAAAAAGAATTGCAAGAATGTTTTCACAAATATCAGAGCTTGCAAAACTAATCTATGAAAACCAAATGCATGATGGGAAATATGAAGTCTTGTGTTATGGAAACATGTATGACACATAAGGGCATGCGATTTTGCGCCGCAGAGGACTCTTTTGCACTAAATTCTGTGAGAATCGCGTGACAATCGGCTGGGTGGACTAGGCCCTTTAGACAGAATTTAGACAAAACAGAAATTGTGACGATTGTGTCATTGATGCAAAAGTACATACGGTAGCGTCCTGACCCACATTGCTATACTTTACCCCAGTGACCCCTCCCCCCTCCCCCCCCCCCCCCCCACACCCCCTCCTGCTCCCCCCGCTGTTATAATCCTAGCCATAATGACCGCTCCCTGACCGCCCGGTATTAATCCCCCATCATGGCCGCTCCCTATCCCCCTATTATATCTACTACTTACAGGGACGCGGCCTTCTTTATAGGGGCTTTGTATTGATGGCTAACTGGATCAAGCTCTGACACAGAGAATTGTGGGGAATTGTGGGGCTAGCAATGAACAGTAGCATTGCATGCACCAAATGAGTATTGAATTCATCATATATATTATGTACTGATCTTTCTCTTGCTGTCTTTTCGGTTGTGGATCTCTCTGTAGTACCCTATCTCTCCCCTCTTTTCGCCTCCTTGTGTGTCTCTTCCGTCTGTCTATCACTAATTGCTTGGGTAGTATACAACTATTAATAGGGGGTTTGCATAGCCGCCATTTTGAATCTTGATTCGCATGGAATTATGTGACTAATGGTACAGTGTAAAACCTATGGAAAACATGACATGTTCAGCATGGAATATTTATTAATGCTCTAATACCAGTTGTCAGTTGTCTCAATCAAGTTTTGTTATTTTATAAGTGTTATCCTTTTATATAATATCATCCGGATAATATTATATAAAAGGATAACAATTATATAAATACAAAACGTGATTGTTTACTTCATATAATACTCACCATACAAGGTGTATAAGAGTAAGTAACATTCCCGTGCTTGGACATATCCCCCTTTTTGAGAAGCAGGAGACATGACGTTTGGAAATGTATACAGACACTTTATAGCCTTCCCAATGTACTTCAACATATATATAGCCCCTCGTGCGATGCTAGGATGGAGATATGTATTTAAGCCTGGCGTAATTCAGAGAGACAGTATATATACACATCAGTTACCACAATCTGGAATAACAGGCTCAGGCACTGGGGACTGGCAGCCGGAGGGACTGGTGTAGTAATAGGTGGTCCAATGGGGGGACCCTGGGGGCACCAGACACCCCACAGACTGGTGTAGTAATAGGTGGTCCAATGGGGGGACCCTGGGGGCACCAGACACCCCACAGACTGGTGTAGTAATAGGTGGTCCACTGGGGGGACCCTGGGGGGGCCCTGGGGGCACCAGACACCCCGCAGACTGGTGTAGTAATAGGTGGTCCACTGGGGGGCCCCTGGGGGCACCAGACACCCCACAGACTGGTGTAGTAATAGGTGGTCCAATGGGGGGGGGGGCCCTGAGGGCACCAGACACCCCACAGACTGGTGTAGTAATAGGTGGTCCAATGGGGGGACCCTGGGGGCACCAGACACCCCACAGACTGGTGTAGTAATAGGTGGTCCATTGGCGGGACCCTGGGGGCACCAGACACCCCACAGACTGGTGTAGTAATAGGTGGTCCAATGGGGGGCCCTGGGGGAACCAGACACCCCAGCCTGAGGGACTGGTGTAGTAATAGGTGGTTCAATGGGGGACCCTGGGGGCACCAGACACCCCACGGACTGGTGTAGTAATAGGTGGTCCAATGGGGGGACCCTGGGGGCACCAGACACCCCACAGACTGGTGTAGTAATAGGTGGTCCAATGGGGGGGACCCTGGGGGCACCAGACACCCCACAGACTGGTGTAGTAATAGGTGGTCCAATGGGGGGGACCCTGGGGGCACCAGACACCCCACAGACTGGTATAGTAATAGGTGGTCCAATGGGGGGGGGGGGACCCTGGGGGCACCAGACACCCCACAGACTGGTGTAGTAATAGGTGGTCCAATGGGGGACCCTGGGGGCACCAGACACCCCACAGACTGGTGTAGTAATAGGTGGTCCAATGGGGGGGACCCTGGGGCCACCAGACACCCCACAGACTGGTGTAGTAATAGGTGGTCCAATGGGGGGGGGGGGGGGGCCCTGAGGGCACCAGACACCCCACAGACTGGTGAGTAATAGGTGGTCCAATGGGGGGACCCTGGGGGCACCAGACACCCCACAGACTGGTGTAGTAATAGGTGGTCCAATGGGGGGACCCTGGGGGCACCAGACACCCCACAGACCGGTGTAGTAATAGGTGGTCCAATGGGGGGGGGGGGACCCTGGGGGCACCAGACACCCCACAGACCGGTGTAGTAATAGGTGGTCCAATGGGGGACCCTGGGGGCACCAGACACCCCACAGACCGGTGTAGTAATAGGTGGTCCAATGGGGGGGGGGGGGGACCCTGGGGGCACCAGACACCCCACACAAACACATGATAAATAAAATATTATTTTTTTCGAAACAAAATGTAATCTGTTTCAGGAAATTGGGTCACAAGTCACAAAAAATTGATTTTGGGATATCATTATGTTTGAAAAGATGTGATCAAGCCGATTCCAATGATAGTAAATGGTCTACTTATCTAATGCATAATCACAAAAAATATTTCATTATGGATGTTAAGTATCAATGACCAACATTGGGTGGTTGGTGGTGCACTTTTTATAGCTCAGTGCACCAGCAGACCCGAAATGGAGGTCATTAATCCTTTTAGTCTCAAGGTGGTTATTATATAGCCCCTGAACTGTTCAAGGCGGTGGTTTAATAAATATAACCATGTTATTTAAAATGTATCAGGTGTGTAAACCACAGGAATGTTTAGCCTCTGGGATGGGAGAGGGTTTTTCCCCCTGGAGCCACCCTCCACCCCTCAAGAGCAGAGAAATCACCCCTGGGGGAGGAGTGGGGGAGGGGGCGGGATATCACTCCTCAATTACTCCCCATACAAGCTCTGGCACCGCCCCGACGACCACTGGCGCCACAAACTATACCACCACCACCACCACCACTATATACATACATATATAGAGAGAGGAGGCATAATGATAAAACTATATCAAAGTTTGCCTTCTCGCGCCCGGACCACATATATGTAGTGGGTGGGAGATAATGTATGGCCATTCGGGAGCTATCACAAATTGCTCCTGGAGTCGGGCCATTGCTGCAACTGCTCCTACCAGCTCCTAGAGGGACTCTTTGGTATGGGTCTGTTTAAGCTTTAAAGATGCTGGCAGTCTAGCCTATACTAATCATATTCTCACCTATTTCTACTGTGTAATAGTGAGCTCCTTTGGTATCGTTTAGAGGGGAAAGCTTGCTTGATATATTGACGATTAAATGGTACATTATATATACTGAGGACTTTGATAGGAGTTACTGTATAATATTGCATTGGTATTAGACCTGGAGACATTATTTCTACCCTGGAGTAAGGATATATGGGTCAGATTTTCGCCAATCTTCTCAAATAACCCAAATTTCAGACGAAAATAAACTTCAAAATATAGTTCCACCTAACCAACCAGATTGCTAGCGTCAATGCAATGCCAAATATACGGGAATGTACCTAGTATTGACCAAATTGCAGCCTAATTTAGCTTAATTTACTAAATGTGTACAGCTGTCAATTGACTCATATATACGTGTATATAGTAAAAGCTAACTATCTGTATCTCCGTCTCTTTCTGTGCCTCAGTCTATCTCTCTCTGTCTCTGTCTCTTTCTGTCCCTCCCCTTGTACCTCAGTCTCTCTCTGCCTGTTCCTCTCTACCTCTCTCTACCTCTCTCTGTCTTTGTGTATCTCTGTGTGCCACAACCCTCTTTATCTCTCAGCCAGGGCAACATTTCCACGATATTATGTTGACGTTTATATCACTGATTGCCTTGCCTTTGTTTGAGTATGTGTGAGTATGTTTGACCATACATGCTCACACATACTCACACATGCTCATACATGCTCATACATGCTCACACACGCTCATGAATGCTCTATAAGGTCCACCCCACCAGTCACACACACTCACACATGATGGGGTTCCTGTACTACTACCAGGGTGTCCTAATGAAACGCTGACAAATAACCAGATGCAATATGAGCTCATGTGTGGTATCAGTAATTATATTAGAGCTCCTCCCTTCATGCTACGAGCTGCTCATCGCTAAAGAACTCTCAGTAGGCCAGTGTGGCACAGTTATGTATATAACAGTGCTCCTCTCCCCAAACTACCTCATTCTGTTTGATGACTCTTGGGCAAATATGAATGAAAGAATCTAGTTAAATATAAGTAATTTTTTTTAAAGAATTTTATTTTCATATTTAACACAAAATCACACTTCACTCGAAATTAATTTAAGCGATTCTAAAGCTTAATTAGGTCTATTAGAATATATTAGTATAAGGTATATAAATTAAATTTTGATAATGTGGATAAGATGAGGAATCTGAGCAAATGTGTTGTATTCATGATGTCAGATTGTCGCACTAGACAAAGACACATTGCATAATTATATATAAACACTGTTACAATTGTGTAGTGCATTTAAGACAACTGCATAACACTTCTGTAAAATAAGCAGTTTCTAATACTTTGTGACTCATTGTAAAACTATTCTTCGGCCCTGACAGAATATTCGAACAAAATATCAGACGATTAAAAATATTAATTAGGTCTATTAGAATATATCAGCATTGTTAAAAATATACAACACATTCCATACACACACACTATGAGTCCTATTTCCTGGATACAAACTGTACAAAAGATAAGAAGAAAAGGGAAGGAAAAATGCCCCCAATTCTACCAGACAGCAGCAGGCCCCAGTGCTTCTTCTCATATAGAATGCATCATTTATAGGGAGAATAGGCAGTATCATAGCATTCAACAACAGCCACCAGCCTCCTCCCCATAGACTCTGGTAAGGAGAGAGAGAGAAGGGGAAGGAGTAAGGGAGGAGGACAATACCAAGATCTGCAAGTGTTTCCATTGTGAGCAGCAAGAAGCCGGGGCGGGGATCAGGAGGTTTATCTCCGGCGGTAATACGGAATCACGAGCAAATACACACTAGCTCGGGATTTCCTCCTTATGAGTTGCTCTAGGGGGAGTCATATGGGGGTCAGATTTTCAGAAAATGTACAATTTGCAGCTCTACACATTTAGGAAATTCTCCTAAATTGGGCTGAAAAATGAAGAATACCGGGTATATCTGAGTATATTTGGTATCACATTGATTTAAAGTATCTGTTCTGTTATGTTAAACTGCATTTTGAAGCTCATTTTTGTCTTAAATGTGGGCTATTTGAGAGGATTGGTGAAGGAGAATTGTATATTTTCTGAAAATCTGACCCATGAGTTGCTCTAGGGGAAGTCTTATGGGGTGGGCTCCGCTGTGAGGGGAGGAGGAGGAGAGGAGGGGAGGCTAGTATTCTTCTGACCAATGGCCTGGACCTAATTGCCAGATGACCTGGAAGTAAGGGGAGAGATTGTTATTATAATAATAAAGGGATTATTTTAGATTTTTGCAGTGCATTTTCGATTATTACCGCGGCTCTAGGACCACAAAAATAAATCTTACCAAATTTACTCAATGTTTGACTCATAAGAGATCAATATTTTGCTGCAGTTATATTTTGATACAATAATTTGAGGTTGAATCGGCTGAAGGAGCACAAGCGTCGGTGAGCAACAATAAGTGAAAGCATTGCAGGAGATGATTTTGCCAGGGCGCCATAATAGAGATGTCAATTGTCAGAAAATGTACAATTGGCAGATGTACACATTTAGTAAATTATGCTCAAATAGGCTTTAATTTGGCCAAAACTAGGTAAATTCAAGTATATTTGGCATTGCATTGACGCTAGCAATCTGGTTGATTAGGTTGAACTGTATTTTGAAATTTATTTTTCGTCTGAAATTTGGGTTATTTGTGAAGATTAGCGAAGTTGAATTGTACATTTTCTGAATAATGCTCACTTATTTTGTAAAAGCTTCTCATATTTGTAGATGAGAGTTATTTATTATGGCTTAAGGGAAGATTAAGCAGCCAAATATGTATTACGTTGCACCTGTTAAATCAACTGTAATTTATGAACTTGGATGAAGCTCCTCCTATATGGGTGACAAAGCTAAGGCTGTCGCAATGGTTTAAACCCACATATAGCACCACACCCCTCTGTTGGATCTGTAAATTTGACTCTTTTCCACCTCTCCCCCAACCACTCCCTCTCTCATCCACACTACCTAGCAGTATCAAAAGTCGTCTATTATGTATTATATAATGTATATATGTATACATATATGGGTCAGATGTTCAGAAAATGTACAATTCACTTTCACCAATCCTCTCAAATAACCCAAATTTCAGACGAAAATAAAGTTCAAAATTTAGTTCAACCTAACCAAACAGATTGCTAGAAATAATGCAGTGCCGAATGTTCTCGACTTTACCTAGTATTGACCTAATTGCAGCTCAATTTTGGAGAATTTACTAAATGTGTGCAGCTGCCAGTTGTACATTTTCTGAAAATCTGACCCATATAGTGCAAGGATCTCAATCAAGGCGAATGTTCCCCAGTGGGTGGAGTCTATGGTTAAAATCTGCTCGTGGCACAGTGTTTGTTAGATAAGACATATGGGTCAAACCTTCAGAAAAATTAATGTACAATTCACCTTCACTAGTTCTCTCAAATAACCCACATTTATGACAGAAATGAGCTTCAAAATGCAGTTTAACATAGCGAAAACAGATACTATAAATCAACGCGACACCAAATATACTCAGATATACCCGGTATTCATCATTTTTCAGCAAAGTTTAGCAAAGTTGTGTAGAGCTACCAATTGTACATTTTCTGATGCTCTGCCCCACATACAATCTTGTCATGGATAAAAAGAAACTATACAATATTCCGTATGCTGTGTTTCCTTGAGGTAAGACTGTCTAAAAAACAATATGGGGGATGGCCGAACCCTCTTAGCCCCCCCCCCCCTATTTGATCTCATACTTCTTTCCCCCTTTCTCCCTGCCACCCCCACCCCCAACCTCCACCCCTTCCATCTCCTCCTCCCTCCCTGTCTCCCTGCCACCCCCACCCCCAACCTCCACCCCTTCCATCTCCTCCTCCCTCCTGATCCATCAAGCTTCTTGAGTGGTCCCTTTATAGCGGCTCATCTGCAAAGGTTAATTGCATCTCCCTGCAGTGGTATAAAATACAATTGCTGATTGCATGCTACTCCTATACAGTTGTAGTACTATACGTACGCACCACTTGACTAGAGTATAGGGGTCAGCCACTCAAGGGTCACATTTTCAGGAAAGGAACAATTCAACTTCGCCAATCTTCTCAAATAACCCACATTTAAGACGAAAATTAACTTCAAAATACAGTTCAACCTAACCAACCAGATTGCTAGAGTCAATGCAATGCTAAATCCACTTGAATTTACCTAGTATTGGCCAAATTGCAGCCTATTCTAGCATACTTTAATAAATGTGTACAGCTGCCAATTGTACAATTTCTCAAAATCAGCCACTCAAACCTACACCATGATTCGCCTAAACCCCATAGAGAAAGGGACTCTTGTAACCTAGTATAAATAATAGCTTTTAAAAAATGGTGCTTCTATGTGGACAGGATGTCATATACACATTTAAGCTGTATTCTCAGCTAATTCACAAAAATACAAATTCACAAATTTAGGCCTAGCCATATTGGCTTAAATTGAAATAAATAAAATAAGATAAATATTACATATAGGATATAGGAAGTAGAAAATGTTTAGTTATTTACTTATAACTGAGTGCATGTGAAGCTTTAAGAGTTTAAATACAGGAAGTAAATCTCACATTACCTTCCAAGTTTGGCTTCATCTATCCCATGAGAGATTCTCATTAGAGGAAGCATCTGTAAAGGCCTAGCTTGCTATTGAAGGAACTACCCATATAACTGTTGTATCCAGTCTAGGCCCAAAGTTGAGAGAGTCCCTTCAAACGAAGAAAAGCCTCTCGACACAAACCGCAATGTCCCATTATAATTTTAAAGACCGAAAAATGTCATTATATTCCCATTAAAACGCCGAGTTCTAGGCCAGGAAATCGATTAGCGAAGTAAGCTGACATACTATTCTTATCTAAGCTGAGGGTTTGTACCTAGAGTGTACCGTTATATATCTGTCTTATGGAGAAAAAAAATGGAAAAAGCTGCCAAGCATGTCCAGCCTAGAATACCTGTACTGATATTCAAGATTAAAAACCTGATATCTCTTGATATATGCCATAGTTTCACTTGGTTGAGGAAATAATTGCAGCAACAAAATTATTGGGGAATATATAATATTCCCCAATGTAGACACTCTTTGAAGAGAATTATTCTACAAAATAGTGACCTGGATCGCCCATGTTATAATATACTGCAACTTACATGCACAATGTCGCATACATGTATACTGTGCCTCTTATAGATACTTCTTCATGTGTTAGCGAATCATAAAAGAAGAAATAAATTGAAGATTTATATGACAACCTGTTCACAGCTTCATGCCCCAATGGATGTATTCACATCTTTTTCATTGTCTGTGAAACCTAGACCATTCTTTGTTACACCTTGATATATGTACTACTATATATCAGCTACCAGTATGACGCCCTGTGCAATTGAAGTTCCTATTATTGGACTTCTTTGTACACCAAATGTATATTGAAAATGGGGATGTACTTCTGAACTAGTAAATCTCCCTAGTCCTGGATAGGTATATTGAAAACTATATTTATATGACATGACTTTGAGTACAACGAAATGGGGGAATAATTAAATTGCACAATTATAGTCGCGAAAAATACATTCATACTGAAAGGTGTATAGAAGAAATGGTTGATATGAATCTGCGTTATTAAAAAAAAGCCTTCCTATAGTTTATATAAGGGAGGATATGACTGTATGACCATTCAGTCCTCTCTAGAAAGCCACATTCCTCGGGCGTTGCAGTTCACCGCATACAACGATAAGCTTAACCACAAGGCTAAGACTAAGGCTAAAAGTGTTAATGGGAATCACCTGACCCCTAAAAGTTAGGGGTTCATTAGGGCTTTCTACTACAGATGCATTTTCAAAGAATCATTATTTCAGCTTTATTATGACATACATGAAATAGAAATAGGGGCCATCATTAAGACGTTGACTTAATGGTGGATTATTTCCTTATTTTATGTGAAGGGGCGGGGGGGGGGGAATAACTTTCTGTCACAACTGTGACACAATACACAACTTGACAGTATCAACTCCATGACACTTAACACTTGTGACAGAGAACAACACACTTTATTATATCAGATGACAATCATGATGACAATAAGTATTTAAATAATGATATCAAGACTGAATTATGTGACCCCAACATTCCTTGACGAGCAGGGGCTATCCATGGTATGGCTTCACCTTCTCTACTACCTACCGCTAATGATTCATCACTCCTGTGTTGCTGCTTTGAGCTATTGATATCAATAAATTAAAGGCCAAACATACAAGTGCATTATAATTCCATCCCAGCAGTGAAACCAGCGGCGGCTATGAATAAAACACAAGTCCATTCTATCGGCAATAACTAGGAAGCACTTTCTCGCTTGGGCCATCTCATCAATTTTCCATACTACCCCCTCCCCTGAACTTCCTTCCTTCCTCCCTCCCTCCCTCCCTCCCTCCCTCTCTCCTCAGCCACAGCTCACTGGTGTAAAACCATACATTTCCAGCACGTCCCTTGTATGAATATTGATTGCATTTTTACTATCGCCAGCTCCTATTGAAGTTCCCCCAAAAGCCTGTTCCCTCAGAGTTGAAGAGCTATCGGGGCTAGTTTTAATGCATAGGGGATATCTTGTCCCCTTAGTTTTTAGTCGCCGACACATCGATAAGTCGCTGGACATTTGGCATCGCGGCTTAAAACTCCGTCGCCAGCCATTCCATTGGTCGCCCGGTCTCAGATGATGGAGATATCATCGTAGCCAATGCGCATGCGCGCGCGGTCAGAGGCGGCAAACAATCCTTGTTTGTCTGACATCCGATGTCGCTGCGACATCATTTATCTGTCCGTGGCATTCCCATCCAATTTCACAGTCCAGCGACCTTTGATATTGTTTTACGTCGCTTATTTGTCCGGAACAAGACCCCAAAAATCATATATAAATAAAGATCGTCGTATCGTTCATTAAATATGGAGAGATGGCGCAAGAAATCGCATGCAAGCAACGATTGTGTGGTGTGATGATTATTGGTAACACAAAAAAGTTGTGTCTAAGTTAAAAAATGGTTATTAAGATGGGGTAAGGAAGGTGTGGGAAGGAGTGAGTGAGAGAGAAGAGATATTCCTTGAGGCCAGCGTTTCTCGTGCAGTGTTACAGAGGTCGCATCTAGTAGTGAGGCTATTTTATTTCAACACCAAAAAACCATCAACCCATGGATGGGTATTGGAATATAACCATGGGGATTTTGTAACTACCGCTGGGGGCCATTACTATGCTGCTATGCTGTCGGGGGGGGGCAGCGGAAAGGTGGGTGGGGGTACCCCCTATATAAAGAGAGAAAACAGTATGGAACAATTAGGGTCAGAATTTCAGAAAATGTACAATTCAACTTCGCCAATCTTCTCAAATAATCCAAATTTCAGAGGAAAATAAAGTTCAAAATACAGTTTAACCTAACCAAACAGATTGCTAGAATCAATGCAATGCCAAATATACTCGAATTTACCTAGTATTGACCAAATTGCAGCATAATTTAGCATAATTTACTAAATGTATACAGCTGCCAATTGTATATTTTCTGAAAATCTGACCCATAGAGAAAAAGAGAGAGTGACTGGAGGAAGATACCAGACTCCTCCAGTGCCTCGGCTGGAGACAAGAGAGTATCAGGAGGAAGATAAGACTCCTCCTCCTCCTCCATGGCTCCTCCAGGGTTTGATGGATCCGCCCAGGGTGAAGCCGTAGATAGGAAATAAGAAGATTTCCGACTCGCACAGGCCGTATACCGGTCAGATTTTCAGAAAATGTACAATTCAACTTCGCCAATCTTCTCAAATGAGCCAAATGGCAGACGAAAATAAAGTTCAAAATACAGTTCAACCTAACCAAACAGATTACTAGAATCTATGCAGTGCTGAATATATTTGAATTTACCTAGTATTGACCAAATTGTAGCCTAATTTAGCATAATTTACTAAATGTATACGGCTGCCAATTGTATATTTTCTGAAAATCGGACCCATACATGGCTGCCCTTGGTGGCTCATTCTCCTCCTCCTGCCTCCTCCAACCTCCTTCTCTCCTACCCCCACACCCCCACCCCTCCATCACCCCCCACACACTCCTTTTAGAGAAAGGGGCCCGTTGGGTAAGATATTCAGAAAATGTACAATTGGCCTTCACCATTCCTCTCAAAGAACCCACATTTAAGACAAAATGAGCTTTAAAATGCAGTTTAACATAACAGAACCGATATTATAAATCAACGCGATCCCAAATATACTCAGATATACCCGGTATTAATAAATTCATGCGATTTTGCACCGCAGAGGACTCTTTTGCACTAAATCCCGTCACAATCAAAACGCCATCAAAACGCCATACGTTAGAGAGCGCATGATTTCATTTTCAAAGGTAAACAAAAACGTAAGTAGTATATGGAATTATCACACAGTGCATGGCCATACTGCTACGTCTGGGGCCTGGTGTATAATCTAAGGGAGGAATAGTTTGTGTGAATTCAGAAAGGACTCCTATAGGAAGGAAAACATTCCTTCCTACGTGATATTCCAGCTGGTAGGGATAGCCTATAAACACAATGGTGCGTAGGAATTGCCTATAATATAATACACAATGGTGGGTAGGAATAGTTATTCCTAGCCACCGATCGAAGAAAGGGGAAAAGTGTAGGAATTCCCCCATACATTGTCCCTTTCCTTAGCTTATACAACAGGCCCCAGGGGCCATTTTATAGAAAAGTCCAACCATATTCAACATGTTATACTTAGTAGATGCTCGTATCTTCTGCATACATGTTTTATCACATATAACTTCACTAATACAGTACAATATATATTAATTAAGCTCCTAAAAACCGTGTAACTGTATTGTATTGATTTGAATAAAAGTCTTATAATAATAATAACATAGATAGTCTACAATTATAGGATACTAAAGTATATACCTTCAGTAAGCTTACACAATTATTTAGAATTAATTAAATTGCGCAAAAACCATCTTGAATTTCTCTCATATAATGATGTCACAATTAAATAATTGAGAAGTAATATCGTAATTAGTAATATAGTAATACTACTACTACTAATAATAATGATAATAATAGTAGTAGTAGTATCAGTAATATTTCAAATAAAATAAATTAACTGTGAAAAGATGAGTAATGTAGCTGTATGTGGGGAGCTTCCCCATTAAGTACGTTCATCCCCAGTGGCACTATGTCAGCCTCCATATTGCTTTGTTCAGCTACAACTATCCCTTCCTATGATGATCATACATCCCGCCCGGCTGTTGTGCCAGGTCGCTTTACCGCCTTAGCCATATAATATATCAAAGGACTTAAGCGATCACACCCTCAAGCCTGCCACCATACCAGCCCAGATACCACCTTGTTCTTGAGAGATGTTCTTTTAATCTTGGCATTATTTCCTGGCACCAGAAACGATCCCAACCTGCCTCAACACTGGCCGTGATAGAGTGGCCAGTGTCATAGCTCGGACCGCGATTGGTAGGCGAAGAAATAGTCAATTAGTGGTCAAGTGGCCTTGTGACTTGACCACTTGGTGGGGGGACTCCCAATGAGGTGTTTCAGTGCGAGCCCCATCCTATATACTGACCATTCATTTAGTCGCGTGACCAGGGGATTGACCGGCCCCACGGCCACCCAGGATTAAGACTAGCGCAGTAGCCTTTACCTCATCCCTTTTCCGATCCTTTTTCTCCCCAAGACATTGGCCCTGAATCTTTAGTGATTTGTATATTGGTTCCGATTCGGCTTCGACACGTCTTACTTGCTTCCCCTTTACCTCAATAACCCAATTTGACTAGTTGTTGAATGGATTCCGCTCTTACTTACAGTTTATCAGTGCATTCATCTTGTCCATTTGTTCGTATTCTATATACGTGGGATATATTACGGCATGATATCTCACATGTGAAAATGGTTACGCATATGGGTCAGATTTTCAGAAAATGTACAATTGGCAGCTGTACACATTTAGTAAATTCTGCTAAATTAGGTTGCAATTTTGTCAATACGTGGTAAATTCGAGTATATTCGTCATTGCATTGATTCTAGCAATCTGTTTGGTTAGGTTGAACTTTATTTTCATCTAAAATTTGGCTAATTTGAGAAGATTGGTAAAGTTGAATTGTACATTTTCTGAAAATCTGACCCATATATCACTTGAGCCAAATCTTAGTAGTTTGCATTTTTCTAAAGAAATCCATTTAACTTTCATGATGGCGAGTGCACTCTTCTCCATTAGTCGTTTTCCTTGTGTATAAGATTGTACCTCTCTTATTAATCTACTTCTGGCTCCATTACCATCTAAAGGTATTTTATCTCTCTATCTATATCAATTATTGTTTCCTTCCGCCTGTTTTGTTTGTCTCTGTCTGTCTCTGCCTCTCTCTGCCTGTCTCTCTCTGCCTGTCTGTCTCTCTCTGTCTCTCTGCCTCTGTCTCTCTGCCTCTGTCTCTCTCTCTCTCTGCCTCTGTCTGTCTCTGTCTCTGCCTCTGTCTGTCTCTGTCTCTCTCTGCCTCTGTCCCTGCCTCTGTCTGTGTCTGCCTCGTTCTGTCTCTGCTTCGTTCTGTCTCTGCCTATGTCTCTCTCTGCCTCTGTCCCTGCCTCTGTCTGTGTCTGCCTCGTTCTGTCTCTGCTTCGTTCTGTCTCTGCCTCTGTCTCTCTCTGCCTCTGTCCCTGCCTCTGTCTGTGTCTGCCTCGTTCTGTCTCTGCTTCGTTCTGTCTCTGCCTCTGTCTCTCTCTCTGCCTCTGTCCCTGCCTCTGTCTGTGTCTGCCTCGTTCTGTCTCTGCTTCGTTCTGTCTCTGCCTCTGTCTCTCACTGCCTCTGTCTCTCTCGGCTTCTCTCTCGGCCTCTTTATTTCTCTGTCTCTCTCACCCTCTCTTTCTGTCCTTTGCTCTCTCCTTTTGTATCAATCTCTGTCGTTCTCCCCCCTCCCTCCCTTGCTCTGTTTCTTTCCCTCTCCCTCCCTCACTCTATCTTCACCTGACACATTCTCCCAATTACCAAAACCTTCAAGGCTAGTTCCCCCATCTATAAACATAGCCATAGACATCATGTCTCATCTCATTCTGTTGCTGATAACCTCCCACACCTGTTCCTAGCTCCTTATAGTATAGTTCTTTATACCATGATCAAGGGTTGTACACGCTGCAAATGAGTGGATACATGCCACCGTATATTGTTGAATGAGTGAGTGAGATTGGTTGCTTTACGCCCTTATCAACACATTTAATATGGTTATATCAAGGGCGGGAGAGCTGAGAGGGAGGCAGTTTATGATCATACCCAGGAAATAGCGATCGAGAAGGGAGAGACAGACAGAGAAAAGAGACAGAAAGGCACTTTATGGTCATACCCAGGACCATATTGTTGAATGAATCCACGCGCGAAAATATTACCTTTTTTTTAGCCTAAGTCTAAGAAGCATTCTTATAAGTTGATGTTAGGCTTGCTCATGACGTCACGCCTATTCGTGATGTCATATGCTGTCTGTCTCCTCGTTGATTAGCCAATCATTTATAGGATTGTCTAGCGCTTTGGTATTAAAAATCAAGATGGCGGGTCATTGGAGCAAAGTGCGGTGAATAAATAGTTTGTTTATTCATTTTATTTCATAATATGAAATTGTAGTATAAAAATAGGACCTAACTCAGTTAGTTTCTGACTTACTGTATACGATGCTTACTCAATTTTTTGACCTGGGATATCACTTGTG
Organism: Sthenelais limicola; assembly: GCA_942159475.1. Lineage (NCBI taxonomy): Eukaryota > Metazoa > Annelida > Polychaeta > Phyllodocida > Sigalionidae > Sthenelais > Sthenelais limicola. Next base: position 39,065,010 of record OW804095.1, read on the forward strand.
GTTTCTCATGATATCCCTGATCGAAAAAAACTTGTGGGCATCGTTTACAGTAAGTCAGAAACTAACCTTGTTACATCCTATCATATTATACGATCTCAGACCAAAAGAGCCCTATCCTCCTCCTCCTCCTCCACTCACCCTTTTCTACACCAATCACTGTTCTTCCAACCCTCCCCCCTCCCTCCCCCTCCCACAAGATTTCCCCAACCCCTCCCCTACCTTTCCCTACCCTCAACCAACACTCCCTACAACAACTAACCCCAGTGCCAGTGAGTTCAGTAAGTTGGATTTACCAACATAAAGTAATTTGTCCATACCAGAGCTATAAATTTGATTACACTCCTCCACGGCCTGTCCCTCGTGCAGCGCCCTCTACCCACCAGGTTAGGTCTGTAGTCCATCTCCCTAGCCTCCAGCCTTATACCCTCAGACAGCTGCAAACCCCTGGAGAGACCCCTGAGCACTGGGAGGAATATCAACAGATGAATACCCCCACCCCCATAGCATTATTAATGATGGTTCCTCCATGCTCCTCGGTCCTGGGTATGACCATTAAGTGTCTTTCTGTCTCTTTTCTCTGTCTCTCTCTCTCCCTTCTTATCTATCTCTATTTCCTGGGTATGATCATAAACTGCCTCCCTCTCAGCTCTCCCGCCCTTGATATAACCATATTAAATGTGTTGATAAGGGCGTTAAGCAACCAATCTCACTCACTCATTCCTACGTGTGGGTTTCAATGGTGACTGACTGCTACAGCAAGGGGAAGGGTAGATATGGATCAGATTTTCAGAAAATGTTCTATTGGCAGATCAACATATTTAGTAAATTCTGCTAAATTAGACTGAGAAATGGTCAAACTAGGTATATCTGTGTATGTTTGGTATTATTGCCTTGATTCAGATAATCTGTTTGGTTGTGTTAAACTGAATTGTTAACATCGCTATTGTCTTAAATTTGTGTTATTTGAAAGGATTGCTAATAATAAGATAAATAAGATAAATAATAATAAAAAAAATTGATTATGAAATTAATTGTAAACTACATTTTAAATTTTAAATAAGCGAACACCGTGATGAAGGCCCAACGAGCCCAAAAGTCAATAAAGTACTATAAAATAATCCAACATTATGTATTTGGTTTTGGTGTTTAGTACCTGAAGACAAATAATAAAATCATAGATTTTTGTTTTCTATTGTGTATATTATCAAATATTATATTGCACTTTATTGAATAAAAAAGGAACGATTGCAAGAATTGTGAATCGTTCTGAGATGGTTTAATTTTAGAATGTGACACTTATAAAGACCCTTGTTACCCACACAGAGCCTATATATAGCAACGGCCACCCAACGCTCTCCATCATTATTTTACACCTAATATCGACCATTGATCAGCATAAAACAATAATGAGAATCTAATTCTGCAAACAATGAGTAGTAATGCACTGCAGGCGGCATTTCTGTATTAAAAATGGATTCATGTAGCCATTGAGGCGTTACGTTTTATTGAGGCACTACATGAGGGCTAACCTCATTGAAAATGTACAATTGGCAGCTTTACACATTTAGTACATTCTGCTAAATTCTGCTGCAATTTGCTCAATACTAGGTAAATTCAAGTATATTTGGCATTGCAGTGATTCAAGCAATCTATTGGGTTAGGTTGAACTGTATTTTTAACTTTATTTTTGTCTGAAATTTGGGTTATTTGAGGAGTTTGGTGACAGTGAATTGTGCATTTTACGTTTTATTGAGGCACTGCATGAGGGCTACCCTCTTTAGAAAATGTACAATTGGGAGCTGTACACACTGTGTTACTACTGTAATATTATTAACATGCGTGTCTTTATTTCTTTCCAGGTGAGATCCGTTTATCAAATTCATAGTCAGCAAACCAAGGTGCAGGTAGGTTTCAGAACAGGTCAATTCTTTAAAGAATTGTTGTTATTGGCCACTTTCGTTGATACAATTGCAATGAAACCGCATAACCAAGTACATGATTCTGTTCATTGTTCCAATTGTATATTTGGTAGCGGTATACATTTAGTAAATTCTGCTAAATTAGGCTGCAATTTAGTCAATACTAGGTAAATACCAGTATATTCAGCATTGCATTGATTCTAGAAATCTATTTGGTTAGGTTGAATTGCATTTTGAAGTTTATTTTCGTCTGAAATTTGGGTTATTTGAGAGGATTGGTGAAGTTGAATTGTGCATTTTCTGAAATTCTGACCCATTTTACTGAGGCAGTGCATGAGGGCTCCCTGCCGCCTGCTAATGCCTCCAGTGAGGGTGGGATGGAATGCACTCACTACCTGTTAATGGTTGTTCCACTCTCAGTAGCTATTAATTGCCATTATGTTATTGACAACATGAGAGGGATATCAAATGTCATTTAGTTAAATAGAAATGAAGGCTCTCAGGTTTTCTGAACTAACAATCAGTGACTGAGACCCTGCCCACACACAGCCGATTTGGCTCCCGATTGCACCCCCCCCCCCCCTCTGATTTGGCTCTCCCGATGAATCCTATGACTTCATTTCAAATCATGGTTTATGTTATTTCAATAACATAAACCAGGATTGGAAATTAAATCCTAGGATTCATCGGGAGAGCCAAATCGGGGGGCAATCGGGAGCTAAATCGGTTGTGTGTGGGCAGGGTCTTAGTTATGTTGGTTATATCAAGACTTGGTGTATAGCAGGAAGGAGTGGTGATATTGTTAATATTGGTAGTATGTAGCAGATGTACTCAATAAGTTATTATTATACAAATAGCATGACCGTGGTAAGAATAATGACTAATATATGGGTCAGATTTTCAGAAATTGTACAATTTGCATTCACTAATCCTCTCAAATAGCCCCATCAAAATGCAGTTAAATATAACAGAACTGATACTTTAAATCAATGCGGTACCAAATGTATTCAGATATACCCAGTATTCTTCATTTTTCAGCCTAATTTAGCCGATTTCCTAATTGTGTATAGTTGCCAATTGTACATTTTCTGAAAATCTGACCCATATACATATATAATATCTGTGATAAATATGGTTCTCGTTCAGGGCGCCGGTAAATATATCCAATTCAAATTATCTGTTCGATTAAATTGTATTATGAAGCTTATTTTCTTCTTCGATTCGGGGTTTTTGAATTGATTGGTGAAGGAGAATTGTACATTTTCTGACGCCCTGCCTCATTCCTCAAACTAATATTTAGCAACATTTTAATAAAATATTGCAAGAATGTTTTCACCAATATCATAGCCTTTATAAATGATCTATGAAAACCAAATGCATGATTGGAAATTTGTGTTATGGAAACATGGATATTGCAATTAGAGCATTGATAAATACTCCATGCTGAACACGGGATGTCCCATCAGTCCCATAATTCCATGCGAATCTAGATTCAATATCGCGGCAACGCAAACCCCCTATTATATTCCCATCGTTTGTATCATGTGAAGAAGTGACTGATTGTTGCCTACCCATAGTTGAATTAAAGATAATTAATCACCATTACCGTAATTGTGTTGGTGCTACTAACATTGGCATTAAAGATGCATTCTCAGTACATCGGTGGCCAAACACTTATAAGGTTTTCAAATTCTTATTCCATTACTTTCCAACCCATCTCAAAGTCATTTGACCAGAATGTTGCTGGAATCTGTCCCGCTGTTTATTCCGCATCAATTCTTGTATAATATCATCAGCAAAATATTGATATTTCTCTCTTCATAACCCAAATATAACTTTAATACATGTATCAGGATTTTAAATGCAAAAGAGAATATTTGTAATGTGTTTTATGAAATTGAGTCACAAGTCACAAAAAAATGATTTTGAGATACCATCATATTTGAAAAGATGAGATCAAGCCGATTCTAATGATAGTAAACAGTAGGACATTTAATATGCATTTCTATATTTTAAGTTTGATATTTTTATTATTGAAAACAAAGTTTGCAGTATTGTGAGGTGAGCAATTACTAATAAAGTACTAAATATATTCATTACGATGACCTTAGAAATACATGAATATATTTATTACACTGTCCTGCAATTTGATACATGTATTCAGGCTACGGGAGGCGTTAGGCATCCCAAAAATTAAAACATTCCCACAAATATATCCTGTGAATAAATCACTTTGAAAAATAGCAATTTTGCAACTTGTGACTCGCTTTTCTAAAACACATCACATTTTAATATAAAGTATCGATATTTATGAACGTTGTAACATACCTATACCATAGATTGTAACAGTATTATAGCATATGCATTAAAACGCCTAAGGCGACTAGGAGCCCCATAAGAAGCGTCCATGTCATAAAAGATGAACTGGATTACGTCTATTGAAACGAAATAAATCAATCAAGTCGATAAATAATTCATAAAATAGTCATAACTGCATTTAATTGCTTTCATTCAGACTCGTTTACATGCAGGCGTTGGGGTAGAGGGAGGTGGGAAGGACGGGCAGTAGTAGGCTGATTACATTGTTGTGCATTGGTAGTATAACCTAATGGGGCAATAGGTCATTATACATGCGCCTATCTGTGATGCGTTTCAGGAAAATGAGTCACAAATTGCAAAATTCATATTTGTAAAAGTTCTTTATTCACAAGATCTCCTTTTTGGAATGTTTTCATTTTTGAAGTATGTAGTGAGATAGGTCTTATAAATACATGGACCAAATTTCAGGATAGTGTATTAAAGATATCCATGCATTTATAAGATCATCCTATGGAGTAAATGTACCTACTTTACTAGTAATTGTTCACCCTAAATTATTGAAAACTTTGTTTTAGAAATAAAAATATCAAACTTAAAATATAGAAATACTTATTTAATATCCTTAATGTTTACCATCATTGGAATCGGCTTGATCTCCTCTTTTCAAATGTAATGGTGTACCCCCCGACTCTAAGAAAATAAGAGACCTGCAATGCAAATGCCCTCGGCCTAGCACCTCTCGAGATATCCCCACAGAGATAGTAATATACAAATAGTTAGTGGATGCGTTAGTGTTGTGTTGGTGCGTTGTGGTTGCTAAATCTCTCTATTGCCGATAAGACAAATGCAGCGCAAACAAATCCCCTATTATAGGAGAAAGGGTTTGTGTATAAACAGCTTAAAACCTGATGCTGCCTCCACCTCCCCCCCCCCCCCCTCCTCCTCTCTTTACTCCTCGCCCATAGAGCCCATCCATACATCACAATACAGGATCTAATGTAAATAGGGTGGCACCCAGTCCCGCTGTGGTCGCCAGTGGGTAGAACTGAAGAAAAAGCCAGGGGCTCTTGCAATTAGCGGTGCAGGCGTTCAATCTTACCCGCCGACAGGTATCAAGCCATATTTCACTGCCTTTGCTGTATTGCAGGCGTCTCAATGCAAACGCAGTTACTTGTATTAAGTATTGAATGCCTGGCTCTGGGAGCAGTTGTATACAAGGGGTGGGGGTGATGGGGGATAGGGCGGGGGGGGGGTCAATAGATAGAGTATAGGGGTCAGACTTTCAGAAAAATTACAATTGGCCTTTACCAATCCTCTCAATTAAGCCAAATTTCAGAGGAAAACCAGGTTCAAAATACAGTTCAATATAACCAGACTAATTAATTGATGTCCTGCAATGAGTTATGCCTGGATTTGATGGCAAGGGCCACATTGGGTTTTTGCTTTGCTTTTTTTTTAAATCATACCGAAAACACAGGGGTTCGCTTCCAATTTCAGCACATTTCTTCTCTAACATATCATCAGATAGAATACCTTGTTAATCTAGGGGGTCGGTTAATAGTGTTAATGAGATCAGATGACATTGGATGACAATTTCTCTATGGAAGAACAGATGTTGAAATATAGATAATAGCTTTGTTTTTCTCAGTCAGAGATATTATAATATAAATATTGTATTTAGATTTTGATTTCGTCATGATTACAGGTTTGTTCTCGGTTGTTTTGAATTGTTCTTAAATTACAGAAAAGGGAAATGCATGTATTCATGGTATTGGTTAAACGTATTATTAATGAAACAATTATGTTTAACGATTCATTTGGATCTATATTAACTTTTTGCTACTTTAATTCATGTATTTGTCATGCTGTGAAGAAATATATTTCCATAATTTAGGAGAGGTCTTGTTCCCCCCTTAGCTCCACCACTCCGGGAACTATATAACTGAAAAGGAAAGCAAAAGTGGGGACGACGACGAAGCTTTCAGCGTGTAAGAGAAAATCGCTCTAAGGGTGGGAAAATAACGCTTTGCAAAGGGCCTGTGTGTTTCTTGATAGAGCCGCGAGCATATATCTGGGAGAACAGAAGAAAAAGCCATTTATCAATCATTCCATGCAACACATAAAATGTCTCGCAATGATCCGAAAGCGTTCATAGGCTGAAAATACCATTATCCTGTAAAGTGTTGACCCAGATTGGGTGGTGGGGTTTTCGCAGCAATCTTCTCCTCTCCCTATAAATGTGTCAGATTGTCAGAAAATGTACAATTAGCAGCTGTACACATTTGGTAAATTCTGCTAATTTCGGCTGCAATTTGGTCAGTACTAGGTAAATTCAAATATATTCGGCATTGCATTGATTCTAGCAATCTGTTTGGTTAGGTTGAACTGTATTTTGAAGTTCATTTTCGTCTGAAATTTGAGTTATGCTTCGCATCTCCGTCTTCAGACGGAAGTCCAGGGGAGATGCGCACGCGCATGCTCGGAAGAGATCACTTTTAGTCCGCCTATGATCGGAGCAACACGCGAAAGCCACGACCGGCCACTTTTCCCGTTAATTGAAGACGTTGCAGGCTGAAAAAATCCTTTGCTTAAAGGTTAACAACCCGAGAGTTGTTAGGTGACGGTTCTAGTGAAAGAACCAAACACCAGTGCTCCAGTTCTGTCAGATTAAGAAAATCTATAAGAACGAGGACAACATGGCTTCGGCCATGGTGGACAATGGGTCTCGCACGAGAATCCATGACCTATCGGATAGAACATCCGACGAAGAAGTAATCTCAGTCAGAAGGGAAGCTTCTAAGAAAACGAGCTCATCCAAGAACTCGTCCGGGTCGTCCAGTTCCAAGAAGAACACGACACACAGTTCAGACTCAAGATCGGGGTCAGGAACGAAGCCAGGATCGTCCAGCTCCAGGCAAGACAAAGACTCAGACCGCCACAAGTCTCGCTCCTCCGGAGGTGACTCGAGGGGCTCCAGGGGAGAGCCAAAGGGTGACGGCCGTGCTCGAGAGTCACGTAAACGCACGAGGTCCGACTCAAGCAAGTCAAGATCTCGTTCTAGAAGCCCTAAACGCCAGAAGGAGGCAGAAGCAAACAGGGACAAACTTACAAATAAACTTCTAGACACCATATCTGGGCTCAGTAAGAAATTGGATGGAATTACTGAACGAATGGATGGAATTGAGGAAGACCTCAAACAACGCCAGGCCTCAGACAGTGACACCATGGACTCCAGTAGTGAGTTCTCAGACAACGAATCTGTGGGAGGTGTAAGTGGATACAGTGACTTTTCTGCTTTTAAAATCCCTAGACTACCGAAGAGCAGCTCCTCTTCTAGTACGTCATCCTCCTCTAATGGTTCAGGAAAACGTCTGTCTTTCTGGGAAGAAATGTCAGCGGAGATAGAGGATGACGACCGGGTCACCGACCCAGTGCACGTGGATATCAAGGGGTTTTTCGACAAGCGTGTCAAGGCCACGCTGTCGTCAGAGGGTCTAAAAAAGACCATGGATGGTTATCTCAGACCAAGCAATATGGAATTCTTGCAGGTCCACGAAATCAACCCCAAAATTCGAGATGCACTGCCCTTCTCAGCTAGAGAGGAGGACGACAAAATGAAAAAACATGAGCAAGTGTTTATGCGCATCCTAACCGCAGTACTGGGAGCTGCAAATAACATAAAACAGTTTGATGTACCCGGCGCACTACCCTGGGTCAGGGAAACTATGAAAATGTTGGCCGACGCCTTTGCCATGAGTGCTTACTTTATTCGTTTCAAACTAGTGAAAGATAGAAGGGAAGCTTTCAGGAACGTACTACCTCCTGAATACAAATGTTTGGCCAACGATGCTAACCCCCCAGGTGCGAAGTTCCTTCTCGCCGACAACCTGGAAAGTGCCCTCAAAGAGGGGGAACATGTGTCCAAGCTTGCAAAAAGGATAGAAGACCTACGCAAGACCTCCTGGAACAAAAAGGAGAAAGGAAAGGGCAACAAATCACAGGGAAAGCAAACCTTCAAGAAATCCAATTTCAAGAAGGGAAAAGGCAAGAAACAGTTCAACAAGGGCCAAGGCGAAAAATCCAACAACAATGGGAAGGATTTTCGGAAGAGGGACTCGGCCGCAAAGGAGTAACATCACCTGAAGGTAAGGCAGATGTAAGTCATTTTAATAATGATCCCTTGCCTGAGTCCCCTCCTGTATTCCCTAATAACAGTCGATACAAATGTCACCCAGGCAACATTGCCAATTGTATCAAAAAATGGGAGAAATACTGTGAAGACGACTGGGTTCTGAAACAAGTTAGGGGTATAACTCTAGACTTTTCCAAAACCCCAGTTCAACATTCTATTCCTAGAGAATACCGAATGAATAAGGACCACGAATTAGCTACACAATCTGAAGTAAACAAACTGATAGAGAGTGGGGTAGTAACAGAAATAACTGTAAACCAAACAAAATTTGTCTCCAATATATTCATTCGTCCAAAACCAGGGGGAAAGTGGAGATTAATCACTGATCTAACCGTCCTAAACAATCACATTAAGAAAGAACATTTCAAAATGGATAATTTAGAGACAGCAATAGACCTCCTCCAGGAAGGCTATTTCTTAGCCTCACTGGACCTAAAGGAAGCTTACTATTCAGTAAATATCGACCCATCCTTCAGGGATTACATTGTGATCCAATGGAAAGGGAAATTCTTTAGGTTTAATGCAATGCCTTTCGGCCTCTCACCAGCTCCAAGAATTTTCTCAAAAATACTCAAACCTATTTTCGCAGAATTTAGGAGGGAAGGAATCGAATGTATCATTTACATAGATGACTGCCTAGTATTTGGGAAAACAAGGGAGGAATGCTCACAGGGCATAGCTAGAGTCGAACAAGTGTTAGCGGAATTAGGATTTAGCATAAACCATGAAAAATCACAAAAAATTCCAGTCCAAAAAATAACATTCCTAGGATACCAGTTAGACTCAGTGCACATGTCAATCACTCCCACACAGGAAAAGATAGACAAGTTGAAATCCCTCATCGATGACCTAAGGGGGAAAAAGAAACATAAAATAAGAACAGTAGCAAAAACCATTGGAGTCATGGTAGATTTAACCAAGGGGTTTGATTACGCACTAGCTCATTACAAACGCTTAGAGATGGAAAAAATCTTTGCCCTCAGAGATGCAGGGAAGCGGGGATTTGACGGAAAAATGTCAATATCTAAGAAAGGATGGGAAGAATTAGACTGGTGGTACAATAACGTGCCAGGAGCAGTAAGAAAAATCAGACCCAAAGGACCCACACAAACCCTAATCACAGACGCAAGTCTAGCGGGATGGGGAGCAGTGTTAGGTAGCCAGAAAACTGGATTCAGGTGGGGGCCCGAATGGAAAGACAGCCACATTAACGTACTGGAAATGCAGGCAGTCCTAAATGGACTAAACAGTTTACTCAGAGAAACTAGAAATGAGAAAATCCTAGTCCTGTCAGACAATACCACGACCGTTAGTTATATAAACAAACTAGGAGGTACCAGATCTAGAAATTGCAACAGCATAGCTAGGAAAATCTGGGGTTGGGCGGAAATAAGAGGAAATTGGCTAATAGCAAGCCATATTCCAGGAGTGGATAATGTGGAAGCAGACAAAGCGTCCAGACACTTCACAGATAACACCGAATGGAGCCTATCTAATAACATTTTCCATGATATCTGTAACACATTCGGATACCCTGACATTGACCTTTTCGCTTCTCACTTAAATAACAAAGTAGAGAAGTTTGTAAGTTGGAAACCTGACCCGAAATCTTGCAATGTAGACGCATTTACGCTCAATTGGAACACATTTGACTTATGCTACATTTTTCCTCCTTTCAGTCTGACCAGCAAGTGCTTACAGAAAGTAACAACAGAGGGCGCCAACGCCATCATAGTCGCTCCCAACTGGCCAAGCCAAGCCTGGTTCGCAAAGTTCATTCACCTGACCAAAGGGAAGTACCGGACTTTCAAGAAACACCCAGACAACCTAACACCAATGTTCCCCACACAGGAGGTGGACATGCGCTCAACGAGCGTAATTGTAGGCCTCTTTTGCAACAGAGACTAGACCTACTAGGACTCTCAGACACAGCAAGAGAACTGTACCTAAATTCTTGGAAAGAACAAACTAGGAAGACCTATAATGTGTTTTTAAATAAATGGGACAAATTTTGTCACGAGAGGGAGTTGGACCCTCTACAATACCACGAAAAGTGGGGCATAGAATTTATAGCGTTTCTTTACCGGCAGGGTTACTCACACAGTTCTATAAACATTGCCAGAAGTGCCTTATCATCGATAATGAAACTTAACAATAACTCCACATTCGGAGAAAACAAAGTGGTAGGGCGAGTCCTTACAGGTGTATGGAATCTGAGACCCCCAGCGTGTCGATATATTGACACCTGGGATCCAGACATCGTTTTAGACTATTTGCGTGAGTTGTCGCCGAACAAAGACATTACACTAAAACAACTAAGTCTAAAATTTGTAATGCTGTTTCTTTTAATTCATTCACAAAGGTTACAAACAGTAAAAGCTCTAAAGGTAGAGAATGTTCATGTTAAAGAGGACAGAGTCATTTTTTTGATTGACCAACTTCTAAAAACCTGTAAAAAGGGTAGACCGCTTAAAAGCTTTACAACTAAAGCATTCACTGAAGATCCGAGAATCTGTTTAGTAAGGGTCACTAGAGAATACATTAAAAGAACTCATGAGTTACGAGAGTTCAGGGCAGATAACAAGGTGTTCGGTTTTCTAGTAATCAGCTTCTGTCCTCCTTTCAAACCAGTGTCAAAAGCCACGCTATCTCGTTGGGTAAAAGAAACTCTAGAGAGCAGCGGTGTAAACATAGACGCATTTAAAGCTCACAGCACGAGGTCCGCTTCCTCGTCGAAGCTACATGCTTCAGGTGTCCCCATCGGAGAAATCCTCCAGAGAGGGGGTTGGTCATGTGAGAACACATTCACCAAGTTCTATAACAAGCCCATAGTGTCCAAAAAGGACACGGCCCATGTACTAATGAAGGGCACTAAGAAAAAGAAATGAATTCTTTTGGTTATACTTAGAACCGTAGATATAGTAGGTAACTTGAATAAGTAAGACAGACGAAGTCTACTTCTTTACTATTAACTGTTAGTTGGAAGGTAACAGGTTTACCTGTTCTGTATTTTCTTGTTGTACCGCTAAGGCTTTGAGTACCGATATACAGAAAAATAAAAAACATTAGAAATAGAAATTTCTTGTTTGATAGTTTTGTAGGTTGGGAACCTGCTTAGCTTTAAAATCTCCCCTGGACTTCCGTCTGAAGACGGAGATGCGAAGCATAACCCCCAAATAAACTAGCTTACCTTTAGGGCGACGTTTATTTGTGGTTATGCATAAGCATCGAAGTCGGAAGTAAGGAAGTACAGGGGCCCTCCCACCCCCCAAAAAATTTGGGGGCAAAAAATTTTTTTCTAATTTAAAATGATCCTACTATTTTAACTTGAGGATATTATCTTCTGTACTGGATCCCTTACTTGTTAAAAAAGCTAGGGTTCCCAACCGTGGCTGGAAAGTGTGATCTCTTCCGAGCATGCGCGTGCGCATCTCCGCTGTACTTCCTTACTTCCGACTTCTATGCTTATGCATAACCACAAATAAACGTCGCCCTAAAGGTAAGCTAGTTTATTTGGGGGTTATTTCAGAGAATTTGTGAAAGTCAATTGTACATTTTCTGAAGATCTGACCCAAATGCTGGATGCTGGAGAAATGGCTTAGACTGGGTAGGGGATTTGTGGTGGAATAGTTAGAAATTGGTGAATTGAGAGGGAGGTTTAGGCAATAAATGGAGGGAGGCGGGGAGTGACAGCATGAAAAATGGCGGGACGTACGCGATGGAGTTTACTGGGACAAGGGGAAACTAATGAAGTACCAGTTGCAACGAGGCCAATGGAAAAAGGGAGAAAGAACGTGATAAAATGGCGCTGAATTAACGGGAATAAAGGAAGGGTATCACAGACCGATGGACAAGAAGAGAAGAAGCCAAATTTCTTTTTCTTTAATTCTTTGAATCTTTCTTTCTCTTGCTTTTATTTTCGTTATTTTCCGATCCTTTATACTGTCAGCGTGGGTTTCTTTAAATTTAAGTTTAAGTTTAAAAATTTCTTTTTTTGTTTAACAATCTCTCTCATTGAGGGGGTACTTTAAAGGTAAAAGACTGATTATAAGAGGAAAAGGAAATGTTTTCCTAGTCAGCGAGCATGTTATGGAATGCAGGGAGAGAGAGAGAGAGAAGATGGAGCGAGTGATTGCGAGAGGAAAGAAAGAGGAAAGAGGAGGAAATGCCGGATAAAAAGGGAAATAAGCGCCTTAGGATGAATGATAAAAGGAAATCAGGTACGTGAGGGCTCTTGGGGGCGTGTCCCTCAACAGAAAGCAGGGTTGGAGGGTAAAAGCCATTATCGCTAAAATCCATTATAGTTACTTGAAGATATGAACACCTCTAAATCTATAGGTCTGTCGCTTCAATCATTGAATCATTGCTGGAAACATGTGTGAGAATGTTGACTGAAATATTTTATTATTTTTTAATGAATTTTATTGAGTTTATTGTCACGATACATAATAATCTCATGAAACCCAAGTGAAAAACAAATTTCGATAAAGGTACAATTTAAGCCATTTAACAAGGTATTTTTGAAATGAGTATGATACTATATGACATTATTATTAATGTAAATTCTTTTCATTCGATGAGTGAAACTGGACAGGTTCAAGACATATTAGGTACATCAATATAATACAGCACAGTATTTGAGTCAGCATGAGTATATCAGTATATCAGCATACCAGCATACCAGCATATCAGCATGAGTATATATATTCTCTATGTCATGGGAAACATTAATTTTGAAGTTGCGAATTTCTAAAAAAAGATAGTTTGATAGATATGATAATAGCTCTACATTATGTTTATAAATGGAAAATCGTCCATCCAAAATTATGCATGCTCGTCGCATAGATCCCATTGGACGATGTGAATTGCAAACTTGTTATTCAAACATAATAATATGAAACTTAAAATATAAAAATTTTATTAGATTTCCTTCTGTTTATAATCATTGGAATCAGCCTGATCTCATCTTTTCAAATAATACAATAATGGTGATATCTCAAAATCCGTTATTTTTGCGACTTTTGTGACTCATTTTCCCGGAACACATCACATTTACCTATCAGATGCAATAGACTGTTTTCAGTCCATGTTCCCACTTTAGGACTTAGACCTATTAGACATAGGCACCTCGAGCGTTGAACGAGCGGCCCATTTGTAACCTCTATCACACCCCACACTCAATGTTACAAGGGAATTACACTCCCTCCCTTACATGGTTCCACTGAGCACTAAGCACCCTTCTCTCTGCTCTACCTCCTCCTCCTCCCACCACTCCCTTGTATTCGTGAAACTCAGGCCTTCGCTGTCTGATAGTATATCCATCTTAATTTTAGTGAAATTCGCCGGCGAGAGGAGGGGAGACAGCTCTCTTGCTAACCATGAAAAAGAAGCCACAATTGAATTTGTTTTGAGCAGGGCGGAGGGCTGTCAGAAGAGCAAGACAGACGCCCTTTACGTGTTGTCAATGAATAGTTTCACACTGTGTTTCTACCTTATTATCCAAAACAATTAAGTTTACTTCTGAGGAGATTTCATCTGGGCTGGGTAGATTTAGGGGCCGGGAATTGGATGGGCTGCGTTTGGGCTGCCTTTGAGTAATATGCTGGTTACGGTACCAAATCACGTGGGTCAGATTTTCAGAAAATGTACAATTCAACTTCGCCAATCCTCTCAAATAACCCACATTTAAGACAGAAATAAGCTTTAAAATGCAGTTTAACATAACAGAAGTGATATTTTAAATCAAGGCAATACCAAGTATACACAGATATATATACCAGGTATTCTTCATTTTCAGGCTAATTTAGGAGAACTTCCTAAATATGTAGAGCTGCCAATTGTACATTTTCTGAAAAACTGACCCACGTGTAAGCTGTGGTTAGAGATTTGAGATTTATGAGGTTTTGGAAATATTTTATTCAGGACAATGATCATTTTCATACGCAGGTACAAATATTCTCAGGCCAGCCTGAATTACAAAAACTTTGATGAGAGAGTACAAAAATATAAGTAATATTTAATTCATATAAAGGCATAGATCAAAATATTTTCTAATCGATCGTACGAAAATATTAATCTATGTAACAAATTTCGGGACATTGCATTAAATATATCCTTGCGTTTTGAAGGCCTTCGTATGGAGTATATATATAGTTACTTTACTGGTAATTACCCATCCAGAAACATTGCAAAATGTTTTCTTTTCAAAAATAAAAACATCCAACTTAAAAAAAAAAATACTTAAACGGTTTCCTATTGTTTACTATCATTGGAATCACCCTGATCTCATCTTTTCAAATATGGTGATATCTCATATTCATTATTTTGCGACCATTGACTCTTGTATAGTTAATTGTCCCAATGCAGAAGACCAAGGCAGAGAAACGAGACCTAAGCACATGCATCCATTTCTCACAGGTAGCAAATAGGTCAGATTTTCAGATAATGTACAATTGGCAGCTCTACACATGTAGTAAATTTTGCTAAATTAGACTGAAAAATTGGCAATACTCGGTATAACTGAATATATTTGATATTACCTTGATTCAAACAATCTATTCGGATATGTTGAATCAGAATTTGAACATTATTCTTGTCTCAAATTTGAGTTATTTGCGACGATTGGAGAAGGCGAATTGTGCACTTTCTCGCGATTTCACCTATATACTCAAATATCAAAAAATATACTTAGTATTCACCGTTTCTTAGATTGATCTAGCAGAATTTACTAAATGTGTAGAGCTGCGGATTGAGTAGGGACCACTGAGTGTACAGATACACTCAGTGGTCCCTACTCATACTCCGTCGAAAAAATAAATACATGAGAAATAAAAGAAAACACCAGCATCCACAATGACATATTTACATATATATGTCAGATTTTCAGAAAATGTACAATTGGCAGGTGTATACATTTAGTAAATTATGCTAAATTAGCCTGCAATTTGGTCAATACTAGGTAAATTCGAGTATATTTGGTATTGTATTGATTTTAGCAACCTGTTTGGCTAGGTTGAAGTGTATTTTGAACTTTATTTTCGTCTGAAATGTGGGTTATTTGAGAAGATTGGTGAAGTTGAATTGTACATTTTCTGAAAATCTGACCCATATATACATATATACACAGCTGGGAGGAGTTAAGCCCAAGGTTGTAAAATGGCCACCAAGAGAGAGAGCATGGTCCGTACAAGGGGAGGACGTCTGGCAGCTCAGGCTTTGCGGCGAGACGAGGGACAACTTCAATGTTCTATGGTTTATCCCTAAGAGGGTCTCGCCATAATATCGATTTATCCAAAAAGGAATCACTTCTATAGGGTAAGGACCACTCCGAGAAGTATCGGACCTGCCCTGCTGAGATTTAGAGTCCTTCCATCCTCCCCTGAGTTTCAGTGCTGTGTACTTAAGTTTTAGAGAGTTTTCAATCGGGTGTAATTAGTAGATCCTGGTAGATTTGGCTGAGAATTACACTAGCTATAGGTATATCTGAGTATATTTGGTATTGCATTGGTTCAAAAAGGCGTATTAGAACTGTATTTTGAATCGTATTTTCTTTTCTTAGATTTGGGTGAAGATGAATTGCTATGACGCCCTCAGCCAAAAGTATTTGTTATAAATAACTATAATCTAAAGAAATTCGGGAAAAGAATAGACATACGACTATTAGGCAGGAAGCGATAATACAAGAAACAAACACTCTTTGACTCAATCATTGAAATCTTGGGAAACTAATTCCTTTAGAATCATTCACATTCGTACAGAAGCAGTTCATTAGGCTATAATATAACTCAGGGTTCGGATTAACAATTAAAGTCAAGTTTACATGGATGAACTATAGCTGCATGCAATCTAGGATAAGCAATTGGCAGCAGCCTAAGCATGTTGCCAAGATTCAATAATACCTTCTTACCTTAAATAAAATATAGGTATGGTCCTGGGTATGACCATAAAGTGCCTTTCTGTCTCTTTCTTTCTGTCTCTCTCCCTACTTCTCCATCTCTATTTCCTGGATATGATCATAAACTGCCTCCCTCTCAGCTCTCCCACCCTTGATATAACCATCTTAAATGTGTTTGATAAGGGTGTAAAGCAACCAATCTCACTCACTCCCTCTCAGCTCTCCCACCCTTGATATAATCATCTTAAATATGTTTGACAAGGGCGTAAAGCAACCAATCTCACTCACTCCCTCTCAGCTCTCCCACCCTTGATATAACCATCTCAAATGACTTTGATAAGGGCGTTAAGTAACCAATCTCACTCACTCCTAAAATACAGGTGTTGCCCAGTTTCCCAATATATGGGCCAGATCATCAGAAAATGTACATTCGACACCTCTCCACACTTAGTAAATTCTGCTAAATTAGACTGAAATATGGTCAATACTAGATATATCTGAGTATTTTTATTATTGCCTTAACTCAAGCAATCTCCTGGTTTATGTTAAACTACATTTTAATCCTGATTTCTGTCTTAAATCTGAATCATTTGAGAGTTTTTGTGAAGGCGAATTGTACATTTTCCGTCGATCTGACCCATACATACATCTCAAGGATCCCCAGCCCTCTTTCCAGCTCCAGAGAGAGATGAAGGCTCAAGTTGTCTTGGGCAGACTCTTGATTTCTGTGCTTTATCATTGCGGAAATGGCACTGGTTTAGCCAATGTGAAACAGCGGTGGTATATGTACCGACTTATTCACGCTTCCAGTAGCAAGCCAATACAACATGCCAGGCTTTAAAAATTTTATTGACTGCCCCACTGTGGAGGTAGATGGCTGAGAGAGTGAGAGGGAGTGGTAGACAGGGAGAGAGAGAGTGGAGGGAATCCTTTACTTACAACTATTGCCTCGAGTGTTTGCTGTGTCAGTTACACTTGGTGTAGATATATCATATATATGGGTCAGATTTTCAGAAAATGTACAATTGGCAGCTCTACACATTTAGGAAATTCTCCTAAATTAAGCTGAAATGAAGAATACTGGGTATATCTGAGTATATTTGGCATTGCATTGATATAAAGTATCAGTTTTGTTATGTTAAACTGCCATTATAAAGCTTATTGTTGTCTTAAATGTGGGTTATTTGAGAGAATTGGTGAAGGCGAATTGTACATTTTCTGAAAATCGGACCCATATACAGGATAACAAGGGTGGTCTACAACTGCTGGAAGCTGCCTGCTTACAGGGCATTGCACCTAAGGTTTAGAGCATTTAGGCTGTGGTATATTAGACAGCAAACTATGGCAAAATAGTTTCCTATATAATGCCCTACGTGAATAATATCTTCCCTCTTAGGGATAATCCATGAACACGAGACGAATGGGTTGATTTAAATCAATTGCAATTTAAAATAAATATTGGTTGCAATAGGTGATTTGCATAGCCGCCATTTTGAATCGTGATTCGCATGGAATTATGGGACTAATGGTACCTTGTAAAACCTGTTGTATGGAAACATGTTCAACACATAGATATTGACATTAGAGCACTAATGAATATCCCATGCTGAACATAACATGATTTCTATACCTAGATTTTAGACTGTGCATTAGTCCCATTATTCCATGTAAATCAAGATTCAAAATGGGGACTATGAAAATCCCCTATAATATAAAGAAATCTAACGAAAAAGACAACATTGGGAACAATTTCCATTTCAAGTGTATCGAGCTTGCCACTTATTACAGTGCAGTTTTGCAGCTGCTGGTCCCATTGTTACAGGTAAATAAGAGCATAAAACTAATTACATGATGTAATCAGGGTTGCCAGGTAATGAGTAATAGCAAGAAGGTTTGGGTGAGGATTGGACTTAATGTTTAATGTGGGAGGATATTCCCTAAGCACCTGGCAGGTGTACCCACTGCAGTAGATAATGTTTCACTCCATGCAACCCAGCAACATTTCGGTCAGAATTTCAGAAAATATACAATTCAATTTCACCAATCCTCTGAACTGACCCAAATTTCAGACGAAAAAGAAGTTCAAAATACAGTTCAACCTAACCAAACAGATTGCTAGAACCAATACAATGCGAAATATACTCGAATTTATCTAGTATTGACCAAATTGCAGCCTAATATAGCAGAGTTTACTAAATGTGTACAGCTGCCAATTGTACAATTTCTTAAAATCTTCGCCATTTATGCAAGCATGCAAAATGAGCTTCAGAATCCATACATTTTAGGGTTTTCAATGCATCTACATTTCCACTGGAAATTACTCATAGGTCTATTTAATGGGTTAGATCTTCAGAAAATGTACAATCAGTAATTCTACACATCTAGTAAATTCTGCTAGATGTAGCTGAGAATGATAAATACTAGGGCTATCTGGTATTGCATTGATTGTTAAACTGTAGTTTTAACTTCATTGTTGTCCTAAATCTTTGTTATTTGGGAGGACTTGTGAAGGCAAATTGTACATTTTCTGACGACCTGACCCATATCTGAATCTATAGTTCCTGGGCAGAAAAATGTTTTAGATTATATATGTTTCCCCCAAGGAAAAAGTAATTGATATTGATTTGAAAAGTTTTTTTTCCTGCTCACTCATTACTTCTACACGTGAGCAGATAAAAAAAAGTCAAAAAGAAGTACAAAAACCAATTTACACTTTTAACATTTTAAAGTACTTTCACGTTCAAACATAATATGACATACAAACGATCTCATTTCATAGATACCCCTCTACGCAAATGAAAAGTAAAGATAATGTAAAAAGTTATATTTGAATTTAATACGGATATATATTGGAACTTTATTTGGTATAATTTGATATTTGGTAATAAGTAAGGTTAGTAGACAAGCTAAGGGGATTATCTCATGTGGGTCAGATTTTCAGAAAATGTACAATCAGCAGCTGTACACCTTTTAGTAAATTCTGCTAAATTAGGCTGCTATTTTGTCAATGCTAGGGAAATTCAAGTATATTTGGCATAGCATTGATTCTAGCAATCTGTTTGGTTAGGTAGAACTGTATTTTGAACGTTATTTTCGTCTGAAATTTGAGTTATTTGAGAAGATTGGTGAAGTTGAATTGTACATTTTCTGAAAGTCTGACCCATGTGTATTTGGCGACTGGGGTATAGGCTTTAGCACCTTTCATGCTTAGCACTGTAATAGCCTCACAGCTACCCCTGTGTATATTGTACCTACGATTGAATACAAGAAACTTCATACGACTTCAACTCTTATTCTTTATTATTCCCTGAATGTTATTTCAACAATAATCAGATAATGTGCATTTATATCCAAAACTATATCATCCGTGGAGTGAACACATACCTCAAAGAGATTTTGAAATGGCATATTTGATACTTTTATATGCAGGTATAACAAAATGGGGCGTACATCAATGCATTAACCAACCAAAACATTTGCCAAAACACCTAATAATAGCCTCAAGCTTCTTTTGTTCGTGTAAAAGATACCTCAATTTTACCGGTACATAAAGAAAAAATGCATGTGCTTCTTATCTCTGAGATCTAGACGAAATTTCTCGTTTGAATCCAAATAAGCACGAAATTAAATATTGATTTTAAGGCGAAGATACAAGCACATGTTTATGTGCATTAACATAGTCAAGGCCGCAAGGCAAATGGTGCAGAAAAGGTTGTAAATGATCCAGAAAGTTTGGGTTTGTCGATACAATACATACAGGAACTGCTTCCAAAGATTCCTTGACACGCAAGCAATGCATCTCTCAAGTCTCCATTGAAGGGTTCGCCCAATCAGCTTTCTAGCCTTTATTAACCCGAGAGCTCCAATGGGGAAAGGGAGTAGTGTTAAAGAATGCTATGTGTTGGCATGTGAGGCGATCATCAACTACCCAAGACATCTAAACACATGAAAGCACCGACACGCCAATGGTTCACCTTACAAAAGCTGAACCACTGGCCTCTCATTCTCTCACCTTAGCTAAAGAGGCTGCGCAAATGGGCGACACATCAACATGGGTGCTTGTTGTACGAATCTGTCTCTCTATTCTTCGTCTTTCTGCCTCTTTGTCTGCCTCTCGTCGGTAACTCGTTGCCTGTCACTATATCTGCCTTTCGCCTCGGTCTCTCCCCCACCTTTCTCCTTTTCTCTACCCCATTCTCTTAATTTCCCAAGCTCTTTCTTTCTCTCACTCACTCTCTGTTCCCTTTATTTTTCCCCTTTCTCCTTCTTGTCCCCTCTTCTTTTAATTGAGCGTTCTTGTTCTTTATATTTCATCCTTCCCTTCCCTCTTTCTGCTTTGAATATTCTGTCCCTCTTTCCTTTCGTCTCTCCCACTTATCTATCTCCCCTTCTTTCCTCCCCTTCGGCTCTCACCACTCTCTATCTACTGGTATTGCCTCCCCTACCCTCATTTCCTGCTTTCCCCCTGCCTTTCTCTTGTCTTGGTCTTCTCTCTCTCTCTCTCCCTTCTGTTATGCTCTGTCCCTCCTCTCTCTCCCTTCCTCTTCTCTCTGTCCCTTCTGTTATGCTTGCTTCCTCTCTCTTCTGTCCCTCCTCTCTCTCCCTTCCCCTTCTCTCTGTCCCTCCTCTCTCTCCCTTCCTCTTCTCTCTCTCCCTCCTCTCTTCCCTTCCTCTTTTCTCTGTCCCTTCTCTTATCCTCGCTTCCCCTCTCTTCTGTCCCTCCTCTCTCTCCCTTCCTCTTCTCTCTGTCCCTCCTCTCTGTCCCTTCCTCTTTTCTCTGTCCCTTTTCTTATCCTCGCTTCCCCTCTCTCCTGTCCCTCCTGTCTCTCCCTTCCTCTTTTCTCTGTCCCTTCTCTTAACCTCACTTCCCCTCTCTTCTGTCCCTCCTTTCTCTCCCTTCCCCTTCTCTCTGTCTCCCTCTCTCGTTCCCTCCCCCCCCCCCCCCCCCCCACAACATCCTAGCTACCAGCCAGTCATCAGCTTTTCTTACTCAGTGTTTGTCATTTTACACCCACAACGTATCCCCTTTCCTCCTCTAATCTGCGGTCTATGCTTTCACCATCCCGTCACCATCATCTATCCCTCCCTTCATGGTCTTGGAAATCTGAGCAGAGAGTGAATGAGTGAGAGAGAAAGGGGGCAGAAAGCAGGCAGCAACTGGAGAGACACTTTTCAAAGCCCAGGAAACATGAATAGATGATTTGTGCGTGAAAAGTGAAGCCACAGGTATTGATATGCAACGTGTTTGTATGCCCGGGGCTCTGTTTGTATTGGTATAGTGCGCATACATTGGCTTACTGCCCCTAGGTATATATATATGGGTCGGATTTTTCGGAAAATGTACAATTCAACTTCGCCAATCTTCTCAAATAACCCAAATTTCAGACGAAAATAAAGTTCAAAATACAGTTTAACCTAACCAAACAGTTTGCTAGAATCAATGCAATGCCGAATATACTCGAATTTACCTAGTATTGGCCAAAATGCCAAATTGCCGCCTAATTTAGCAGAATTTACCAAATGTGTACAGCTGCCAATTGAACATTTCCTGAAAATCTGACCAATATATATGCTAGATTCATCACCCGCATGCTTGCATGCAGTTTCATGGGTAGAACTCATGCGGCGATTTCAAAAGCGTGCGATGGATTACATGCGATGCTTCATGATTTATAAGAAAGTCAAATGATGCACCAATGTTCTAAAGAGTTCCTTCCCGCTCTCAATATAGCAACGATATACATGCAGGCAGTAGGTTTTATCAAAGCAGATTGTGACCTTGACAACTGGGGCCCATGTTCATCTGTTTCACATTCATCAATTAAGCATTGCACCGATGCATTCTATTGTTGTCAGCCGGTATGGAAAACGGGGTATGGTTTTCATGTCGAGTAAACAGGTATAGGGTTCTCAGAAGTCAGATTCTCAGAAAATGTACACTTGGCAGCTCTACACATTTAGTAAATCCTGCTAAATTAGACTGACAAATGGTCAATACTAGGTATATCTGAGTATATTTGATATTGCATTGAATAAAAGTATCAGTTCTGTTATGTTAAACTGCATTTTGAAGCTCATTTTTGTCTTAAAAGTGGGTTATTTGAGAGGATTGGTGAAGGCGAATTGTACATTTTCTGAGAATCTGACCCTTTAAATGCCTACCTTTAGTATGATAGTAGCAGAGAATAGTAGCTCCCTGGCGATAGTGCTTTGATATCGGGATTTATTTTTCCAATCTTCTAAAGGTGGTTTATTGATTGGGATACATTACCTAGACTTTAAGATCTTTTGAGGTTTTTTGATGAACCTCGGTCTCTTTAATGAACCCTATGTTTTTCTCCCAAATCATTCTGTACCTGGTAGTGACATCTCACCTATTCAAATTAGGTTCATTCCCCCATGGTGAAAAGTTACCTGTTATAAGGGTTCTTTCCATTACATATGGGTTAGATGTTCAGAAAATGTTCAATTGACCTTCACCAATGCTCTCAAATAACCCAAATTTAAGACAGAAATCAGGTTGGAAATACAGTTCAACATAACCAGACAGATTTATTGAATGACTACATAAATAATTGTTCCTTGCTAAGCAATTTGCTTTTGGAGAAGGTTTCTACTGTGGGGATACAACATAGTCTAATGTTAATAGTGAGGTTCACAATCCAACCTATTTCAATTACACAACCGTATCCGTATCTTTTTTGTAAATTACGTCCCATATTTATGTACAGAAATTAAATTGTGAGATGAAATATTTGGCTTGATATCTTACACTACGTTTTTCTCACCATGTTTTGCTAAATCTTTTTCTTCCTTTTAATATATGTTTGTATATCAGAGATACGGATACGTTTACGTTTACGTAGAGGTTAGAATCTCCTTAATTACTATTACTATCATCTTTTATTTTGTTCTCAAGATAGGGATGTACAGATCTGTCCTCCAATTGGTGCCCGATTCCTATTTGGCATTAATATAGGCTATACACATAAATAGAACATATCAACAATAAAACGATAATAGATGGTGGTATACAACCTATCCTCTTATAGAGTAAGGATAAGAAGAAATAAAAATAGATAACATCTATCATGACATGCTTACAGTAATAATGATTCAAAAGGAGGACATACATACCAAAGAGCATATTAATCTATAGAGGCCATAACCTTGAAAATATCTTACCAACTTACACCTACAGAAATATGCAAGTACAATAGATGGTAGTACACTACCTACTACTCCGCTTATACTTCAGAGGTGCATTGTGAAATGGATACTAGCATTTCAAGCTATAGTTACAGAAATAATTAATGACTGGCAGAGAACCGGGACATAGAAAGGCCATATCTATACATCAGTACGTTGCAAAGCATGTGTTGCACAAAAAGCCAAAGCAAAAAGGCCTCAACTGCAGCTGAGATCATTTCACAGTCAGATTTCATTTTTGTTATCAATAGAGATGGCTGCTGTTGTGGTTGAGAGAGAAAGAGAGAGAGCCGTACAGCTAGCATGTCGGCACGGACTGCCTGTGCCTCACAGGCACCACAATCAGCCCCGTTCACTATTATGTGATGTGTTACAGGGAAATGAGATCTAGGCGATGAGATCTAGGCGATTCCAATGATGATAAACATTAGGATATCTAATAAATTAATTAATAATGATGTAAAATTATATAATATGATATAATATAATAATTAAACGCCTTTTGCCTTAAGCAATCAGGCAACGCTGAGAATATCAACGCTAGTCGCTGAAATGTATTTTTGTTGTCCTGAATAACATGATATAAAATCAAATCAAATCAATAAGTACTTCTATATTTTGTACCCATGACAAAGATATTAGTCATATTTTCTGATGGTCAACTACTATTGAAGTTGTTAATATACTCCTTATTATAACTCTCAGATCTACGTAGCTATATATCTAATACGGTCTTGAAATTTAATATTTGTGATCTGTTTCAGAAATATAAGTCACAAGTCGCAAAAAATAGATTTTGAGGTATTATCATATTTGAAAAGATGAGATCAAGCCGATTCCAATTATGGCTAATAATCTAATAAGTATTTCCAGATTTTAAGTTTGATGTTTTCATTTTTGAAAAAAAAGTTTGCAATATTTGTGGGGGGCAATAACCAGTAAGGCAATTAAATATACTCCATATGAGGACCTTTGAAACGAAAACGATATATTACATTAATTTTTTATCTGAAATTTGATACATTGATCGATGTAACTATTAGTGGTAAACTCCTCAAAAATCAGAACATTCAAATACAATAATCTTGAAAAATATCATTTTTGTGACTTGGGACTCATTTTTTCTGACGTATTTTTTCATATGTATTCATACTACTGACAGCGATAACCACCCCACACATTTTTTTAAAAAATCCTGAGCATGGATTCTTGTGGAAAATTATTTAAAGAATATGGGTCGGATTTTCAGAAAATGTACAATAGGCACTTCTACACATTTAGGAAATTCTCCAAAATAAGGCTGAAAATGAAGAATACCGGGTATATCTGACTATATTTGGTGTTGCGTTGAAGTATCAGTTCTGTTATGTTAAACTGCATTTTGAAGCTCATTTTTGTCTTAAATGTGGGTTAGTTGAGAGGACTGGTGAAGGCGAATTGTACATTTTCTGAAAATATGACCCATATCATTGTTTAGTGACTTGCGACTCATTTTCCTCTAACACATCACATATATATACGCAGGCAGACACTATTCACTGACAGCACAGGCAAAAGGCAAACCATCCTTATCCCAGAGGCATTTTCGCCCTTCTCGCTTTTCATAAACCCTAGAAAATAGATACTGTGACTGCTCCACGAACGTCTGGCCTTTTGTGTGGACGTGTAAGGGGAGGCTGATGCTTAAGGGCTGAAGGATTCACCAGGGACAAAGGGACTTCAAGAAAAGAGAGGTATTTTGCCTCATTCGCTTCCCGCTTTTTACTACCCAAGCTCTCCTCACAGAATATGTACTTATGAATGGGAGGGTTTTTAGACATTATTAAAGCCTTCAAGGGTGTCAATGTCGTAAGGGACTTTTGACGTATGAAAATTACATTAGCAAGGGCATTTGTTCGTGTCTGTTAAGGCAGGAATCCACTAGAACGTATGATTATTGTGGTTAATATGCGGTTTGGTAGTCATTATCCCATATTGGGTGCATTGCACTATATACACTCTTAGAGGCCTCGTAACTCCCTCTTATCAAAAGTTGCATGGCACTATGTACGATTATTTTCTGAGACTTGTCTTAGAGAACTCTGAGAGAACTCTTACCTCGCTCAAATGCATGAGTTTCAATACAACAACCCTCGTATCATAAAGCCCTCGTAGTCTTAACTTTAAGAGGGTGTTACAAGGCCTCTTAGACACAATCCTATCGTATTATAGTGCAATGCACCCATTGATTATTATAAAGCACCTATAGATGCTGCACAACCTATCAAACATCTTCTCTCACCATCTTTTAGTTTTTAACATGTGAATCAGATTTCAGAACGAATTATTATTCAGTCACATTGATACATCTGGCATTGGTTATACCCATAGTCATTCGTCTACCAATTAATTAAACTTGATATTTCTTTCCATGAAAGAGATAGGCCAGTATTCGTCAGAATGCTACCTACATAACTGGGTCATATTTTCAGAAAATGTACTCATTTAGTAAACTATGCTAAAATAGACTGCAATTTGGTCAATACTAGGTAAATTCGAGTATATTTGGCATTAGTATTGACGCTAGCAATCTGTTTGGTTAGGTTGGACTGTATTTTGAAGTTTATTTATCTCCGAAATCAGGGTTATTTGAGAAGACATTATGTAATTCTCAAGTTGTCAATTTACAAAAAAAGTTGTCAAGGACCAAAAATACTTACCTGAAACATTCGAGGTTCACAAAATTATTTGCACATCTAATGGCACAAGAAAATAAGTGTCATTAAGATTTGGCCATCTCCAGGCCTATCATTTACACACGCAGTATCGCCCAAGAAATTGTTAAGAAACCAGCAAAAGGAAACCAGAGAGAAATCTAATTTCATGTGGCAACCTCCCAACAAGTTCATTAGGGAAACAAGTTGGTGGATGCAGTTTGGCTTGTCTCCCATCAGCGGGGGAGTTTTCAGATTCCAGCCCCGATGGAAATAGTTGATTCGTATCTTTCTGAGAATCTCATGGGTCAGATCTTTGGAAAAAGTACAATTTGCCTTCATCAATCCTCTCAAATAACCCACATTTTTGACAAAAATGAGCTTCAAAATGCAGTTTAACATAAGAGAACTGATACTATAAATCAATGTGATACTGAATATACTCAGATATACCCGGTATTCTTCATTTTTCTGCCTAACTTACCAGAATTGTGTAGAGCTGCCAATTGTACATTTTCTGAAGATCTGACCCTCGTACATTTACACAGGGTTTGCATACAAGTTATATCAGAGTGATATGTATGTGTTCCCTGAGAATGAAGTAGACAGTACCATTGGTATCATTATGTATCTAAGCATTTCAAATTTTTAAATCAATCTAAAAATTTTGACTTTATGATCAGGTGAAGTACCAATCTTATGAGTTTTGTATGAGCTATCCTTGTGTCCTATAGCTGACCTAGTTATATCAAGGTATTTATTGCTAGAGATCCATTTTAAAATTTAATTATACGACTGACATTTTTCTTTTTAGAAAATAGATATAAATATTAAAGAAGGTTATACTACATACCACAATGGGTGTTTAAGTGATTGATGGGTGAAAATGAGATGAGCTGTGTGGTGAACATTCAGGATAATATATATATATATACAATTGTTACAATAAAATTCAGGAAGTGGGTTAGGACATCTGCATGTGGTGAGATTTTCAGAAAATGTACAATTGGCAGCTTAATACATTGAGTAAATTCTGCTGAATTAAGCTGCAACATGGTCAATACTTGGTAAATTCGAGTATATTCTTCATTGCATTGCTTCTAGCTGTTTGGTTAGGTTGAACTGTATTTTTAACTCTATTTTCGTCTGAAATTTGGGTTATTTGAGAAGATTGGCGAATTTGAATTGTACATTTTCTGAAAATCTGACCCAATAATGAAATTATATACTGGTCTACTATGACTATTTCGAGAGGTGAAATGGTTCAATCAGATACAATCAATTTACAATTTGTTCGAAATACTATATGTACACTTCAAAGCACAAGATTATATTAAATCACATCAAAATAAACATCGTCAATGATGCTGCTTAATTTCTGAATGATTGACATGTAAATTGCTGCCAGCACAGTATTACAATGCTGTCAATAAACCCTCTCCCTTACAGAGCGTCGAATATCCAACTATAACCATAGTAATAAAGCAATGTAATAAAGTGCACTCTGTCAATCGTAATACTGAAACCTTAAATCATCAAATTCAATCATTCTGATATCTTGGGAAATCAGATGTCTCTCCACCTGCCAATAAATAACAAATCCATTCTCAGCTATCTCTAGACATAATAGGAACAAGCAACACAGTAACAAAGTGTCTATCTGCTCTATATGTGTCAGAATTTTAGAAAATGTACAATTCAACTTTGTTAATCTTCTCAAATAACCCAAATTTCAGACGAAAATAAAGTTCAAAATGCAGTTCAACCTTACCAAACAGATTGCTAGAATCAATGCAATGCTAAATATATTTGAATTTACCTATTTACTAAATGTGTACAGCTGCCAATTGTACATTTCCTGAAAATCCAACGCATGAGACAGTTGAAACAATTATAAGAGAATTGAATTCGCAATAGGGGAGTTGCATCTCTCACTGCGCATGTCTGCTGCAGTGGATGCTGGGATGGATTATGATAAAATCTGATACACAAATTTTTGGCAACAATTTTGTCGACAATTGCAAAAATGTTTTACCAATATCATAGCTTGTATAAATGATCTATGAAAGCCAAATGCATGATGGGAAATATGGAGGCTTGTGTTATGAAATAACACATTGACACATTGATATTGACATTAGAGCGCTGAAAAATATCCCATACTGAACATCACACGTTTTTAATAGATTTTGCACTGTATTATTAGTCCCATAATTCCATGCAAATCAAGATTCAAAATGGCGGCTATGCAAGTCCCCTATTCCCTCCAGTATTCTCCCCCACTCAGAAATAGCCAGCGATTTAGGAGCACTTTCCCTGACCACCAAGGCAATGTTGCAGTGAATTGAAACATGTCAGGCCTGAGTGGGAGCCGGCAATCACTGCATTAATCTGTGTTTAAAACCTACCGGTCCGCACACTCCTCTCCAGCCCTTGTTAAGGGAGACAATTCCAGCATGAGGTATCCAAGCGAATCTCTTAAACAAGGCTTAGAGTTTTCCCCTACTAGATCTAGCCTTTATTTTCTTAATACTCCATGCTGCTATGGCTCGTAACCCCAAGTGGTTATCGCTTATAGTGGACGAGGTCGTCAAGATAATGTACAGTTACAGTTACAGGTGCAGTTGCAGTTACAGTCACAAAAGTGATAAAAAGCAATGGTTATAGAGGAAGGACATATGTTTACTTCCTTCCAATAATTTCAGATGCCAATTTGCAGTATATCATGAGTACTTCACGTATGAATATGTTTGATTGTTTTCCATGACGGGTGTGGAATATCCGTAGGACAAGATTGGGACAATTTTTTTTATTTTTTTTAGGAAATGGAAAGCCTTTATTAAATGAAATTAAAAATGTTGATGAACTAACAGCTATTAATCACTGCCCTGAAGGTCTTGGGGCTATAACCACCTGCATCATTGATTAAAAGGATTAGTAACCTCCATGTCGGGCCTTCTGGTGCACAGCAATCGGTTTCGCTTCGGGATTATGTATACACCAAACAGTGCACCAGCAGCCCTTCGATGTCGGTCATTAATGAAGATTAAAACTGTAACATGTTAAAACTCCCACACTAGCCTGGTTATATCATTTTCTCGCATAATCCTTAACCCGAAAATGATGACCTAGGTAGATTCGCTTGCAATGGTTTGTGTCAATCAATGATGAACATGACTTGTTTATATATTTCACTGGACCTTTTTTCATCCATTCAAAATAATTAATCAATTGAATTATGAAAATTAATCAACCTGTAGTTATCTACTTGGAAATTGATTAAAAGGCAGTGTATCAGCATTACAGTACAGATGTATAGTCCCTGTTATTTAATCAATTAAATTGGTTAAACTGTTTACCTAATAGTATAATTTACTGTTCTGATCTTACTGGTTATTTGAAATATGCATAGGGCACCCTTTATTGAGTATTGTCAATGGTTTTAAAAGAATTTGGAATCGATCCAGCTAGAAAATGGCGCCCGATATCGAGAGATAATACGTTTAACCAGGACATTTGGAAATCCCATTCCCAGCACATCTAAAATAACCCTAAATTAAATCAAATTAAATGAAAATAGACTCGAGCAAGGTGAAAAGCTGGAGTATTCCTGATTCTCCTGCGAAGACCAAAACAAATTGTACAACTGTACTATTATTAACATGCGTGTCTTTATTACTTTCCAGGTGAGATCCGTTAATCAAATTCATAGTCAGCAAACCAAGGTCCAGGTAGGTTTCAGAACAGGTCAATTCTTTAAAGAAGTGCTTTTAATGGCCACATTCTCTAATACAATTACAAAAAATATAACCGCATAACGCATAACCAAGTACATGATTTTGTTCATTGGTGAGGTTTCCAGAAAAAGTATTATTCACCTTCACCAATTCTCTCAAATAACCCAAATTTCACACAAAAATACAGTTGAACATAAGGAAACAGATTGCAATAATCAATGCAATGCCAAATATATTCAGATGTATCTAGTATTGACCAAATTGCAGCCTTATTTAGCAGAATTTACTAAATGTGTACAGCTGCCAATTGTACATTTTCTGAACCTCATGCGTCCCCATTAAAAGCCTGACTATAGTTATAGATTTAGAAACTACCACACACACACACACACACACACACATCACAAGGTACTTGAAGTAACATTTAATGCAAACAACTACCATTATTTGAGTACAGAAAGAAAAATATATCTTCTATGATCGAATCAATACCGACGTTATCTCGAGTATGTTCTCTTGGTATATAATTTCCAGGATCTATGCTCCAGAATTTAGTCTGGAGATCTATAGACCCAATCTGCAGCAATTCCTCCTAATGGATTACTGCTTATAGCCACTTCCCACAAAACATGGCCCAGTCAAGACCTTTTGTACCCTGGCCACCTCCTCCCACCAATCTCCCAACAATCCCCTCTTTCAAACTCATCAGCAATTGAGGCTTTGAGCCCCAATCTTCTTCCCACCCCCTTCCTTTCCTCCACCCCCTTCCCCCTTAAACCCCGTCAATACCCCCCATCACACCTTCATCCCCCTGCTACCTAATTTACCCCACCTCCTCCTATAACCCCCGTCCTAATCTTTACCAGCAGAAACCAGTGAGTGCCAATAAAGCAGGGCAGCTCGTTAGTAGAAGGAGTAGGTACAATTAGACGGGTACTTTGTGGCCAGATCGTCATTGGCGAGTGGGTGGTGAAAGACTTGGTCGAGGAGTAGGTGCATGGGTAAGATTTTCAGAAAATGTACAATTCGCCTTCACCAATCCTTTCAAATAGTCAACATTTAAGACAGAAATGAGCTTCAAAATGCAGTTTAACATTACGGAACTGATACTTTAAATCATTGCGTTACAAAATATGTTCAGATATACCCGGTATTCATCATTTTTCAGCCTAATTTAGGAGAATTTACTAAATGTGTAGAGCTGCTAATTGTACATTTTTTTAAACTCTGACCCAGGTACAATGATCAGACTGGGGGAGGGGGAGGGAAGGGGAGCCAAGGTCATCAACTAACATTATCACAGCTACCAAAGGCCTTGGTTGCTGGTGCCAATGGTAAAACAACCTCCAAACATTTTAACACTGATTCTCCTTCTCTCTGGCCATTGTTGGATTGTCGAATTACAGCTCGATTTAGTGTTAGCACTGATTTAGTCTCCTGTGTTTCCTAGAAGTGGTTCTGTGGCAATAGTAAGAAGGATTAGGGAAGGGGTGGAGGTCATCAACTAACATTATGGGTCAGATCTTCAGAAAATGTACAATTGGCAGGTGTACACATTTAGTAAATTGTGCTAAAATAGGCTGCAATTTGGCCAATACTAGATAAATTCAAGTATATTTGGCATTGCATTGACGGTAGCAATCTGGTTGGTAATGTTGAACTGTATTTTGAAGTTTATTTTCGTCTGAAATTTGGGTTATTTGAGAAGATTGACAAGGTTGGATTATACATTTTCTGAAATTCTGACCCTTATCACAGCTACCAAAGGCTTTCTACTCCTGCCTTGCAGCTGCCAATGGTGGAAATCTACCGAGAAAGGTTTTAAGGCAGACTCGGTCTCTCAGTCTGTTCCCGATGGCATTAATTGGGTCAGATTTTCAGAAAATGTATATTTCAGCTTCACCAATCCTCTCAAATAACCCAAATTTTAGATAAAAATAAAGTTCAAATTACAGTTTTATCTAACCAAACAGATTGCTAGACTCAATGCAAGGCCGAATATTGTCAAATTTACCTTGTATTGACCAAATTGCAGGCTAATTTAGCAGAATTTACTAAATGCCAATTGTACATTATCTGAAAACCTGACCCAATTGTTGAATTACACCTAGGTCTTTTGATACTCAAGCTGAGTTTCCCAGAGGAGTTTTGAGATGGCATCCGTGTGAATTTAGAATTTGATTCCATATTTGGTGGCATTATTCCAAGCACACTTAACCACAGTTTGAGTCGGTTTTCACATAAGTTTATTTACGCAAGTAGATTTTCAATCATTTTTCAAAATATTTTAACTGCCAACTGCTCTCATCTGCGACATTTAATCTCCAAACTTTCTTAATATCAAACTCGTATAATATGAGCTTCAGGACTAGGTTCTGAAGTAATTAGGAATTAAATCCAACCACTTTTAACTGCGGCTCTGCCATCACTATTTAACCCCAACGTCTATGGTAAATACGGGTCAGATTTCCAGAAAATGTACAGTTGGCAGCTGTACACATTTAGTCAACTATGCTAAAATAGGGTGCAATTTGGCCAATACCAGGTAAATTTAAGTATATTTGGCATTGTTCTAGTAATCTGGTTAGTTAGGTTGAACTGTATTTTGAAGTTTATTTTCGTCTGAAATTTGGGTTTTTTGAAATGATTGACAGGGTTGAATTATACATTTTCTGAAAATCTGACCCTCCGCTACTTTCGGCATATTTCCCCCCTACGTTTCTTCTGTTTTAATCCAACTCTTCGCCAAGGTTAGTCGGTTTTGCCAGGCCTTCTCCTAATAAAACTCCCTATTCTTAGATCGCCATTAACCCATTCTGCCCAAAGGCACGCCCTTTATTTTGATTAACCCATTTATAAATCTTTTTTCCTCACTCCACCAACCTTTTTAGCAATTTATTTAAACTATTTACTTCGCGGCTTGCATGATTAATTAAAGCAAAGCGATGAAGTAGATTAAGTTGCTGATGAGACCAACACACCTTAGCTATAGGAAGAAGATTTCTTACCTGTTTTGACTACTTTAAAGCATCCCCGTCAGATTTACTCACATTATGATTCGACTAAATTTATCAATTTCATCATCGGTTCTTACTACTGCAAACCCTCCATAGGGGAGTTGCATGTGCCACTGCGCATGTTTGTCACAGTGCATGCTGGGACGGATTCAGTTCAAATCTGACATAAAAATATTTGTCAACTATTTTATCAAAAATTGCAGAAATGTTTCCATCAATATTGTAGCTTATATAAATGACAATTGAAAACCAAATGCATGATGGGAAAGATGAAGACTTGAGTCATGGAAACATGTGTAACACATGGATACTGAAATTAGAGCATTAATAACATTCGATGCTGAACATGACATGTTTTCTTCAGATTTTATACTGTACAATTGCACCCATAATTCCATGCGAATTAAGATTCAAAATGGAGGCTATGCAAATGCCCTATTGGTCAAGGTGTTTGACTACCACCAGTGGTAGTGATGACCACCTCTGGCGCCGCACCCTCCCACCCCCACCTCCTCCTCCAGCTCCTCCTCCTCCTACATCTAGTTTGGTAGGCAGACCTTCCGAAATTGCTGCGTCTTCCTTTGATCTTCTTCCCTTTCCCTCCTGTGTGTTGGTAGTGCCTGGTTATCTCGCCTCCAGTGGTGATGAGGTGCGTGTAATATGTGATGTGTTCCAGGAAAGTGAGTCACAAGTCGCAAAACTGATATTTTTCAAAGTGTTTTTTCCGCAAGGTCTCTTTATTGAAATGTTCTGACTTTTAGAGGGTTTAGCACTCGTAGTCATATGAATCTATGTAACAAATTTCAGTACATTGTATTAAATATATTCTTGCGTTTTGAAGGCCTGCGTATGGAGTATATTTAGTTGCTTTACTGGTAATTCCCCATCCAGAAACATTAAAAACTCTTTTTTTTTTTCAAAAATGAAAATATTAGATTTGAAAATATAGAAATACTTATTAGATGTCCTAGTGTTTACCATCATTGGAATCAGCTTGATCTCCTCTTTTTAGATATGATTTTACGACTTATGACTCATTTTCCTAAAACGGATCCTCCTATAGAGGTAGGAGGAGGAGGAGGAGGAGGAGAGGAGGAGGTGTGAGGCCGTGTATAAAGCCTGGGTTCCACTGCCCCACTACTTCTCCCGCTACTACTCTCGTTTCTTTGGACCCGCTACTTTTAGAAGCAGGAGCAAGTAGCGGGAGGTAGCGGCTTCAGTTCAAACATGTTTGATTTGAAACGGCTACTTCCCGTTACTTCTAAAGTAGCGGGAGCAAAGAAACGGGAGTAGTAGTGGGAGAAGTAGCGGGGCAGTGGAACCCAGACTTAAGGGCTGTGTAATGTATGGGTAACCATCTTACTGGAAGATGGATAGAAAGAGAATCTATGGATCCATTGATATAGATTGATATTGATACTGAGTGTCCACTGCCTAAAGAAGCATCTCAGGGTCAGATGAGGTACCGTAGATGCAGATCAAGGGTAAAGATAGAATTCTTAGTCTTGTTTACCATTTCTTTACCAGGGTGAACTGAGCTTAAAGATGTATTCCCAGCTAAAGGGTAAGAATTTCAGAAAATGTATAATTCAACTTTGCCAATCTTTTCAAAGAACCAAAATTTCAGACGAAAATAAACTTCAAAATACAGTTCAACCTAACCAACCAGATTGTTAGCGTCAATGCAATGCCAAATATACGTGAATTTACCTAGTATTGGCCAAATTGCAGCCTAGTTTAGCATAATTTACTAAGTGTGTACAGCTACCAATTGTACATTTCCTAAAAATATGACCCTAAAGCGACCAAAACATATTTTTCTTTTTTTTCTTTCCTTTATCCTGAGTACTGTAGAATGGAAGATTAAAATAAAAAGATTAAAATTTCCGGAGGTTTTCTTGAATTCATGTTTTTTTCTAGAATATTCTCATGATTTTGTTTTTTGATGATCTACAGTGGCAATCTGGATTAAATGGGATTATTAGTGTAATTAGTTGGCTCAGCCATACACCTATCTTGCCAGTGTTATTTGTACATTTTCGATTCCAAAAGGATTTCCAAAGTTAAAGAAGTTGAGAAAAGTGAGATTTCGTTGGGCTCTTTAAATAGTTATTTTGGGAGATAATGAAATTTTACAGTTGGCAGCTGTACACATTTAGTAAATTACACTAAAATAGGCTGCAATTTGGCCAATACTAGGTAACCGAATAGACCACTAAATAGACAATTTCACTTTTTGACGGAAATTGGCTGAGAATAGAGCTTTTTAACCTGGCTAAGAAAATCTAAATGGTGGCTATGCAACTCCCTCTATTGGTAGATAGGTAGGTGTGGGATCCTACAGGGTGTCTACTGGAGGAAGAGGAATCAATGGGTCACTGTAATTAGGGTCATCGCGTCCATGTATACACACCCGTTCATCAATACCTCTTCCATCACCCATGCATCCTCCCTCTCTCAAAGCCTCCAAATTGTTATGGATAAGGGTCTGTCAACGACCTGAACTTGCCTTAATGTACCTAATGTGGTGCTACTTAAATATCAGTTTTAAGGCTTTATAATAAAGGAGGTGGAATACGTTTATTGATGTATATAGGATTTATGGCACCAGAATGTGTACAATTAGAGTTTAAATACCTGAAATATACTCTGGTCCTGCCTGGAGTCTCTTATATAAGAAAGCGTTATTTACAATAGGGTCAGAATTCCAGAAAATGTACAATTCAAATTCGCCAATCTTGTCAAATAACCCAAATTTCAGACGAAAATAAACTTCAGAATACAGTTCAACCTGACCAACCTGATTGCTAGCGTCAATACAACGATTTCTTTGTATTTAGGCCTCTATTCTAAAATAAAACAAAAAAAAACACATATACAATTTATACGAATACATTCACTGTCGATAAAAAACAACTGATATATCAATTAACGCCGACTTCGTTATAATAATAACAATCCTTTCTCGTTAATTCAAGATGCTAACTACATTTCCTTCATGCTAAGATATCCTCAAGTATAATGTTGTTGAAATCACAAACCAATTAACAGGACAAAGACCCGTCTCTACCCCAAGCAACCCCATATTCACATATCCTTTGAGAGTATTACAAAGATGACTATCACAAAGAGAACATCATTCTGAATTAATAATGAAGATATTACCATTCACTCACAGAATCTCAGTGCACCATAAAAAAGAAAAGCCATGCTTAATACTGCATGTAAATGATGCTTCAACTCCTATGTCCCATTTGACAGAGATGTCACCCATTATTTCCAAAGCCAATAACACATTATGAGCGTCAGTCTAAAAAATCTCCTCTTCAGCTGACATGATGGTGTCCTACATGAGTTTCTCTCGCTCATGACCCCATATCTTCCGAGCAATTTGAGACAGACACATAATTTGTTAAAGAATATGGAGATATCTACTCTACCCTCCTCCTCGCGTTATTATATCTGTCAGTCAATATATCTTAATAATGAGCAGAGTAATGCCCCTGGATGGGATAGGTTAAGGCTCTGACTCACTACTGCCGATTTAAACCCTGCCCACACACAGCCGATTTGGCCCCCGATTGCCCCCCGATTTTGGTCTTCCAATGAATCATAGGATTTTTATTTCCAATTCTGGTTTATGTTATTTCAAAAACATAAACCAGAATTTGAAATGAGATCATAGGATTCATCGGGAGACCCAAATCGGGGGGAAATCAGGAGGCAAATCGGCTGTGGGTGGGCAGGGTCTTACCTCCCGATTGCCCCCCGATTTGGGTCTCCTGATGAATCCTATGATTTCATTTCAAATCGTGGTTTATGTTTTTTTAAATAGCATAAACCATGGGTTGAAATGAAATCAGAGGATTCATGGGGAGACAAATCGGGAGGCAAATCGGCTGTGTGTGGACAGGGTTTAAGTCTGTTCCCCTTGACGACCATTAAAAAGCCCTTGGGAACTTGACTATCATCTATTGAGGTCATGGAGTAAACAAAAGGAACCATTAACTCTAAGGATTCATTTTCCTTTGGAATAGAAGCAAAAGGCACCAATCTAACAAACTACAAACACTCCTGGAGAGAATTGCTTCACAAATGCAACGAAATGAGTCGGTGCCTTTAGAATACCAAGCTTGACTATGTCGTAGTGTGCATTTCAATGTTTTAATTGGTTTCCGACATTGACAGCATGTAATTACAGAGATAGCAATCTCTTCTTTTATCTCTTCCACCCGAGGGTATTCAATCTATACCCTGTTTGACTCAATTCAATTAAATCTCTAAGTGCCATCATATTGTGCCGCCTTCAAAAACATTCATTTGTTGCATAGTCTCTGCCATAACCCTGCGAGAATATTCGGTAGATGGATGAAATTAATACTAGAGCAGTACTAGAGGCAGATGGGTGAATGGATGTGGTGCTAGCTATCTATCAATGTGACTCTATAATATCATTAGACATCTAGGTTACTGCCGCCATCATCTGCGGATGACATCTAAAATTTAACACACGAATGAACTGATAATCTCCACAGCAGTCTGGTTGCCAGTGGTGTTGCAGTTTCAAATAAAAGGGCCTTGTCCACTAAGCCGATTCTCAGAAGACAGAAATGAGCTTCAAAATGCAATGTAACATAGCATAACAGATACTATACATCAATGCGATACCATATATATATACTCAGATATACCCGGTATTCTTCATTTTTCAGCCCAATTTAGCAGAATGTACTGAATGTGTACAGCTGCCAATTGCAAATCTTTCTGACGATCTGACCCATTTAAAATCAAGGCGGGTGATCGATTATAAGTAACGCCACCGCAGGGAAGGATTTCACTGGGTCTCTGAAATATAAGTGTGAACTTTCATGAAATCTTGTAGCAAATTGAAAACGGGAGAAAGTCCTCAAAATTTCTCATCAAATGTCTTTTCGATGGGTTGGAAAAGAACGAGAGAAAAGGTTGAAGTCTCTGGTCGATGTTAACTGAGAGCGCAGTTTTGAGTAGACTGACATTTTTTCATCCACTTCTCATCGATTAAGTTTCGTGTCTACAAAAGCGACAGTTAACGCATTCATAGACATAACATTTCCAAAAACAGATGTCAGAATTCCTTACAGGCAGGGACAGCATTGATTTTCCAGACAGTTGCAATTTGATGCAAAATTGTGACAACGCAATTCTCGGATAACATATATTCATACA
This sequence comes from Sthenelais limicola, assembly GCA_942159475.1. Taxonomy (NCBI): domain Eukaryota; kingdom Metazoa; phylum Annelida; class Polychaeta; order Phyllodocida; family Sigalionidae; genus Sthenelais; species Sthenelais limicola. The sequence continues at coordinate 39,103,195 of OW804095.1, forward strand.
TAGTGGCCGAAAATCAATTCCACTTTCCATGTAGTTTGCTCGCTCTCAATGACTAGGCTTTTGTTACAGGACCCCAGAGTCAGTATCTAGAACGATGAGTAAAATGTATGTTTATTCCAAATTTAACTCAATTGACTAGAATCGCTGGTACAAATGGATGTTAGGATAAAACTTAACAACACTTCAAAGAAGTTTTTTCACGTTGTTAGTGAGTTTTATGTTCAGCTTATGTTGTTTATAAACTCTAAGTTTTATTCAATTAAATCGACATTAATTGATGAATTAACAATTAGCAATGCTTCAGATAATACAGCATAAACATCAAGAATGAACGGAAATAATGGCAAATAAGGAACAATAAATGAATTCAAAATGTAATCATAACTTATTATTTGTTGAGTAATGGGATGAAAATAAGTTTCTCTCCTGGGGCAGAGCTCTTTATCCAACATTATTGATTCAATGTTGCTATTATTTTTTAACAAAAAATGTCCCACTTCGTATACAACACAGTTAGAATTAAATAAGTTCATGCAAGTCCGCATTGGCTACTTCAAACCACATGTATCATTGTATCAACCTAACATGATACCAGGCGCCTTTAAGAGTATTCCACTAATATCATATAAAGTTGAGGCAAATATAAATAGATGGGTCAGATTTTCAGAAAATCTACAATTGGCAGCTGTACACATTTAGTAAATTAGGCTAAATTAGGCTGCAATTTTCCCAACACTAGGTAAATTTCAGTATATTTGGCATTGCATTGACTCTAGCAATCTGGTTGGTTAGGTTGAACTGTATTTTGAAGTTCATTGTCGTCTGAAATTTGGGTTATTTGAGAAGATTGACGAAGTTGAATTGTAAACTTTCTGAGAATCCGACCCATATATTTATTAATGGTGTCGAGCAGTTATCATCTCTGGCCTTGTTCTGGATTCTATTAACCAGTGACAGTACAGAAGCTTGGCTTGTGTTACCCATGGTCTTCCCTCAAGGCACATACAAGTGGGTCCGATTTCCAGAAAATGTACAATTCGCCTTCACCAATCCTCTCAAATAACCCAACTTTAAGACAGAATTGAGCTTTAAAATGCAGTTTAACATAGCAGAACTGATACTTTGAATCAATTCGATACCAAATATACTCAAATATACCCAGTATTCTTCATTTTTCCAGCCTACTTTAGGAGAACTTCCTAAATGTGCAAAGCGGCTATTGTACATTTTATGAAAATCTGACCCAAGTATGGGCGACTGTGAGTAGTGTATTAAAATGGGAGTTTTCCTCAGGCGTCAGATGATGCTAAATGAAGTAGTATTGATCTGTATTGTTTGCCTGCTGTATTGTAATCCTAGAAGTCAATTTAGCTAAGGGTTAGGATCGAAGTAAATAGCAAGATTATTATCATACTTGATATTCCATCTCAGGGAATAGGGGAATTGCATAGCCGCCATCTTGAATCGCGATTCGGCTGGAATTATGGGACTAATCGTACAGTGGAAAATCTATAGAAAACATTTTATTTTCAGCATGGAATATTTATCAATGCTCTTCTGACTATTACTATAGTAAAGTAACTAGATACACTCCATACGAAGGCCTTCAAAACGCAAAGATATGTTTAATATAATGTCCCGAAGTTTCTTCCATGGATTCATATGACAATAAGTGCTAAACGCTCTAAAATTCAGAACTTCAATAAAGAGATCTTGTGAAAAAAACACTTATAAATATCCATTTTGCGACTTATGAGTCATTTTCCTGAAACACATCACATTTGTGAATCGCTTCGACATGGTTTCTTTCAGGGAATCATTCATAAATCTTCAAAACCATTTCTCCTGGGTGGAGATATTAGAGATCTGTGATTGGGAGATTTGGATAATTGCGTTAGCTCAACTCTTTAGTGACCAGACTATGTATAAACAAGGTCATGGGTTCGATTCCCACCAGGGATTATCATGACTTTCTATAGGAAGCACTGAGAGATTCTCATAAGAAGCCATTTTACCCATATTATGACTGATTCCCAATTTAGTTTGGTTTGGCCTTTGCATGCTACAATGCATTTCACTGCTACTTTCAGCCTCTCCATATTTCCTTTTTCTATTGCAACCTTGAATCTTGACAAAAAGATCTGTTTGCGTGTATTTTCGATTGTTTTTGACCCGATTCATCGTAGGTAATCATTAAAAGGCCATTTATCATTACAACTAAGGATCTTGCAATCAACATAATCATCAATATCGGATTCTGGTGCATGGGAATCTGTACTATTAACTTGGCTTATGCAAAGCTGTTCACATGCAGAACTCTCTTTACCTTTCTCATAACTTGGTCTTCTCAATTATGGGTCAGATCTTCAGAAAATGTACAATTCGCCTTCAACAATACTCTCAAATAACCCACATTTAAGACCAAATTAAGCTTCAGAATGCAGTGTAACATAACAGAATTGATACCCTAAATCAATTCGATACCAAATATACTCAGATATACCCGGATATACATCATTTTTCAGCCTAATTTAGGAGAATTAACTAAATGTGTACAGCTGCTAATTGTACATTTTCTGGAAATCTTTCCCTAATAATCCCCCGGTACGTTGGCTTCCCACAAACAGCCACCTCCCCGCGGATCAAGCCAGGAGGGCCTCTTATCTCCCAGGGAATTTCATTGAGAAACATGTTATTCCGTACGGAAGAATAAAAATTGCACCTGCCCGATGCATTTTTACACTCTCGCTTTAGAGTGCGATGTGTGAAGCGAACACGACTTTAATAATCGGCATTTTCTCAAAAGTTTTTTTCCTTCTTCTCGGCTTCGTCTCGAAACATGCAAAGGCAGGGAAGCATGAGATTTTGGGAGTGGAGGAGGGAGGGGAGGTTGGAGGGGGGAGGTTGGAGGGGAGGGGAGGTGGAGGAGTGGAGGAGGGAGGGGAGTCGAGGTCGGAGGCGAGGTGGGGGAGGTGGAGGGTGGGGGTTGGGGGAGGAGGTGCGGGAGTCAAATTTGATAAATTTCAGATCGCAATATAATGTGATGGGGCTAACTTCGAAACTCGGTATTCTAATTTGTCTTGATATTCTATTTTATCTGGACTACAGCTGATAAACATCGGATGCATTGCACTATATACGATTCTGTGTTAAACCACTCTTAGAGGCCTCTTAACTCTCTCTTAGCAAAAGTTGCATTGCACTATATACGATTATTTTCTGAGACTAGTCTGAGAGAACACTGAGAGACCTCTTACCTCGCTCAAATGCATGTGTTTCAATGCAACAACCCTCGTATCATAAAGCACTTGTAGTCGTAAATTTAAGAGGGTGTTACAAGGCCTTTAAGACACAATCGTATCAGGTATAGTGCAATGCACCCAATGTACAAGATACAAAGATGTAACCACTGTAAATAAGGCGGCAGTATAAACAATAACAACAACCATGTGGGTGAGATTTTCAGAAAATGCACAATCTACAGTTGTACACATCTATCGAATTCTGTCTGCTAAATTAGAGTAAAAATTGATAAATACTAGGAATGTCTGAGTGTATTCTGTATTGTATTCATTTAATGAATATGTTTGGTTATGTTGAACGGTATTTTAAACTTGATTTTCGTCTTAAATGTGGGTTTTTTGAGGGGATTGGTGAAGGCCAATCGTATATTTTCTGAAAATCTGACCCCAGTAATATCACTGTACACATGATATTCCCGAGTGTGCCATATATTCCACGATGCAAAGAAGAAGGGGTTTGTTCTCCTGAAACGGGTTGCCCGGGCCCAGGACACTGAATAATGAATTGAGACATCACTAGAAGAGAAACAAGGCAGTGTAAAGGGATGTCGTCCCATGGTGCGTTCGAGTAGGGGGAGACGAGCTAGATGAGGGAATAAAGATGGGTTCCTTGCTTAGTGCAGTCTCATTAAGAATTAGCAAGAGGAAAGTCGGTAATGAACGGACCTGTGGGACGAGGGGGACTAATATATTACCAGAGATAGCTCATGAGTGAGCGATGTTAGATGAAACAGGCAATGATGGCAGAATGATCCCCTTAGATCTCACCAAACTTCTCTATGAATTCCTACACTAATCAAGGTCGTTTTCCCAAGGAACCTCTCTGGGATTGTATGGAATACCATGGGTTCTTTGAAATATTATACTTTCATTTAAAATCTCCTCCGAAATCCTGAGGTATAAGGGTAAGAATTTCAGAAAATGTACAATTCAACTTTGCCAATCTTTTCAAATAACCCAAATTTCAGACGAAAATAAAGTTCAAAATATAGTTCAACCTAACCAACCAGATTGCTAGCGTCAATCCAATGCCAAATATACTTGAATTTACCTAGTATTGGCCAAATTGCATCCTATTGTAGCATAAGTTACTAAATTTATGCGTACAGCTACCAATTGTACATTTTCTGAAAATCTGACCCATAAGCTCTCATCTGACTCCAAACCAAAATAAAGAGCGATAAAGAAAACCATTTATTTGCAGAATGTTAATCTTGAAGGAGCATTTTAACGACCCTGGATTTTTTATTCCGAGAGCGACAAGGTTTCAGTTTGGAGATCATTTACTCCGCTGAGATCTCTCCAGAGATCCTAATCTCCGGGTCATAAATAGTTCTATATGTGATGTGTTTTAAGAAAATGAGTCATAAGTCGCAAAATTGATATTTTTCAAAGTGTTTCTTATATAAGATCTCTTTATCAAAATCTTCTGATTCTTAGTGGGTATAGCACTGATAGTCATATAAATCCATGTAACAAATTTCGGGAAATTAAATTAGATATATGCTTGCGTTTTGAAGGACTTTGTACGGGGTATATTCAGTTTATTTTACTGGTAATTACCCATCCAGAAACATTGCAAACTTTCTTTTCAAAAAGAAAAATATCAAACTTAAAATATAGAAATACTTATTAAGTCTCCCACTGTTTACTACCATTGGAATCAGCTTGATCTCCTCTTTTCAAATACATTGGTATCTCAAAATCAATTTTTTCCGACTTATGACTTATTCTCCTAAAACGGATCACATATCAGTAGCTAATCATATATAGATTGAGTAACAAAGCTGGATTTCCGTACAGAGAATATGGATGATGCCAATTCTCCCCAGTGAGAAGCTAGTCATATGATATTGTTGGAGGTGAAAAACGACATATTGATTGATATTTTATGAATGTGTACGGCGTACATAAATGATGAACTAGACACTATAGGAGAAGGCTGCGGTCCCACTTGCCCTTTTTTACTTGAGACACCTGGAAAGGATATCCTAGTGAGATATCACCCGGGGTGGGTAATACATACTCCCGCTTTCCATAGAACATCCCGGAATTTCCAGATCTTAGGAGTGATGTATGAAGGTTGTAGTGGGAGGGCTTCGTGCGTTGAATGGACTGTTTTCTCTATAAAGAGGGTTTTTCGTTCCTATTTATGATATCGGGAGGGATATAAAATGAACCTGGACGGTCGGTTCAGCTGGATTCATAGGCAGGAGAAGCGTGACCAGTTGCAAGCAACTGGCATGCCTAGCCAGTACTGATATCCAAGCTTCTTATTTTTTTATCATGAAATTATTTTCTTTGCTGATACAACTTTCTCCCAATTGGGTGATAACCAAGCGAGAAGGAATTCAACCACATATTTAACAGCACACAAGTTGTGTTCATTATACTCCATCTCTATTTCTTTTAAAGTACATGGGTCAGATTTTCAGAAAATGTACAATTCAACTTCGCCAATCTTCTCAAATAACCAAAATTTAATACGAAAATAAAGTTCAAGTACAACCGAACCAAACAGATTGCTAGAATCAATGCAAGCCTGAATATACTCGAATTTACCTATTATTGTCCACATTGCAGCCTAATTTTGAAGAAGTTAGTAAATGTGTAGATCTGCCAATTGTACATTTTCTAAAAATCTGACCCACATACAGTCTAGGCCCGAATATGAGAGAGTCCCTTCAAACGGAGGGAAAGCCTCTCGCCTCAAACCGCAAAGTGCCATTATAATTCCATTAAGACCGCATAATGTCATTATATTCCCATTAAAACGCCGAGTACTATGCCAGAAACTGATAAGCGAAGTAGGCTGACATACCATTCTTATCTGATCTGAGAGTTTGGACCTGGACTGCATAGCCATTAAAAGCAAACCCCAAAGAGGATTATCCAGGGTGGAGGAAATAATTCATAAAGTCACCAGTTCTGTCAATAAACCAAATTTAAAACAGAAATACAGGTACAAATTACAGTTCAACATAACAAATAGAGTTGTCTTAATCAAGGCAATACCGAATATACTACGATATAACTACCGGGTAGTTGTTTTTTTTCAACCGAATTTAGCATAATTTATTTAAAGGGTGAGATGCACAATCGACCTTCACCAATCCTCTCAAATAACCCAAATTTAAGACTCAAATAAGGTTCAAAACACAGTTCAATATAACCAAACACACTGTTTTAATCAGGGTAATATCAAATATACTCATATAATCTAGTATTGACCATTTCTCAGTATGATTAAGCCAAATTTACTAAATGTGTTGATCTGCCAATTATACATTTTCCAGAGATTTGAGCCTTAAGTGTAGAGCTGACGATTGTATGCATTCTGACGACCCAGCCCATATGATATGTTATGGTTATAGCAGCAGGCCAGTAAACATTTCTCAGGCATCGTGTCCAGGGTGCTATCATTGCCATAGTCATAAATATACATCTATATTTGGGTCAGCTCGCCTACATATATGTACAATGGACAGTATTTCATATTGGGTACATTTTGCCAAATTCGCGTTTTGAGTTTGTTTTAATTTTATTGTAAGTTCTCATACATGTATGATGTGTTCAGCCTATGTCTATGTTCACAAAAACGTTACCTTGATATACACGTTAATTACAACATCAATTAGAAGCAGATCATCCAAAATTAAGAGTCTATATATATGTCCATGACGAACATCTACCTTTAGAATAATCACATACATATGGTGACATACGTTACATTAGTTATGTGAAAAATACTTGATATATATGAGTATATTTTTGTATTCCATTGGTTCAAACCATCTGTTGAACTGTATTTTTAATATTTGAGATATTTGAGAGGATTGGTGATGATGAGTTGTACATTCTCTGATGGTTTGGGGCCAGGTTGTCGAATGCAACCACTCACTGACATGACAACTCGAAAACAGCCATTTTTCCGCCAGTCCAAGTGTTTAAGGAAATGTGTTAATTATGGCAAAATATTGAACGCTTGATTCACATTTCCACTCTTGTCTTTCTATTTCCCTTTTGACCTCTTTTTTCGTCCGGCGTTTCATTACACTTTTCCTCCTCTCAGCTGGAAAATAAGGAATTGGCCCACCCACTGGGTACAAGTAAACAAACATTTTCTCAATCTCCCTCCTCCTCCTCCTCCTCCTCCTCCTCCTCCTCCTCCTCCAATGGCTTCAGCTTCTGTGCTCCTATTTCTCTTTACTCGATTACTTTACTCGATTCACTTCGTTCAACATATGGTTAACATTTTCAGAAAATGTACAATTCACTTTCACAAATTCTCTGAAATAACCCAAATTTCAGACGAAAATAAAGTTCAAAATACAGTTCAACCCAACCAAACAGATTGCTAGTGTCAATGCAATGCCGTATACTCGAATTTACCTAGTATTGACCAAATTGCAGCCTAGTTTAGCAGAATTTACCAAATGTGTAGAGCTGCCAATGTACATTTTCTGAAAATCTGACTCTTATACACTTGCCCTGAGTACCAGTCATTAATCCTTCAATATGTCATTTAGTAATACAGGAAAATGAGTCACAAGTCATATTCATATCATATCATATCATATTAGAAAGTATATTTAGCTTCTTTACTAATAAAGTTTCCCCCACACATATTGCAAACTTGTTATTCAAAAATAATAATATAAACTTAAAATATAGAAATCAATACCATGCCAAAGATACTCTGATATACCAATTATTTATCTTTTTTCTGTCTAATTTAACAGAAGTTACCAAATTTATAGAGCTGCTGATTGTACATTTTCTGAAAATCTGACCCACCTATTAGTTCTCATTCTTCAGAATTTAAGCAGAATGTAACGCAGAATTTAAGCAGAATGTAACGCAGAATTTGAACAGAATGTAAAGCTGGAAATTGTATGGGTCAGGTTTTCAGAAAATGTACAATTGGCAGCTCTAAACATTTAGGGAATTCTGCTAAATTAGGCTGAAAAATGATGAATACCGAGTATATCTGAGTATATTTAGTATCGCATTGATTTAAAGTATCAGTTCTGTTATGTTAAACAGCATTTTGAAGCACATAATTTTTTGTCTTAGATGTGGGCTATTTGAGAGGATTGATGAAGGCGAATTGTACATTTTCTGAAAATCTGACCCGTATATTTTGTGACGACCTGGTCCATTAATCCCGGGTGTGTGATCGCAGACAGGTTGTGCGTAAGCATGCATGCTAATAACAAATATAAACACCCGTGAAACATGTGAACCATGCTGCCAGCCTGGATTATACATAAACACCACCTGGTAAAAACCAGTCGCCTTCTGTGCAAACCACGTTTACTAATCAGAAACATGTGCATGAAATTGTGCATACAAATTATTCACATCCAAAATGTATTCATGAAAAGGTACTCTCGATTATTTTAAAACTAAATGATAATCGGGTTTCTGTCTAGGCTCAAAGTTGAGAGAGTCCCTTGAATCTGAGGGAAAGCTTCTCGCTGGAAACCGCAAAATGCCATTAAAATCACATTAGGACCGCACAATGCTATCATAATCCCAATAGGTTCTCTACTCCAGGGCCCAAGAAGCCATTAGCGCAGTAGGCGTCCAATCGCTGACATGCCATTCTTATCTGATATGTGAGGCTCTGAGCCTACACTCCGTTTGAGACCTACTTAGAGTATACATCAAAGAGACCCAATGGTAACCCTACGGCGAGCCGCCCCAAGTAGATCTTACATAGAGTGTAGACTGTGCTGATAGTGCAGACCTTCCCAGTCAACATGTTCATTACGGTTTGCTACTTCCTAAATTGATGTATACTACCCAAGGGGCGTGCTGCATAGGAAATCCTTACCTTAGATGTTCCTTCCCTTCTGTATAACTGACAATATACAATTCTTATTGTAATATCTATGTATTGTCTGATGATTACTGTATAAACATACTAAGTAAAGAAAACAAACACAAATATATCAGACAAATAGGCGTAAAACATTGCCCTCAGACCAATAGCTGATGATGTAGATACAGGGAGGTAATATCCAGCTGTATATGAGTACTATACTGGTGACATTATGGGTGAGATTTTCAGAAAATGTACAATTCAACTTCACCAAGCTTCTCAAATAACCAAAATTTCATACGAAAATAAAGTTCAAAATACAGTTCACCCTACCCAAACAGATTGCTAGACTCAATGCAATGCCAGATATTCCCGAATTTACTTAGTATTGAACAAATTGCAGCCTAATTTTGCAGAATTTACTAAATCTGTACTGCTGTCAATTTAATTGTACATTTTCTGAGAATCTGACCCAAATACAGGGAGCTAATATCCAGTTCCATATGAGTAGAATACTGGTGACATTATACTGGTGACATTACAGATATTGGTGACATTATAGCTACTGAGAGCGTGACACCCCCAACACAACACCCGGGCCCCTTCCTATCAAATCTCCTCCACCCTCATTCAAGCACGAAGCCCTTTGCACATGCGTTGAATAAGGCAGGGCCCAAATTGAAAAGCCCTAGGTGGTGCTGTATTATTTATATGGCTGCCGTAAGGGGTCGCTAGGCTGGCTGCGCGCGCAGCAGTAAAGAACTGCAGCGGGGCCCCTTATGACACTGGGCTATGCAATAATAATACACAGGTAACACCAATATAGGTTAGCCGTATACAAGCGGGAAACATGTCTGCCTCACTTAGACCACTCTTGGAGCTAGCTCAGGGGGTCAGGGCAATTTGACTCCACCAATCCTCTCAAATAAGCGAGTTTTAAGAGGAAATTAAGGTTAAAAATACTTGTCAATATAAGCGGACATATGTTTTGAGTCAACGCAGTATGAGATCTCGTCTTATTCAAGTCTAATTTATGAATAAACCTTCATATTGTTTACATATTTTCAATGTCTCTTCATTATCAAAATTAATTCTGAGTGGATGTATTTGTATTGTTTAAGATTCAAAATAAAAATTCAATATATAAAATTTATTTTCTGACCCTAGGGGTCTTTCTGATAATTTGACTATATTAGATGTGCTCTATACAATTTGTGCTTTAATTTAAGACAAGGACCTCTATCAAGACCGTTAATTCTAAATCTATTTAAATCTTATTAAAGAATAGTTTTTGTCAGACAACATGGAAAGAACTCGACTCATTATCGTCACTGTAATTTCTTGCTAATATCTTTTATTTTCCTCAGAAATAGTTTATTTTGATAATGTACTTTCGGGGCTCAGGGCTGGTCCTAACTCCAGCCAACGCCCATCCCATCACCTCAAAGATTAAAATATCATAGATACATACTGCGTACATCAATAACTGAACTTGAACTAAGTTACAGAAGTGTCAGAATTCCAGAAAATGTACACTTCACTTTCACCAATCCCGTCAAATAACCCAAATTTCAGACGAAAATAAACTTCAAAATACAGTTCAACCCAACCAACCAGATTATTAGAATTTATGCAATGCCAAATATACTTGGATTTACCAAGTATTGACCAAATTGCAGCCCAATTTAGCATAGTTTAGGTTGAACTGTATTTTGAGCTTTATTTACGTCTGAAATTTGGGTTATTTGAGAAGATTGGCGAAGTTGAATTGTACATTTTCTGAAAATCTGACCCACATATGTTTTGAGTCAACGCAGTATGAGATCCCGTCTCATTCAAGTCTAATTTATGAATAAACTTTCATATTGTTTACACATTTTCAATATCTCTTCATTATCAAAATTAATTCTGAGTGGATGTAATTGTATTGTTTAAGATTAAATAAAAATTCAATATATAAAATTCATTTTCTGACCCTGGGGATCTTTCTGATAATTTGACTATATTAGATATGATCAATACAATTTGTACTTTAATTTAAGACAAAGACCTCTATTAAGACCGTTAATTCTAAATCTATTTAAATCTTATTAAAGAATAGTTTTTGTCAGACAACATGGAAAGAACTCGACTCATTATCGTCACTGTAATTTCTTGCTAATATCTTTTATTTTCCTCAGAAATAGTTTATTTTGAGAATGTACTTTCGGGGCTCAGGGCTGGTCCTAACTCCAGCCAACGCCCATCCCATCACCTCAAAGATTAAAATATCATAGATACATACTGCGTACATCAATAACTGAACTTGAACTAAGTTACAGAAGTGTCAGAATTCCAGAAAATGTACACTTCACTTTCACCAATCCCGTCAAATAACCCAAATTTCAGACGAAAATAAACTTCAAAATACAGTTCAACCTAACCAACCAGATTATTAGAATCAATGCAATGCCAAATATACTTGGATTTACCAAGTATTGACTAAATTGCAGCCCAATTTAGCATAGTTTACTAAATGTGTACAGCTGCCAATTGTACATTTTCTGAAAATCTGATCCGGATAATTGTTTACAGCTGCACTCCTTCGTGGGACCTCTAAGTTGTACAATTTAATTTGATTCAATTCAATTCAATACAACATGTTTTTATTTACTTGTACCTAAAGGCATTATACAAAAAGGAAGCATACATCTGAAAAGTAAATTCCAGGACTTCAAGTGAGCTCCTGATCTAGGAAACAAATTGTAACAGCGATGATTGCAAATAAACGTGGACAGTTTAAATTGCATATTTACCAGGTCTACATGTCAACTTAATGAATCTATGTTACAATCACATGGGAACCAGGTGTCACATTTGGGTCAGATTTTCAGGAAATGTACAATTCGCCTTTACCAGTCTTCTCAAATAACCCACATTTAAGACAAAAATGAACTTCAAAAATGTAGTTTAACATAACAGAACTGATACTTTGAACAATGCGATACCAAATACACTCAGCTACACCCGGTATCCTTCATCTCTCAGCCTAATTTAGCAGAATTTACTAAACTTGTACAGCTGCCGATTGTACATTTTCTGAAAAACTGACCCATATATCACCAACCATATCTACAGGCAAGCAAGACAGAAATGAAGAAACCAGACGAGTTCAAATCCGGAATCACAATTCTCCATGCACCCTCACCCTCCCCTCCCCCGTTCTCTCTCTCTCTTTCTCTCCACTCAGGTTTTCCACAATAAAGCCTTAATTTGACTAGTTGGGGAGGCTGTTCACAAATTGTCAAAAGAATGCAATGACGTGCCTTGAATACTTTTCTATCCTTTAGCAGCAAAGATTAGGATGAGGGCAGAATGCTAGTGACAACAACTAATGGGTCAGATTTTCATAAAATGTACAATTCGCCCACACCAATCCTATCAAATAACCCACATTTAACACAAAAATCAGCTTCAAAATGCAGTTTAACATAACGGAACTGATACTTTAAATCAGTGTGGTACCAAATATGTTTCGATATACTCGGTATTCTTCATTTTTCAGCCTAATTTAGCAGAATTTCCTAAATGTGTAGAGCTGCCAATTATACATTTTCTGAAATTCTGACCGTAATAACCATGCAATTCAAGCAGACCTCTCGTCGTTTGCAATCTCAACAATTGCAGCAAGAAGGTACTCATCAGAGTGTTGGTGATGAGAGTACTAATGTAAATCAGTTACATTGACAGACACTAAAAACCAAAGCTCATAACCCTTTGTCAGTTTAGGAATCTGCATCCGAGGGAATGATTAACCTTAGGAGATGGATACTTTACAGTGTAACCTGTACATGTGGGTTCCTATCTAATCCGATCATTTCACTAATATAGACAGTATATAAGTTATGACAGAGACTAAAAACCAAAGCTTATAACCCTTTGTCAGTTTAGGAATTGCATCCGAGGGAATGATTAACCTTAGGAGATGGATACTGTACAGTGTGACCTGTACATGTGGGTTCCTATCTAATCCGATCATTTCACTAATATAGACAGTATATAAGTTATGACAGAGACTAAAAACCAAAGCTCATAACCCTTTGTCAGTTTAGGAATTGCATCCCAGGGAATGATGAACCTTAGGAGATAGATACTGTACAGTATAACATATGCATGAAGGTGTGTATCCAATCCGAACACTTCATTTGTGTGGATGGCAAAGCAGTTATAATGTCTTAAATTTGGGTTAATTCAGAGGATCCGTGACCCAAATACCCAAGAATATGGAATTTGAATGAATGTTTGTTTCTCCACCAACAAGTCGAGGATAAGAATTCTTTAATATAAGGAACAACGAACAAGAAAATGTTATTTATTATCCATAATTAACGTGGAGTGTTGTATTAAGGTATATAAATCCTGTATCCATATTTTTCTATAGTACTGCAATGATATTAACACATGTACCATTGTTTTTACCAGGTGAGACTCGTTTATCTAATTGACAACAAGCAAACCAAGGTAAGATTTCAGATGAGTTTGATGAACCGCTGAAAGTGATTATAATAATCGAATAATTTGCCAGGTGATATCAGACAGAGAGACTGGCCCGTTATTAAATCTTACCTGAAAGGTCACAACGACTGGTATCGTTGATATTGTGTATACAAATGTCTTGTGTGTGTTTATAGAAATGTCCTAAGAAAATGTACCATGCTCTGTTGATTTTATTATTCGTGTCGGCTATGGCAGAGGCAAAAAAAAACTAAAAAAAAAATTCTCAGTGTAAATGTACTAGAAAAACATGCTCCTCTTCTATGATGATAAATTAAATTAACTGTATATTTTGTTAATTTTTGAGTTGTATGAAAATGGTAAAAAAACTTAAATGTATTTGTATGATAATGATTATGTTTTGAAATAGGTTCCATGAGATTACCCTTGTTTAGTAACAAAGAACTGGGCTCAATAAAATTTCTTTTAAAAAAATTAAAATAATGGTATTCCATTCTTTAACGTTTTTGATTAAGACAGTTTCACATTACATACACATAGCAAGACAAATAAAATTAATTTAAAAGTATAGAACCGCCATCTTTTCTCCTAAATTTGGGTTATTTGAGAGCATCGCGAATAATACATCTTCTGATGCCTATTGACCCCTCTTTAATCCGAACCCCTCATCACTACCAGTCGCTTTATACCCAGTTCTAAGGGTATCAGCAATAAAGAGGGTTCACTGTATTTGCATTTGCATTTGCCCTCTAATTGCATTGCTGCTTCTAAGAGTGAATGAATTATGAAGAATGAATTACTCGACATTTATTATTAAAGTTGGGACCTCTGCATGGGTGTGGTGATTATTGCATTGACCCTTTTCTTATCATCAACAGGGCAGGGTCATGTCGTCTAATATCAACTCTCATTAAATATTAACCCGGAGGTAGGATGGATGTAGTAGGGAATATAATTATTTCATAACATGCACTTGTGGAAGCTTCTCTCTTCAATAGAGGAACATGGATAATGAGGATGAGGTTTAATATTCAATAGGTGAACATGGATAATGAAGATGAGGTTTATATTATTAAGTACTGAGACGTGTGTTACTACTGGGTTCTGATGTGTCAGATTTTCAGAAAATGTACAATTCAACTTCGCCAATTATCTCAAATAACCTACATTTCAAACGAAAATAAACTTCAAATTACAGTTCAGCCTAACCAACCAGATTGCTAGCGTCAATGCTATGCCAAATATACTCGAATTTACCTAGTACTGGCCAAATTGCAGCCTATTCTAGCATAATTTACTAAATGTGTACAGCTGCCAATTGTACATTTTCTGAAATCTGACCCATATAGTAGGAGATGCTGCTAATGTGAAGGGGTTAAATTCTGTTTTTGGGTCTCAATGATGTATCTCATTAACAAGAGGAACATCAATAATCCAGTTTGCGCTCAGGTAGAGCAATGGGTGTTTTTTGCCCATAGCTCTCTTCCTCTTCCAAGCCATGGTTATTTTCTGGTGCATTTCCGCCTCATGCTCTTTCTATCCCATTATCACAATTTCTGGCTCAATATCCTTCGTTCTCTGCCTCTGTGACGAACACAGGGGTCAGACTTTCAGAAAAGGTACAATTGAACTTCGCCATTCTTCTCAAATAACCCACATTTCAGACGAAAATAAACTTCAAAATACAGTTCAACCTAACCAAACAGATTGCTAGAATCAATGCAATGCCAAATATACTCGAATTTACCTAGTATTGACCAAATTGCAGCCTATTCTAGCATAATTTACTAAATGTGTACAGCTGCCAATTGTACATTTTCTGAAATCTGACCCATATAGTAGGAGATGCTGTTAATGTGAAGGGGTTAAATTCTGTTTTTGGGTCTCAATGATGTATCTCATTAACAAGAGGAACATCAATAATCCAGTTTGCGCTCAGGTAGAGCAATGGGTGTTTTTTGCCCATAGCTCTCTTCCTCTTCCAAGCCATGGTTATTTTCTGGTGCATTTCCGCCTCATGCTCTTTCTATCCTATTATCACAATTTCTGGCTCAATATCCTTCGTTCTCTGCCTCTGTGACGAACACAGGGGTCAGACTTTCAGAAAATGTACAATTGAACTTCGCCAATCTTCTCAAATAACCTAAATCTCAGACTAAAATAATGTTCAAAATACAGTTCCACCTAACCAACCAGATTGCTAGCGTCAATGCAATGCCAAATATATTTGAATTTACCTAGTATTGACCAAATAGCAGCCTATTTTAGCATAATTTACTAAATGTGTACAGCTGCCAATTGTACATTTTCTTAAATCTGACCCATATAGTAGGAGATGCTGCTAATGTGAAGGGGTTAAATTCTGTTTTGGGGTCTCAATGATGTATCTCATTAACAAGAGGAACATCAATAATCCAGTTTGCGCTCAGGTAGAGCAATGGGTGTTTTTTGCCCATAGCTCTCTTCCTCTTCCAAGCCATGGTTATTTTCTGGTGCATTTCCGCCTCATGCTCTTTCTATCCCATTATCACAATTTCTGGCTCAATATCCTTCGTTCTCTGCCTCTGTGACGAACACAGGGGTCAGACTTTCAGAAAATGTACAATTCAACTTCGCCATTCTTCTCAAATAACCCAAATTTCAGACGAAAATAAAGTTCAAAATACAGTTCCACCTAACCAACCAGATTGCTAGCGTCAATGCAATGCCGAATATACTTGAATTTACCTAGTATTGACCAAATAGCAGCCTATTTTAGCATAATTTACTAAATGTGTACAGCTGCCAATTGTACATTTTCTGAAATCTGACCCACAACCTACCTTTTGCTCTCCGTCTGCCGGTCCGCTTTATTTTTGCTCCACCTTCCTTCTCCTTTTTGTGTCATCATCGTCTTCCTGGAAAATAATCTTTCTTTCCCCAATTCCTTTTCCTCTTTTTTTCTCTAATTATCATACTTGTATTATTATTATAGGAAATGAAAACTGTTTTTTCATTAGCTAGGTTAATTTATCCAAGCACCACTTTCTCACAATCCATACAACTAGATGTTAACTCTTGAAAGACTCTTGTCTCGCAGATAATTTCCTCCTTGTTGTATTTTGCCCTCTCTTTTCAGTCCTCAACTGATCCCATTTTACCCATACCAAGCAAACCCTTTGGTGTCCTTCCAATTGTATCCTAGCTTCTTCCTTGGTCGCTTAGCCTTTCACTCCCTATCTATATCTCTCCCTTCACCCTCTCCCTAACCCTTGCTCTTAAAACATGTCGCTTTCTGTTCGCGGCACGTGCCCGCAATAACCGTAGACAAATGTACTCTCGCGCCAGTCTCGCCTAACGAGATTAGCCGCGATACTAGCGTAGCCCCGCGTAGCGCGGCCCCAGAGTGGGTTACCGTCAGCTGACTCACGTATCCTAACTACGTGCACGTATACGGTGATAATTAACAAGAGAATACAGCTTCTCTGACTTTATCGGGGGTCTGGTGTTTGCTCCGTAGCGTTATTCAATGTCGCTGGGTATAATCATTCCCTTTCCCAGTTGATGGATCAGATTTTCAGAAAATGTACAATTCACCTTCACCAATCCTCTTAAATAACCCACATTTAAGACTAAAATGAGCTTCAAAATGCAGATTAACATAACAGAACTGATACTTTAAATCAATGCGATACCAGATATACTCAGATATACCCGGTATTCTTCATTTTTCAGCCCAATTTAGGAGAATTGTCTAAATGTGTACAGCTGCCAATTGTACTTTTTCTGAAAGTCTGACCCTGATGTAAATGGCATTAAAATGGACACATACACGGTTGCATTATGATGAATCAAGACCATTCTAGCGTTAGTTTGTAAGATGAGGCGCCTACTTAGATGCATTTCTGTGCCGTTCTCTCATACGATGCTGCTAATAAACCTGTGTCTAGGGTACATTAAAATATGGACTAGGAAGAAGTTGTGGTATCATTTTGTGGTACGACTATAATCATTCTCTGTTAGATCTTATGTTTATGGCAATTGTCTTGATAATGAGTAAGTGGAACGCTCCCATTGGTTCTTGGTGGAATAAAGGCATGTTCTAGGCTCCTGGGTTGACCATAAAGGCCCGAATCCATTGCCATGGCCGGCCGGCCGACTATAATACTTTAACATTGTGGTGTTTGCCGTACATCCCTCGTACACCAAGAGTACGTCAGGCGGCCGTGGTAATGGGTCAAATGAGTTCAAAATGCAGTTTAACATAACAGAATTGATACTTTAAATCAATGCGATATCAAATATACTCAGATATACCCGATATTCTTCATTTTTAAGAAGAATTCCCTAAATGTATAGAGCTGGCAATTGTACATTTTCTAACCCATAGAACAGAATATTCTTCGGGTACCTAGAAATGACATTTCATGTATTATTACACAAATCATATCACATTGAGAAACCGTAAAATTAGTATTACATCCAAGTACCTAGCAACAATCATCTAATAGCTTTGTTCCTGATATTTCCCAAAACTTCAAAACAAAAACAATCTCATATAAATACCATCAGGAATATCATGACCCAGAGGCATTTGCTACATACTTCCACGACAGAAAAAACACACAGTATATATATATATAGAGAGAGAGAGAGAGTATATACTCTCTCTGAATTTTTTAGTACAAGTTTATTTCTATGACCTCTAGATTGCCTAGGGGAGATTGGAAGTGAAGCAAGCATATAGCACGCGTACTATAACATGGTGATTGAATTGCACAGTCCCCGTCAGTAAGCTATACGTTGTCGAGCAGGCAATATATGGGTCAGATTTTCTGAAAATGTACAATTGGCAGCTCTACACTTTGAATAAATTCTCCTAAATTAGGCTGAAAAATGATGAATACCGGGAATATCTGAGTATATTTGATATAGCATTGATTTAAAGTATCAGTTATGTTTTGTTAAACTGCATTTTGAAGCTCATTTTTGTCTTAAATGTGGGTTATTTGAGAGGATTGGTGAAGGTGAATTGTACATTTTCTGAAAACGTGACCCATATAGGAGGCAGGACGGGCTTGGCGGGGGGTCGTGTGCAGGGGCTGAGAGTGGGTGGGGCCATAGTGCCACTATACATGAGAAGTAACCATCAAATTAGGAATAATGCTATATCACTCGTATACAACCTGGCATTATACTGTGTTCGCCCGATAGAAGTCACACTAGATTTTTCCTGTTTTGGGCAGATATTATTCTAAAGAATTTTAAATCGAGTGAATTGGTTGATCTGTAATTGATAACTAAATAAGAGCGTGTGTATGACGTTCATTTGATTCAAGTTCTGTTGATGTATTTTTAACTGCTTGGATATATATACTCCCAGTATACATTGGAAGAAATATCCATTGACTTAATAGCAAAAGCCATAATGAAAGCAGACAAATTCAGTTGATTTATGTGCAGTTGATGCGTGTGCAGTCTAGTGTCAAAGCCTCTCAGATCAAGAATGGTATGTCAGTGATTGGACGCCTACTGCGCTCATACCTTCCCTATAATGCCCTTAATTTTCCAGACAGAGACTAGATTGTGTGGGCGAATAGTAATAATCATTACTTTGTAAACCTCATCGCCATCAGGTACTTTCGCTATACTACTTACTGCATTTACAGAACCCTGGAGGATCATACAATATGGCTGACATTTAAGGCAGTGAAAGCTGATATCTCTCCTATTTACTACTTTATATACTTAGATCACGACCTTTCCTGGAAGTAGTGCGAATAGGATAGGGAACAAATTTATATGTCTCTAGGAGGGTCTGTTTTATAAGCAAACGACAATTATGTGTATGAATTTCTACACTTTGATCCTTAGTTTAATGAGTAGGAATAAAAATGCATTGTATACATGTATATGGGTCAGATTTTCAGAAAATGTACAATTCGTCTTCACCAATTCTCTCAAATAACCCACATTTAAGACAGAAATGAGCTTAAAAATGCAGTTTAACATAACAGAACTGATACTATAAATCAACGCGATACCGAATATACTCAGATATACATGGTATTCCTCATTTTTCAGCCTAATTTAGGAGAATTTCCTAAATGTGTTTCAAATATATTGATATCTCAAAATCCATTTTTTGCGACTTACGACTCATTTTTTTCCTCAAACACATCTCATATGGTCCACTAACTTTGTCTATATATCCAACAAACTAATATCAAAAAGATGACTGAAATATAATTGAACAACCCAGCACAATCCCTTGATGGCCAGGATAAAGAAGTATATGGGTCAGATTGACATAAAATGTACAATTACAAATTAGCAACTCTATATATTTAGGAAATTCTCCTAAATTCTCCTAAAAAATTACGAATACCGGGCATATCTGGGTATATTTGGTATCGCGTTGATTTAAAGTATCAGTTCTGTTATGTTAAACTGCATTTTGAAGCTCATTTTTGTCTTCAATGTGGTCTATTTGAGAGAATTAGTGAAGGCGAATTGTACATTTTCTGAAAATCTGACCCTAATATCAAACAGATGACTGAAATATAATTGAACAACCAAGTACAATCCCTTGATGGCGAGGATAAAGAAGTGTATCTGACCTGAGCGGGTTATATGGCTTGTATACTTGCATTGTAGAGTGGAGACTAAATTGACTTTACGTCAGGTACAGAATTAGCCTGCAGCCCCACAATACTAGAAAGTGCCTCTCAGTGCTTCAGTGATTACAGAGAGACCTAGCTCCACCTCCAGCTCCCTAAATAAACTATATTTATGTCAGGGAATCAACTACACATGTAGTATACTAGTAATTGTGCAGAGTGCCTACAACTAGTCCTAGGTTAAACAAGAAATGGGGACTTTAATCTTTCATACTATTTGGTTGGTATTTATTAGGAGAGAGTAGGATATAAATATATATGGGTCAGATTTTCAGATATTGTACAATTGGCAGCTGTACATTTTTAGTAAATCCTGCTAATTTAGGCTGCAATTTGGTCAATACTAGGTAAATTCGAGTATATTCGGCATTGCATTGATTCTATCAATCTGTTTGGTTAGGTTGAACTGTATTTTGAACTTTATCCTCGTCTGAATTTGGGTTATTTGAGAGGATTGGCAAAATTGAATTGTACATTTTCTGAAAATCTGACCCATATGTAGAAGCAGTTTTCCTAACAGGAATTGATCGTAGTATATTGTTAAATGGAGTTAATGGAAGCTGAACTACACAGCCTGCATGGTAAAACATGATACATCAATAGATGGTAGTATACTACCCGAGGTGTTAGTGGAAGACTGACTATAGGCGCCGAACTAATAGCCTGGTAAAACATAAAAGGCTAGTATATTTATAGTATATTACCCATGGGGATAGTGGAAGACTAGTCTTAGGTGTTTAACGATACAACCTCTTACAATATATAATTGTAACTACGGTCTATTTGGAATCATCTATATATGAACGGTCAAAGTCGGCAAACCTCTGAATGCTAAAATAACTTATATATTGTAAGATATACACAGGGGACATTTATTTCCCCAAATAGTATATGTCCTAATCAATAATGGAAATTTTTGAAGATGGTTCGCAAAATATCAAACTACTTTATCATATCATATTCATGGTGACTGTCAACAAACTAGTCAGGGATGCCTGGAAGACCGGAGAAACATAGCTTTCACAGAAGGATTTTTAAAGGAGTGATTTATGTAATGCTTCTTCCCTATTTCCGAACCGATGTACTTATAAATTGGAAATAAAATTGATACATGCATGTATACATACATACATACATACAAACATACATACATACAAAAGGGAAAGCATAAAAAGATAATATAGAAGGAAACGAAATGAGAATATATTGAGTATGCAAAGAATCAGACGAAGAGATAGCAGAAGAGCAAAACATATAATTACTACAAGTTTACATAGTGTAGGCTTAATGTCAATTTGTGATTACTGTTAATGTATTAATGTTCGCGCAGTATTTTCTTTCGCTATTGTCACACACCTATCTTTGTGCGTGAAAATAAATCCTGCGCGAAAGATATAATTATTGCATAAACAAGGTGTGAGACTTCCTTGCTGCGCAAACTAAAATCCGTGTGATAAGATGTCGAAATACTAAAATAGATAAATAAAATAAATACGTTTACAGTATATGGAAATATGATTATATGGACATATGCCATCACCACATATGTTTTATTTTTAACAATGCATGATGCTATCAATGTATGATGTTATACGTTGGCTTTTAATCTGAGCTTTTAGGGTCACATTTTCAGAAAATGTACAATAGGCAGCCATCCACATTTAGTAAATTATGCTAAAATAGGCTGCAATTTGGTCAATACTAGGCAAATTCGAGTATATTCGGCACTGCATTGACGCTAGCAATCTGTTTGGTTAGTAGGTTGAACTGTATTTTGAAGTTTATTTTCGTCTGTAATTTGGATTATTTGAGAAGATTGGAGCAATTGAATTGTACATTTTCTGAAAATCTGACCCGTTAGATATCTAAGTTTTAGTGGTCTTTCATGGGGAAGGCGAATGTCGTCGTGCACTGGACACTAACTCCCATAGCTGTCAGTTAAATATTCCTGACGCCTATTTACGGAGCATAGGAGCTTCTCCGAGCACCTCAGCACCTCCATGAGCCTTTTATAAAGCTGTCCTTTGTCTGACCTTACTCAACCAGTCACTCCTGTTCTACGTAAATAGCTTAGCAAACCTCCCTCCCACATCCCTGTCGCCTTCAGTTGCAGCTAATGCATGAAATGTAGACGATTTAAGTAGACCTAAGATGCAAGGTTGCACCAATGCATTGACCTATCCACAGAGGTACCTGCGTGAACTCTGCCTTCTGAAGTTTTCCAAGTATGAAGTTGCTTTAGTGTGAGTTTTATTGAGGGTATATCCGATGCACCCAAAAGATCGTTTACAACGTTGATATGTTGAAAAATATGCCACTACTTGCACTTGTTAGCGAACCAACGCCCAATTTCTACTAGTTCATACTTCTGTGTAGACTTCATACATAATATATAATATATCAAGTTGGGATCAGATATCAAACGAGTAAGTCTTGTGAAATAGGTTGTAACTTTTTTTTTCTTCGAAGAAGGTGACGATGGTAAACACATCTACAAAGGCTTGGGATGAGGACAAAGGCAAATGTATAAGCCTACACGGAAATCATTTCATACCAGAGCTCTTAAGTAATTGCCGATGATAATATACAGGTATACATATCTTTGTATCGTAAGAACCATAATCATTCATATTGTTTGACGCCAAAGGTCAAATACAAAGGCACTTGAAAGAGAATGTAAAAAAGAATACCATCAGTGATATCACTTAATAACAAGGATTAGGAGTCAAACTCCCCCTGTTTAAAATCCTTTAATCCCTGACGTGACAAAAAAACAGAAAGTAAAATAAATGAAAAAAGAGAGACTAAATAAAAAATAAACGAGAGATTAGTCAGTCTAGGAAATGGAAGTGTTTTACACTAAGGACGGCTAAGATCCTAAATCGTCTTTTAAGAAGAGTTAGAATTAAATCAGTAGGAAAATAAAGGAGGAGAACAAATCAATCAAGAGGAGGCTAAAGTGCTGAAAGGCGCTCTAAGAAGGCAATGCAAGAAGTGCAAATGATTTGCATAGGAGAGTTTCCGTGCGCTCAACATGTTCTAACCATAGTCCTGACCCATCGCCTTCAATGTATAGCCCTATAGAGACCGGCAGTTCTGATTTATTACCCTTAAATTCGCCTTTTTTTCTCATTTTTTCTTTTACGGCCAAGACATTAAATAAAGTTCGGTACATATAGGGGAATATCGTATGTATCGTTATAACATGTAAAATATCCACAGAGAAATAATTCATATCCCTTCAGTGGTATAAACCAGACATAACACTTTTGAAGTGTGTGAAAATCAAACTTTTTGAATAGAGTGGAACAAGAAATCCTTAGCCCTGTTGCATATTTGTTCTTGTTTAGATAGGAAATTTCTACCCTACGAATGGAATTTTGCGTTGTCTATACAGCAACATTCTAAATTCCACTAAACACTTGTAAGAAAAATGGTGTCAGGACAGCTACCCGCCGGACATCTACCCGCCGGACATCTACCCGCCGGACATATCCCCGTCGACTTTTACCACGCTAGGACATTTACCATCCCGGACATCTACCATCCTAGGACATTAAGCCGCCTTACCTGAGGTTTTAAGTGTATTTTGGTACATGGACTATTTGGAATATATTCCTCTTTCATTATTAGGGATGTGGGGAGAAAAGGGGTAGGGATTGGATGACTATTCATTTCTGGCGAAATAAGATCAGTCCAATCCTTAAGGGATATACGGAAATGCAACAATACAGAAGAATGTATGAGGCTAGAGAAAGGGCAAAGGGCAAAGGATCCAGAGAAAGACCAAAATAGCACCTGGAGAAGTAGAGAAAGAGTTGAGAGAGATGGGAGTGACCTGAAATCTGGCAGACAGCAATACCAAATACCAAGACAATGGTGATCTATTATATATATAGAGAGATTTGTATTTCTTAGAATGAATTCATATAAATACAGCATAAAGCCTCTGCAGAATGCAGGTCTTCCTACTGGAACTTACACTTAATGGATCATTTGTCCAATGGACATTAATTCAATAAGTAATTTGAAACAATAAATATATAATGAGAAAAAGAGTGGAGAAATCCGACTCTTCTCAGCCTAGTCCAAGTCAGCTGAGGTAAAAATACTAGCACACAGGTAAAAAAACCCAGATTGGTTGCCATGACAACTCCACCTAAATCACTAGTTAGATACGCACTTTGCGTAAACCACTCTAGATAAGCTGTTTTCAGAGCAATGCGTGTATAATAAGTTGACAGTATTTTCAATAATTACCTGTTTAAGGTATAAGGACCTAGAATTATAAAGGCATTACAACACTTGAGTAAGATAGAGTATAAGACAAGGTAGTATATATCTTCACTACAAAACTCTCAAAACTCTTATGGAGACCTTATATTGCTCTCCTCGGAACCAAGCAATGCATCCAATACAACCCCCCTAATACAAACCAGCCATTGTCCCAACATATTGCCTTATCACATCTCCTCGGAACCAAGCAATGCATCCAATACAACCCCCCTATTACAAACCATCCATTGTCCCAACATATTACCTTTTACTCACATCACCATGGCACCATGGTCACAGGTGTCCCTCATTTTCCAGCAATCTGATTGGCGCACGTGTTCTTGCCGGAACAGGGTAAGCAGGTGCGCCTTTTATTCAAATGTGTATCTCCCGTATACTGGTAAAAAAACAATCTCTTCCACCACCGTCGTTCCCTCATCAATTGTTGCTTGGTAATATCGTTGTAATGGGTACAAGTCTCCTATTACTTTTTCCAGCCGATCCAGAGGACTGCATTAGGTAAAAATACCGAATCCCATTAGATCAGGTCGCATACTTACTGTATAGTTAGTTAATGCGTCTATTTCTTGTCGCCAGAGAAAAAACTCTTTAGTTACTCGCATTTTGGCATTGAGGTTTGTTACGATACATATGATTCAGATTTTCAGAAAATGTACAATTGGCCTTCACCAATCCTCTCAAATAACCCAAATTTCAGACGAAAATAACATTCAAAATGCAGTTCAACCTAACCAAACAGATAGCTAGAATCAATGCAATGCCGAATATACCCGAATTTACCTAGCATTGACCAAAATGCCGCCTATTTTAGCATAATTTACTAAATGTGTACAGCTGACAATTGTGCATTTTCTGACAATCTGACCCATATACCCTCGAGCCTCAACTCTAATGCTGGGTTGGTAGTTTTTTTTTAATCTTACACTCCCGAAGCAGAAAAGGTTTTTTAAGTTTAGGATTAGGAGAGGAATGACTGCGCATGTCCTATGTTACAATATAGTCTCGTTCCCGCGAGATATAAATATTGGCGTTTGATTGGGTCTGTTAGGGATCGTTATGTATCGCAGTACAGCTATGAAGCAGTACAGCCATGGAGAAATTGTAGGATAATAGAAAATAAAATAATGGGGGTCAGGGAGTGCAATTAACAGCCCCACATCTTAAAAGTAAATGCGAATAAATTAAGCTGAAAAAGTATCAATACTCGGTACATCTGAGTATATTTGGTATTATATTGAATAAAACAAATTATGTTGAACGGTATTTCCCCTGACGGACTACTTGGGTCAGATTTTCTGAAAATGTACAATTGGCAGCTGTACACATTCAGTAAATTCTGCTAAATTAGGCTGCAATTTAGTTAATACTAGGTAAATTCGAGTATATTCGGCATTGCATTGATTCTAGCAACCTGGTTGGTTAGGTTGAACTGTATTTTGAACTTTGTTTTCGTCTGAAATTTGGGTTATTTGAGATTGGTGAAGTTGAAAAAAATCTGACCCATAAATATTAGAAAGTTTGCCTTTAAGTAGCCATAACTATCGGCCCGAGCCTTGAAGTGCAACACGTTGGACTCAAAACACCATTATTTCTAACAGTGTTTCTAGCAAACTGTACTTCAGCGTTAATGGCTTCACGAGTCTGCGTGGAAATTATCCAAATTTACAATCATTTTACAGCGAAGTTTTTGCAAAAAGGCGTTACAAATGGGGTGATAAAACAAGTTTGCACAAGTGTTTTATCGGCGTTTTATTCAAACATGGCGGCCAAGATGAGTTCATGAAAATCCCATGCAAGTGGCATGGAAAACAAACATGTAGATCAAGCGGCATGATTGACTGATTCAAACAGAAGCCATCAAATACATAACAAAGATCCTTTGAAAATCCCATGGCCGCCAAGCACCATGGCTCAGAAGCATAAACCACATGACCATTAAAGCTCTATAGACCTATGAGAATTTTGTATTGGCATTGCTGGTATTATCGCCCGGTCTGAATGCCTTGTTGTTATTCATTATTTACGCGTAAGCTTTGAAACATGGCCATAACGACGAGAAAAAATGGCTGCCAAGCCCAAGGCAGGGAGCAAATGGCTCTTCCACCCGCCCCGCCCGCCCTCCCTCCCATTCGCGACTCCTTGATTTTCGATGGTTTTAATGCCAGTGGTCGTCCATAAATACTTGGAGGGATTTTTTGTATGCAAGTGAATTACCTCGGATGTCAGTTTTCATTTGGCTCACTGCTTCGCTTCGTCTGTGTTGATTAAATTAATGAATGACTTCATAAGCGGTGTGATTAGTTCTATGTCCAGCTCTCGCCCGGTTTGAATGGAGTCATGAATACCTGATGGAAGCTATTGGTGAGATGTCTATATGAGAGAAGGGGGGCTGGGGGGAGTGACATTAACATTCATGACATGGAGGTGCCAACTATTGTACCCCAGACGGCAGAAATCATCATCTCTGGTTCCTCACGCCTAGAAATTATCCTCTTCCTCTTCCTCAAGAGTCTCAGTGGGGAATCTGTGAGCTATCTGGGTCAGATTTTCGGAAAAATGTACAATTCGCAGCTGGACACATTTAGGAAATTCTGCTAAATTAGGCTGAAAAATGAAGAATACCGGGTATATCTGAGTATATTTGGTATCGCATTGGTTTAAAGTATCAGTTCTATTATGTTAAACTCCATTTTGAAGCTTATTTTTGTCTTAAATGTGGGTTATTTGAGAGGATTGGTGAAGGCGAATTGTACATTTTCTGAAAATCTGACCCATCTAAAGATAGGTGGAATGGTGGGGAGAATCTGTGAGCTATCTAAAGATGGGTGGGTTGGTGGGGGGAATCTGTGAGCTATTTAAAGATGGGTGGGTTGGTGGGGGGAATCTGTGAGCTATCTAAAGATTGGTGGGATGGTGGGGGGAATCTGTGAGCTATTTAAAGATAGGTGGAATGGTGGGGAGAATCTGTGAGCTATCTAAAGATGGGTGGGTTGGTGGGGGGAATCTGTGAGCTATTTAAAGATGGGTGGGTTGGTGGGGGGAATCTGTGAGCTATCTAAAGATTGGTGGGATGGTGGGGGGAATCTGTGAGCTATCTAAAGATGGGTGGGATGGTGGGGAGAATCTGTGAGCTATCTAAAGATGGGTGGGATGGTGGGGGGAATCTGTGAGCTATCTAAAGATGGGTGGGTTGGTGGGGGGAATCTGTGAGCTATCTAAAGATGGGTGGGATGGTGGGGAGAATCTGTGAGCTATCTAAAGATGGGGGGGATGGTGGGGAGAATCTGTGAGCTATCTAAAGATGGGGGGGATGGTTGGGTGTTGCTGGAATACCTAACCCCCTTGAAGCTGCATTCTCAGCTATTACGGCAAATACAATCTTACCAAATTCACTCATATCATTAAATTCTTATGGGACTGAAGTATCAATATAGATGGAACATAGAAAGGGAGAAATCTGTACGCTTGTTAGTGACTGAGGGTGCGCGGGAAGTTAGAGGGCGTTAGCCCGAGATCTTCCGCGCTTCTGAGGATATTTATTACACCCCATTGATAAATAAAAAATATAAATACATCAAAATAAAAGAAGTAATTTAAGTTTTTGGCAGACCTACTTGTTGTATGCGCCAAGGGATGCATAATTCACATATTATGCACCACCTTGACCAAGTGTGGCATACAATGCAGAAGGTATAGAAAACTACAGCACAGGGGTGTAAAAAATACTTCTGCTGTTATGTGTTTATACACAAATTTGTACGCAAATCAGCTGAGCGAAAACAGCCTTCGGTGAGCGATAATAAGTGAACTCATCATAGGAAGTGATTCAGACGGGACCTCCAAATACAAGTGTAGAACGTCTCAAAAGCCCTGTAGCAAAAACTTCCAGACAGAATCCTAAAAATATCCGTCATATAAATGGCTTTTAGATCGGAGGATGGAAGAAAATGTAAAAAATATTTTGTTTTTTTATTGGTGTTAACTGAGAGTGTAGCTTTAATTGGTAAAAAAAATTAAGAAGCTGTAGGTTAGATCTTCATTAAAATATGAGGTACATTTAAATAGGTATATTTTGGTTGTAGATAATTGACTCCTAAGTTTCCCAACGTTTCGGGCTTCTATGGTGCCCATGCTCTATGGGTCAGATTTTCAGAAAATGTACAATTGGCAGCTGTACGCATTTAGTAAATTATGATAAAACAGGCTGCAATTCGGTCAGTACTTGGTAAATTGACGTATATTTGACATTGCATTGACGCTAGCAATCTGGTTGTTTAGGTTGAACTGTATTTTGAAGTTTATTTTCGTCTGATATTTGGGTTATTTGAGAGGATTGGCGAAGTTGAATTGTACATTTTCTGAAAATCTGATCCCTATGGCGCCCTTCGCCAGAGAAGAGTAGAATGCTTGTATTCAGATTCTAGAGGTAATGGTAAATATGAAGAAGTTCAGAGCTCTAGGAGTAGGGGAGATATAGAGCAATCTAGTTACCCATTATTACATGAATAACATGTAGCTATTAGGGAGGTTCAGCAGGTCTAACATATACATAGGCTAAACGTAAACGTATCCGTATCTCTGATATACAAACATACGTTAAAAGGAAGAAAGAGGTTCAGCAAACATGGCGGGAAAAACGTAACGTTAAATAGCAAGCAAAATGTTCCATCTCACAATTTATCTTTTATACATAAAAATGCGACGTAATTGACCAAAAAGATATGGATACAGTTACGTTAGTAAGATAAGTTTGTTTGTGGAACCTCCCTAGTATATCAATAAAACGTAGCAAAAGATTTCCCAACAATATGTTCCCCAGCTACCCTTAATTATTTAGAGCTACCCCCAAGCCCCCTCCCAAGCCCCCTGAAGGCCCCAGAGACCCCCAGTGGCATTCTGGTCCCCTTTCCCCTAGTTTACCCTCAGGTAGTTTGTCTCCTCCCGCTCTGGGACCTCCTTACGTACCTCCTTCTCTTCCTCGGATTATTTCTTCCTGGAGATACTTTCGGTTCTCCCTCAGCCCCTACCTCCTCCTGTATGTATACCCCTTTCGCTCCTGTTGTACCTTCTCGCCTGGACCTTTCAGACCTCCTCCTAGGGCACTTTGTATAACAAATCCTAGCTTAACATTTGGCTCAGATTTTCAGAAAATGTACAATTCAACTTCGCCAATCTTCTCAAATAACCCATATTTCAGACGAAACTAAAGTTCAATATGCAGTTCAACCTAACCAAACAGATTGCTAGAATCAATGCAATGCGGAATATACTCGAATTTTCCTAGTATTGACCAAATTGCAGCCTAATTTAGCAGAATTTACTAAATGTATACAGCTGCAAATTGTACATTTTCTGAAGATCTGACCCATTTACCTTCCTAGGATACGTTTCCTTGCTAAGCAGCTGGTATGGGTACTTTAGAGAAGGAGGTTGACTCCTATATTAGTAACAAGTCTGGGTGGGTGTATTCGATCTATAAATATGCATTCCTTCTGCATTCCCTCTCAACGTATCCACTGCATCCATATCACTTCATTGTTGGATTTATCTTTTATTTCATTATCTTTTATTATCATTCCAATGATAATGAAACCTTCGCATTTTCCACACTTGCAGGAAGCCAGTCACAGCCCTTGCCTTTAAACATCGTGCCGTAATATCCAAACAGTATAAAACCCTCCGAGCCGAACTAATGAAAATAAATTCAGATTTTATACAACTCAATTTGCATCCAGAGTGCTTACTGCAAGAGATAAAAGTAAATTGTCAGTTAAGTAATTTAGTTAACTATGTCTTCTACACTAACCATCTGCCAGGTCTGATACTGGAAAGCCCTTCCAGATTGCACCCGTAGGCCATACCCAGCCCAGAGGCATCCATTAGGACCCACGTAATCAGTTGGTGCGATCTCAACACTAAATCTTCAGCTTTTTCCTCTGCAACCTGGCTGTTTATTACACTCTATAGTTATTAGATTGGAAGCTAGTGGGGATTGTACGTGCAAGGCCCAAGTAAAACTGCCAACTATTTGTAAAGAAATGTGCAAGAGAAGAAGAAGAACAAGAAGAGCAGTAGTTTTATGTTTATGTTATCCTTCCTTCCCTTGTGTCGGCTAATGCCAAAGGCGTCATTATGTACAAAGTTAATGGTTGCAAGCCCAACTTGGCCTAGATTCCAATAAAGTCAAATTGTGTATGGTGGATGTATAGGGCATTTGCCTTTACAACTCTAAATGTCAGTAAGGCAAGGGCGATGGACGTGTAGGGTATTCAGCAAAACCATTGTATAAAATAGGGTAAGAATTTTAGAAAATATACAATTCAACTTCGCCAATCTTCTCAAATAACCTACATTTCAGACGAAAATAAACTTCAAAATACAGTTCAACCGAACCAAACAGATTGCTAGAATCAATGCAATGCCAAATATACTCGAATTTACCTAGTATTGGGCAAATTGCAGCCTAATTTAACAGAATTTACTAAATGTGTGTACAGGAAATAGAGATAGAGGAGAAGGGAGAGAGAGACAGAGAAAAGAGACAGAAAGGCACTTTATGGTCTTACCCAGGACCAATGGCGGCTATGCAATTCCCCTATTGGGGAAGGTGTCATACAAGGAGAAGAAGAAGCCAAAGCATTGTTTGCCCTGTACCACCTCTCCTCTACCCAGGCGGAAGTTTGCTTAGAATTTAATCGATCTAGAGAACAAACTCTGAAATATGCCAATATTTGCTTTCCCTTGGTGAAGATGGGAGTGAAAGATATCACCCAGGCTATGAAATAAGTGTGTATTATATTACCTATTATAAATAGGTACCCAGATCTAAATTTAGAATTTGTATTTAAAACCATCTTTTAGGTATATTTTTAATGTTTTAAATTTGTGTTTTTCTGTTAAATGTGCAGCAGTTATGG
Organism: Sthenelais limicola; assembly: GCA_942159475.1. Taxonomy (NCBI): domain Eukaryota; kingdom Metazoa; phylum Annelida; class Polychaeta; order Phyllodocida; family Sigalionidae; genus Sthenelais; species Sthenelais limicola. The sequence continues at coordinate 39,134,690 of OW804095.1, forward strand.
TAGAAAAAATACATACTTCTGTTTATATGTTTGTAGCGTGCCTGAACGAAGAACCTTAAGAGTTGAATGAGGAGCTTTAAGAGTTAATTGTAGATGGGCAATAAATCAGAGCTGATCATGTCTGAAATCAAGATTATTGAACAATAACCAATATTGATCTTTTATCGCTTTACAAAGAAATGGGTTTCAAGCGAGTCCAGGCTGGGTTGATAACAATTATCGCTTCCTTTTTTCCTCAATGGAAATTCTGCACACAGGAGTAAATTAACCATCATGATGCTCAAAACTTAAAAGCTTTCATGCATTTGCATTCCAAAGCCATCCATTTTCCTGCTGCGAGAGGAACGACAATAGGGGAAACTTTAATCAATTTAGCAGGGAATACAACTTTAATTCCTCTGCCCATTTACCGCGCGTGCACAGTACGTTCAACGGGGAAGTGCACATTTCCCCCTGAAATGTACATAGATGTCAGTCTGAGAAATGCATCGAGGTAGATTTCCATTAACTATAATCAACTTCATGAATAACTGAAACCTACATTGCATGTCCGCTTAAAGAATGCACCACCTTACTCTGCTTATCAGACCAGAATCTTTTTTCAACCTTGAATGAATAATGCCTTTCCTCAACCCACGAAATGGGCAGGGGTAGGATTTTAATTAAGGGACTGACAACTGCATGGTTGGAGGCAATGTACATGTATGTACATTACAAATCTGTTAATTCCATTGCAAACTAATTAGCAAGTACACCTTGTGGCTTCGGCAATGCAAATCATACATTATGCGTGCTAATAATCGGAATGGGTGTGCATATCGTTTCATTATGTCCCGTAATGAACTCGTTACTGATACCCGCGCATGATTACGGAACAACCGGAATGGTTCATGTGTCAGGCTGCTTGTTGATTTATATCAGGAAATTAAAAAAATAAATAAATCAAACGCTCGCCGCGTCTGAGATTCTCTTCCTCGTCATAGCTTAACCTAACAACCCACAAGTCTCCGATTTAAATTCCTGATTGGAAAATGATCCCGTCAATTTTTTAAATAAACAAAACCGGTTTGGATCCAATTTGACATTTTTCTCGCCTAACAACAATCGACCTTGGCAGGAGGTTAATAACGGCTTTGGCTTTTAAATCCGGATCAGTGTTTTATAAGAATCATCCCGGATTTGGGGTCGCTAGGGCTTGTTGGGATCAGGACAAGAGGGGAAGATTATTGGAGACTATTTGCAAATCGTGGCTCGACCTGTTTTTTTTTCAGCGTTCCCTCTGCTCCACCTCTACCTACCAATTGCTTCTTTGGTTTCTGCCAACACTTTCAGTTCCAATCAATAATGGCAGAACCAAGAACGGGTTTCTTTGGTTCGCAGCTGACAGAGAGGAATTCTGCCTTTCTGTTCAACTCTATAATTACTGACAGATCATAATAAAATGGGTAGTAAGTCTTTGAAACTAGTGAATAATTATTATACTTGAAAGCATTTAATGCAAATCTCCCAATACGAACTACAATTGAAATAAAAAAGCGAAAAAAAAACGCTTTTTATGTTCATATGCATTGTGTAGTTGAAACCCTTTCACTCCTGATGCTTGTTTCCATTGACAAACATTAAGAATTGACATGGTAATTCGGAGTCGGAAGATATTATATTAGAAATACTATACATATTATTTAACGTTTAGCATTTAAATAACATCTAGCTTCCAAGCAATTAAGAGCTTTGTACAAGCTTCTAACTCAAGCTTAGAAATGTGTCCCTAAATAGGCAAATGCACCTAATAAGCTTGCAAGAAATCACCAAGAAGAAGACTACATCTAAAGATTTTAACTAATTCTAGCACCAGACATTAGTGCTTAGTTAAATAACTGAAGACATTGGCGGCCATGCACGTGCTTCCAGCCTTGGTGTGTTACCCCTATAGAGCTGTACGTGCGGTCACTGGTGAATCGGCATGTTCAAATTTACATGAGCACTTTTAAAGCCAGCATGAAAAATCCATGGTTGCTGTCAGACCGCCTCAGTCTCCAGCTAACCTACGTGCCACATACGCACCTTGGGTACACGCCCAACTCACAAGACTAAAATCTGGTTTTTTAAATATTTATTCAGCTGATTGACGTTATGCAATTATAAACTATTTTAATTCCTAGTTGATATGATTTTTTTTTTACAAAAGTATGATCCACATATACATTCAAATCCATCACATTAAGTGAATCAAGTACAATATAATGACAAGTTATAGGCGAAAACAAATAAAAACCATTACCCGGGCAGCATGCCATCGCTACAATCCGAGGAGAGTCTAATAATTTTAATGTAGCTAATACACAAACATAATTTCCTTTCCCAGCAGGCTATTCTTAGCTATTACAATGAAAAACAATCTTACCAAATTCAACCATATTATTGTGGCTGAACTTATCAATGTTCTGCTGCTGTTATATGTTTACACAAGAATTTGAAGTCGGATCGGCCGAGGGAAGTCGGCCACCGGTGAGCGATAATAAGTGCAAATACTGTTGGAAAGGGATTTGTTGGGTCCTCGAAATATTAATGTGAATTTCATAAAGCCCTGTTTGATTTTAGATTTGATTTTAAATTATGTTTATTCAGGACAACCGAAATACATTTCAGCGACAAGCGTTGATATTTTCAGAAGTTGCCTGATTGCATAAGGCAAGGCACTAAATTAATTCAATAATACACAGAAAGAAAAATTATATAAGCTATTAATCATTTCAATACATACCGACTTCGACATGATAGATCCATTGTAATCAAATTCAAAAGAGTCAATAGTACTACATATTCAAAATCAGAACTTGGTCCAAAAACATATTTAAAAACAATGAAAAAGGAATCTCGAGAAAAGAATGAAACAAATAACCTTTGGACAGATATTAGCTGAGAATTTATCTTTAAGGCCATGTGTCAATTTAAGTTAAAAAAAATACCAGTTGATATTCAGTGCTTTGGCTTGTATGCAGAATTGAATAGTTAGGGCGAAGAAAAATGCATCAATTGGTGTTTTCCTGCTGGTTAGTCTGAATAAGGAAACATTCAATTAATTATTAATGTACTTGCATTGAGTATCGTGAGGTTCAAACATAGCGCATTACCTTAAGACCCTTCCATACACTCTAGGTCCAAACCCTCAGATCAGATATGAATGGTATGTCACCCTACTTCCCTAATCAGTTTCTTGGCCTAGGACTCGGCGTTTCAATGGAAAAATAATGACCTTTTGTGGCCTTAATGGAATTATAATAACACTTTGCGGTTTGAGGCGAGAGGCTTTCCCTTCGTTTGAAGGGACTCTCTCAACTTTGGGCCTAGTCCATGTGCGCGTTCACGTGACGCCATCTAGCGGTGTATGAAACCTCCCAAGATGCATCGCACCGCGCGTTGCATTTCGCGCGAAATGCCCGTGGGCGTCAGGTCGCGATAAGAGAGCGGCAATCTAATTATGAAGCGAGCGGGGGACGGTTATCGATGGTTTTCTATAAAATATGCATGCTTATAGCTTGGTGTTTCATTGTCTTAACCACCGCTTCGGGCCGCACTAAATACTTGTCAAACGCAAACCACAGAGTCATGCTCCTAGATACATGGGTTAGGTCGTTAGAAAATGTACAATAAGTCACCTTCGCCAAACCTTTAACTCAAACTTTAAACAGAAATTCAGTTAAAATTGTGTGAGTGAGTGAGTGAGTGAGTGAGTGAGATTGGTTGCTTTAAGCCCTTATCAACACATTTAATATGGTTATATCAAGGGCGGGAAGGCTGAGAGGGAGGCAGTTTATGGTCATACCCAGGACCAAACTTCCCTAGGGGATGTCACATACCTTAAACATGTCACTGCCTGTAAGCGTATAGGTATCTGAGACACCAAGAGGGACATGGGTCAGTTTTCAGAAAATGTACAATTGGCAGCTCTACACATTAAGAAAATTCTCCCAAATTAAGCTGAAAAATGTATATTATATATCGCATTGATTTAAAGTATCAGTTCTATTATGTTGAACTGCATTTTGAAGCTCATTTTTGCCTTAAATGTGGGCTATTTGAGACGATTGGTGAAGGCGAATTGTACATTTTCTAAAAATCTGACCCACATGTAAGTTAAACTTATCTTGATATAAATCCAGGTGAACTTACAAACCAAAGCGTCTCCCGAGCGTTGGCCCAGAGGCCCTATAGCCAAGCCATGCCTGCCAGTTGTCTCCTCTGGAGCGGCAAAAGCTAGTTTTTCTTGATGTATTAGATGAGATGAGGACAATATGGAATGTCTGATAGAATGAGTGGAAGCTCAGTTGTACGGTTTCCTCGGGAGAGTAGACACAGCAGGGATATATATGTACCAACAGACAAGCCTGGATGGATATCTGCTCTAGTGTAAGTACATGATGGGGCTTTCTAGTCGCAGTTGTGCATCCAGAAACATTCAGGATTTTCGCAAAATATTTGTGAAAGATTAGCTGAATGGTTATGTAGAAATATAGCTCCTGCAACTTTGAATTTGTTTTTCCAAAATATATATTAGGAGAACATAGTCAACAGCATTCATGATCGGTGGTAAGCAGCTGGTAAGGAACTATTAGGGAAGGCATTTCGAAGGATTACTATTTGCTATCCCTACAGTAGGAACTTACTACCTTAGCAAGGAAAATTCGCTTAGCAAGGAACATTTTAATTGAGGATTTCCTATGCAATACGGGATTTGCATGTGCCACTGCCCATGTCTGTAACAATGCACCCTGGGATGGATTCGGATGAAATCTGACATACGGCATCTGACATTTGGCAAATTTTTTACCGAAAATTGGAATCTTGTATGTTTTCACCAATATCATAAATAATAAATTATCTATCTTAACCAAATGCATGATGGAACAATTGAGGCATGTGTTATGGAAACATGTAAATCACATTGATATTGACATCAAATCATTGGTAAATAGTCCAGGCCAAACGTGGCATGTTTTCTATACATTTTACACTGTACAATTAGTCCCATACTTCCATGCGAATCAAGATTCAAAATGGTGGCTATGCAAATCCCCTATAAGCACCACAGTTCTCTCAGCCAAGAGCACCCAGTAATGTCAGAATGATGGAACAAGTATTACTATTGGGACCAGGACACTGTCTGGGACAAACACAAATAAGCTCAATTTAAAATATAAAAAAAAAATAGAAAAAAATAAGCTCAATTTTAAACTAGGTTGAAGGCAATCGGAACAAACTACTTCAGATAAAGAAAGTAATTTTTTAATCAATTCCCATTTACGACATTGGGTTCCATGACAGGAGCTACCTAGGTTTAAATTAGGGACAAAAAAACAACCCAGTAAATCCTTGGAAGATTTAAATTAACGGTGACTAGGCCAACTGGAAAACAACAAACAGTTTTTAGTTGTTGTTCAGAGTGGCAAGAGTCGGTAATGTTTCAAAATTTATTGTTCTGTTTCATTCGCTTTACATGATATAGTATCATGTGGATGAGAGATAAGAGCAAATGACATGATATTTCTCAACACAGGCTCTGTCCCATCCCGCAATCACCCAATGAGAGCTTGTTCTATAGATAAAAAAAACTTTAATTGATATTTTCGAGCGTCGGTATTTATATTTCCATCGCATACATTTATCGCATTTGAGCTCATGAGGACAGAATCGGGCACGATACACTCCATAATAATATCAGGTATTAAAAGAATGGCAGGAATTATGGATTTTTGTTTAGATGATTTCCCTGTTATTTGCCTTGCACTATACATAATATATAGCCTCGGCAGGCTGACATTGCTAGGCAATGGTTCTATTGCATGGTGAAAATGCTTATCAACACCAACCCATCGCACTCCTTGGCATCCCTCGCCAAATAACTTCATCCCATTCTCTCTACATAAAAAGTGGATTTAGATCTAAGGATTATCATCAGTTCTGGATCTTCCCTCCGTCAGGTAAATTTGTTTTTTTGCTGGATAATTTCATCAAAGCAATCGTTTTAAGCCAGTCGGTTAAATGCTTTCTACATGCATATGTATTATATGAACTCATACTTTTATGTGTTTATTTTGTAACTTAATCAACTAGATCCATAATCCAGACTTAGACAGTTTCATTTCTCGGAGAATCAGTGTCTTTGTCATGTATTTCACATAATTTGGGTGTTTGTTAAAATCTGGCCCATTTCTATGTTATTGTAAACAAATTCCCGAGTTATTTCTGGGATTTGCAATCGCGGATTGCTTTTTAATGCCAGCTTCAGTAATTTATTCAAAATAGTCTCAAAAGCCCTGTGGACTTCATTTAAATGGATGTCTATGATAAAATGTTGTTTGCTAAAAGATTTCCCGCTTCTGGCGGTGGTCCAAGAGAAATAATTTCCCTGACGAAGATTAGCTCGATCAAACCGTTTTCACTTCGGTCGTCTGCTTGCCTGACTTGACTAAAACACATCGAGTAACAAAAAACAACACATTTTCCTCCTTGCCCGTGAAATCATCAATTTGTAACGGATACTATCTGTTCGATGCGAAAGCCTGCCGATATCCACAACTATAGTTTCCAAGTGAGGAAACTGCTGTGTTTGGGGGAAAAACGGAAGTGATGGTGTCGCAAGAAATGTTCTCGCTCGTAAACTGACCTTCCAACAACTCAGTGCCTTCCCTCCGGGCACTTATGTTTCTGCTCGTAGTGCATGACGACGATCTAGCCTCTCGCTGGGTGAGACTTTTCTTTTCAAAGACTACTGACTCCAATTGATTGGACACGATTTTACCCCATGTAAATGGGCCCCTCTGCCATGCACGCTTCCCAAATGGAAACCATCGATTTCAGTAGGCTGTATTTTGACAATTTCCCGCGAATTTAGCGCGGGCTTAATTCGGCGTTAGCTGAAGGGGAGCCGTAAGCCTAGGTCTCAAGTCTGGGTTTTACGTACGTGTCGTAATGGGTAGTTAAGGGTTTACGTAGGGTTATGTTTGCTACCACCAATGGAGGGACTTTACACTGTGGGAAGAGGAGGGTGTGATAGACCGTTAGAGGTTCATTGGATAGTGTGGCTGATAATGGGAAGCTTTCTAGTGGGATACTTTCCTTAGCGTGGTAACAATTCTATCGCTTTTGGATCCAGCTAGCGGCTTCCTTTGGGGCCTTTATTTTGGGGGAGAAGAACAGGTTCAGAATAACTCGGTCTAGGCTCAAAGCCTATCAGATCAGATAAAAATGGTTTGTCAGTGATTTGACGCCCACTGCGCTAGCTGGTTTCCTGGCCCAGGTCTAGGCGTCCTAATGGAATTATAATGGCACTTTGTGTTTTGGAGCGAGAGGCTTTTCCCTCAGTTTGAAGGGATTCTCTGGACTTTGAGCCTAGACGTATCTCCCAAAGCGAACCATTAGATCTTTCAGGAGAGGATCGGTGAACCAGTATTGCTAATAGGGAACACCGATGTATAGAATTAGTTTAAGCCTGACTTGGGTTTAGCTGCAGCTTGGAAATGTGTCCTTAAATCTGGAAATGCACCTAATAAGCGTGCAATACATCACTGAGGAGAAGACTGAGAAGAAAAAACCCTAAGAATAGAGGAGTTGCATAGCCGCCATTTTGAATCTTGATTCGCATGGAATCGTGGGACTAATGGTACAGCATAAAATCTATATCAAACACGCCATGTTCAGCATGGAATATTTATCAACGATCTAATGTCAATATCCATGTGTTATACATGTTTCCATAACACAAGTACCCATCTTTCCAATCATGCATTTGGTTTCCATAGATCATTTATAAAAGCCATGATATTGGTGAAAGATTTCTTGTAATTTTCGATTAAGATGTTGCCAAATATTTGTATGTTAGATTTCAACAGAATCTATCCCAAGATGCACTGTCACATATGTGCACAGTGGCAAATACAAATCCCCTATTGTAGCGTAAATCAAATGAAGTGGAAAATAAGCATTCTGAAAAACATAAAAGAAGAAGATAAAGATTGAAAGAAACATTGCCAAGCCAAGAAACAAGCTTGATGTTTTGCAGAACTTAGCACACATTCGACATAGGAAATGGGAAACAATTTCATAAACCATACAATTTGAAGCAATTCAAAGATGGACCCCGACCCCAGAAAAAACTGCTGACTGACAATACTGCAAACACATGAAAGAGGAGCGGGTGACGGGAATGCATAACCTCGCCGCAATTTCCTCTTTTGCGGTTTGTGTTTCGTTTGAACCCTCACCTGGGGATGAGCCAAGTCTCCGCCAAGAATCAATATGACAAAGATGTGTGCACTATGAGTCTGCCTTTATCTCTTGTCAGAAGCTGATCCGATTCTACTTAATACTACGTTCAGGGGAGGGAGTAAGATTGCATTCAAAAGGAATAACATTTCACACTAAAGTTTTGTTTTGTTTCTGTCACGATGCTGTCACGGTTCTGTCACGGTTCTGTCACTGTTCTGTCACGGTGCTGTCACCGTTCTTTCACAGTTCTGTCACCGCTCTGTATCATATATAAGATGACTCTCGTTGACTCTCTCTTTGTAATCTAGTTCATATACTGCTGTCCCTTGTGCAATCCTGCCTTTCGTTTTCTACCTCAGACATTGTCTCGTGTTCTACCACCTCTTTCTCTTCCCCACCTCTTTCTCCTCCCCACCTCTTTCTCTTCCCCATCATCTCACCCCTCGCCCCCTCTCTCCACTCCATGCATCTTCTCTCTCCTACTATCTCTATCCCCGTCCTTCGCTGTGCCATTCTGCATCCTCGTATTTCCCTCATCTCTTTCCTGTCCATATGATATGATGTGTTACAGGGAAGATAAGTCTCAAGTCTGTATCTACCATACATGTCCCTTTCCTCCATCAACTAACATGTTGCTTCCTCGTTCATCCTTTCCACCCTTCATCTCTCCTCCCACTCCATGTTTCCCCTATACCACCCCATATTCATGTCATCCCGTTCCACACCCTTATGGGTCAAATCTTCAGGAAATGAACAATTGGCAGCTCTACTCATTAGTTAAATTCTGCTAAAAAGGATAAATGTTGGGTATATCTGAGTATCTTTGGTGTTGTGTTGAAGAATATTTTCGGTTATGCAAACTCTTTTTGAAGCTCATTTTTGTCGTCAATTTCGAATATTGGAGAGGATTGGTGAAGGCGAATTGTACAGTTTCTGATGACTTGACCCATATGTACTGCTCTATATATCCTAATGTGTATAATTAGTCCCAGGAGCAACTCCATGCTATGATACAGGCCATGGCGAGTAACTCCTGGTTGAGTAAATAATAAGAAAATAAGAAATGTGACAAATATAGAAGGTTAGCAGATAAAGCCAACACGTGTGACCTTTACTACCGCACAGAGCCTTATATAGACTGTCAAGGTCACCCCACACCTTGCCTCGTCCTTGTCTCTCTCTCCAGGGGTCAGGTCGAGCTGCAGCACAACAATGGACAACAAGACAGCGTCTAGCTATAGGGGATTTGCATAGCCGCCATTTTGAATCGTAATTCGCATGGAATTATGGGACTAATGGTACAGTCTAAAATCTATAGAAAACATGCCATGTTCAGCATGGAATATTTATCAATGCTCTAATGCCAATATCCATGTGTTATACATGTTTCGATAACACTATGGCTATGACACTAGGCCCCATCTTTCATGCATCATGCATTTGGTTTTCATAGATCATTCATACAATTATCATTTATATTAATTATCTTCATGTCTGACTTTCTGAAACAAAATAATAATATATAATGTGCTTGTATGACCTTAACACTCATTCAAAACCCGACACAGTCTAGGCTCCAAGCCTCTCAGATCGGATCAGATAGGTACTCAGTGATTGGACGCCTACTGCGCTAATGGCTTTCCCGGCCCTTGAGTAGATATCCTAATTGGATTCTAATGGAATTTTGCGGTTTTGAAGCGAGAGGCAGTCCCTCAGTTTGAAGGGAATCCCTCAACTCTGAGCCTAGACTGCACACTAATTATTATGTCTCACATTTTGGGGATCGTGACACTTGAACAACCGTCTGTATCCCAATAGACCGACTTAAAAAATCCAGGCACCTAGACTCACTTTACTAGACTAGACAACCTAATGCGAAATAACTGTCATTTCACGAGAGAAGCATCTCTGATACTTTCACATCGTCCTATTTCTGTCTACGCTATTTTTCTAAATGCCATGTTAAATTCTAAACACATTAGACACAACAATGGATTTGATTTGTAAACGCCGATGGTTTTTTTTTCTCTTATTAAAACCTTCTAGAAGGGAAAAAACAGTATGCGTCAGTCTGCGGTTGTAAGCCCGGTGAACTGATGCTAAGGCAATAGGTTTAGAGGGTTTGGTTAAATACATCTTGAACAGATAGAGTTTTAGATCGAATAAAATATAAACAGATCCAAGTTAGAATGGAAACGAATAGATCTATATTACGGGGAAAAGTCTACTTGTAGATAAAGATAAATAAAGATGGAGTATATTAATTCATCAGAAATTTCATGAATGCTTTATTTCATTGCATCTATTTATCGGTGTCATCTTTTTTTCTATTTTCATCTATCTTTATTTATTATACACGCATTCCTCTGTAAACAAGGTATCTAAAGTGAGTTAGGCATAGTCCGTATTTCACTAGTGATTTACGTGGTTGTCATGGCAACCAATGTGTTTTTTTACTCAAATTTATGACTCAATTTTTTCTACTTTCATGATTAAAAGTATTTATAAAAAATCTGTTAACTAATTCGTTGGTTTTAGTCACTTTTTTTTTTTAAACAATTTTATTAGGAAGATTTCCAACAAAGTGGTAGGTCTCATCTCCTACAAAGGTATTTACATAGTTTAATTTAACACAAATATCGTGACGAATCAATCCTTGTTATAACCTACATAATTTACAACAAAACATTCTAAATCGACTCAGGTATACTATATTATATAATTAATGTGGATGTCAGCATCAAATCCAGTTGATTACACCTATTACAGCTTATATATCAACATAACTCACTTTTTTTGTTTTTGGCCCATAATTAAAAACTAATACATCAATCTCGCTTAGATAAAAAATAATTGGTTACATATTAACACCGATTTTGTAGTGCATACAATAGTTCTCATCATGCATAGCAATGTAAGACCTGTATTACAGGTTATCTAGACATCATATTATCCAGTTTTCAGTTACCTTCAGATGGGTTTTAAGGTTCGGCCACGACATACTTTTTACCATTACATGTAGATTGTTCCACGATCGAGGGCCCTGGTAAAGAGGAGATTTCCTCAACTTTTCAGTTTTAGCAACTGGCACCACAAGGTTTATTCCTTCTGCCATCCTCGTTGCACGTGGCATATCCTGTACATTTTTTGTGACATCTTTGAGATTGAACATTAGGTTTATTACTGCAATGTCACCTTTCTTACGAAATTTCGTAACTCTAGTAATCCTATACATCTCATCCAATGTATGGTTGTTGTCATGGACAAATATCAATCGTACAGCTCTATTTAATACGCTTTGTATTTTATTTATATAGTTCGCACTTGCCATGTTGTGAAATATGTTACCATATTCCGCAATGGAGTATACATGGCTTTTTATAATAATCTCAGTCATTTTCTTACTCAAGCAAGAGCGAAGCCTATATATCTTGGACAGTTTGGTTTGCAGTGTGTACCGCATTTTAACGAAGTGGTCGTTAAAGGTTAGGAAAGGATCAATTTGATACCCTAAATATCGTACAACCTTAGTCATTTTTACCTCACTACCATTGATATAATTTTTACCAAGATTTTCCATTTTTATGTGTTTTAATTTAGATCTTGTACCTAGAATTTGCAGCTGGCATTTATTGGAATTTAAGCGCAGCTTATTTGCAGTCATCCAGTTGTTCACAGTGTTAGTTGCAATTTGTGAAACTTCTATACATGCGTTTAAATCAGAGCTTGTTATCGATATGGCGGTATCGTCCGCATACATTGATATATTGATATCTATATCATTATACACACCACGAATTTCATTGTTAATAATATCTACACATGCCGGCAGGTCATTCACGTAAATGAGGAAAATTAGGGGCCCTATCAAGCTTCCTTGAGGTACCCCTTTATTTATCCTAATAAACGAAGAGACATTGTCACCCAACCTGGTCTTCTGGTATCTGTCACGGAGGTAGTTACCTACTAGTCTAATTAAATCAGGATTAAACCCATAGGTATTCATTTTGTTCATCAAGATGTCATGGTCAACACAGTTAAACGCTTTTGCCACATCATAATAAGAGGCTACCGAAATTTTTCCGTTATCCATCCCTTTTAAAATCGGTTCGATAAATTCGTAAACCGTTCTATTCGTAGAGAAATTTTTACGAAAACCACCCTGTTTTGCAGCAAACAACTTGTTGATATCCATGTGATCTCTTAGAGCATTACATACAAAAAATTCCAGAATCTTAGAAGGCATGGGTTCCAAGGCAATGGGTCTCAGATCATTAAACTTCTTTGGGTTAGTACATTTTGGTATCGGTATAACAGTATATTCTTTCCAGGACAAGGGCACTGTACATGATCTGATACATAATTTCAATAGTTTAGTGAACTTCAAACATAACTTACTAAGAAAGAATTTCATGATCTTAGCATTAGTCCAGTCCATCCCACTACTTTTGTGGTCGTCAACTGAGGTAATATATTTCTGCACTTCTGCTTCAGTTATATTTACTCTTGTCGAGACAATGTTAACATGGTGTTCTGTAATATCAGATAGATAATTGTGATCTGCTGTTCTATCCAATATATTTGTCTCTCCCATTTTTTTATACTCATCATTTAAGATGTTGCATGCGGTGAGGCCAGATACCAGTCTATTATCATGCAGATATTCACTCGGAAGATTGTTAGACTTTTTTCCAAGCAATTTATTTACACCCCCCCAAAATTTTTTACTGTTGTACTTACAGGAATTTAAAATCCCATAAATGTAGGTACGTTTAGCATTCCTTACCTTCCGTGCCGCAATGGCTCTAGCACGTGAGGCAGCAGTTCTGTCCACTAGGAGTTTAGAACGATGCGCTATCTTAAATAGCAAATTCCTACTTTTTATGGCAGCTAAACAATCCCTATCTAGCAACATTTTCCCTCTGTGTACTACCGTCTTGCCAACTGATGGGCATTTTAGATCGAGATATTCCTTCAAGGGAGCTTCGAATTTGGACCATGCATCATTGGTGCTAATGTTGTTACCCCAATCTAACTTAGCATTCAAATCATCGCAGAAATCACCAAATTTGTTCCAGTTCAGAGAATCAAAATTTCTAGAAACAATCTTGTCCTTCACAATGCAGCTCTTACCTTTTTTGATATTTAAAAATACAGGCAAATGGTCTGACATAGCACACTGAGCCACACCCGATTTATTACAGTGGTCATGGTTTGTTGCAACAATGTCTAACAGTGAGTTTTTTCTATCTGACAGCCTAGTCGCTACAAGGATTTTGTGTACCAAAACATTCTCCGCAAGCATCGCATTAAATTCCACGACAGCTTCATTTTTTTTATCGAGAAAATCAATGTTTGCATCACCGCAGATAACTAGTTCACAGTTACGGGATTCACTCTTCACTGTTGTTACAATTGTCGACAATGATTCTATAAAAGACCTCTTGTTACCTGTCGGTGGGCGATAAAAGTTACATAGGATGATTTTTTTCCTATTACCCGGCTTGAATTTTATAACCTGACATTCAATATCATTGTTACAGATGTTCAGATGACTATAACCCACCGGATCAGTATTGTAACTTTGGTCAATCATACAACATACTCCTCCACCTTTTTTAGTGACACCATCAATTACTTAGAACTCATGCCATATTCACGCTCCTTCAACCAACTCGTTAGTTAACCTGTATATATAAATCGTTTTCAGGATCAGGTCCAATTAATAATTAAATCGTTAAACCTTTTTGAAGCAGTGTTTTCATTGCACTTTAACTGACTTCTAATGGTGAGGCAACCAAAGTTTAATACCAAATACCTTCCCATATATATATATATATATATATATATATATAATGTTCTAGGAAAGAGAGAAGCATCATCTTGCGTGATACACCTTAGACCAGAGGCTATGTGGTAGAACTAGGGTAGGCTTCTTTCTCCTGGACAAAAAACACCACAATAGCCTGATAGTCTAAAGAGGCAGGCGCCGCCAGAAAATGTACCATTCGCCTTTTCACCAATCACTCAAATTTCAAAATAAATCCCGATTAAAAGGACAGTTTAACACGAATCAATACATTCGATGATCAACGCAGTATGTACTTAGATGTGTCTAATATATATCATTTTCTCAGCCTGATTTAGTAGAATGTTGCTGAATGTGTAGAGCTGCTGATTATAGAGTTTGTGGTGCTCTGACTCCAAACCACATGGGTCATACCATATATACCAAGCCTTGTTTATCATAGCTCACATCAATACGTACTATAGCCTCCCTCCCTCCTCCTCCCCTTCTGTCCTCTATATAAACTCTAGCAACCAAGCTACCAAACAAGACAACTATAGCATAGGGAAGGAGATGTGGGGTGGGAGGGGGGGGGGGGGTTAGTAGTAGTAGTATATGAAATGGACCACTTTCCCAGGCTATACTAAAACCATGGAGGACCAAAATGACCCCATAACTCAGCAAGCTCTCCTATCTTCCTATCTTGAAGTTACCTTTAATTCTAGCAAGCAGCGTTCATGCGGTTATTAGTCTCTTAAATATAGTCCTAGGGAAGGAGGGGGAGCTGAGAGAGCACGCTCAGCCGCACTGTACATTGAAGCAATATCCTAAGGCAATTTACCCCATTAAGTTATATACCCCTCACCACAAGCAAAAATGGTTGTAATTTTTTTCATGAGAAACAGTTTGATTGATGCTATGCTATTTTCTCAGTACACAAGGGTCTGGGGTACTGCAGGAGTACTGGAGGAGTACTGGGCAGGATATATAAGTGAGATAATCTATATGGCTGGGTTTATATCGGTTTATAAAGATTATCGGTCGGCGTGTGTATGTGTCGGCCGGGCTATTTTCAGGCGCGGCGCTGGTAACTGCGGTAGATATGGGGGATTAGGGCATTGCCTGGTCAGCTGACCACTGGTCAGTAATCCCAGATTGCCTTGTTATATAGGCGGAGATAAGGGGAGATCTGGGGATAATCTGGGGGTAGCCTCCACTATGGGGAGATGGATGGATGAGCAGGCTATAGGCAGGAGGCCACCAATGTAATGTCCACCAGCCCCTCGAGTTTGGTGGTGGTGGATGGTGGTGCAATTGGTGGTGGTGGGTGGTGGTGGGTGGTGCATTGGTGGTGGTAGGTGGTGGTGGGTGGTGGGTAGGTGGTGGTGGGTGGTGGTAGGTGGTGGTGGGTGGTGGTGGGAGCCCAACGTTACTAGGTTACTATTGTCTGTGCATAGTATCCTCAGCCAAGGCTATGGCTTCTTCTGCTAGTGCTTCTCTAGTGTTGTAGTCAGCTGTTCAAGCCAGATGCTCATGCTGACATGTTCAGGGTTGCCTTAGGGTGAAACAACAAAAAGCATTGTAATTGGTGTTTAAGTAACCCAAATAGAAATAGGAATGATTGAGTCTGAGGATTTATCTTTTGGCCAATACCCCATCTTAGAAGTGCTGCGAGACTTGTTATAATTTCTCGATGTATTTGTAACATATTGTGAAAGTTTAAATAGAGATAGTGAATGAAATACTTATGAATATACCGTCCAAAATCTTTGTTACGGGCTCCATGGGTATGTGTATACAAAGCTCCATCTTTTAGTAAATACAAACTAGATCCCATGAAAATGTGAAGAATTTGCATATGATAACATTTCTGATGTGTTTTAGGGAAATGAGTCACAGGTCGCAAAAATGATATTTTATATAAATT
Source organism: Sthenelais limicola (assembly GCA_942159475.1). Taxonomy (NCBI): domain Eukaryota; kingdom Metazoa; phylum Annelida; class Polychaeta; order Phyllodocida; family Sigalionidae; genus Sthenelais; species Sthenelais limicola. The sequence goes on from OW804095.1 coordinate 39,150,673, forward strand.
CTTATTTCCCATTCATTTTGGGCATGCTGGAAGATCTATTAATAGAAGTCCTTGGTTCATTTCTGTAACATTTTATTACAGAATAAAAGTTCTATATGTGCATTTATGAATTGAATGCATCCTGGTAGGACTGTAACTGAGAAGGTGAATGCACCTTGGTAGGACTGTAACTGAGATGGTGAATGCACCTTGGTAGGACTGTAACTAAGAAGGTGAATGCACCCTGGTAGGACTGTAACTGAGAAGGTGAATGTATCCTGGTAGGACTGTAGCAGAGAAGGTGAATGCATCCTGGTAGGACTGTAGCAGAGAAGGTGAATGCACCTTGGTAGGACTGTAACTGAGAAGGTGAATGCACCCTGGTAGGACTGTAGCAGAGAAGGTGAATGCATCCTGGTAGGACTCTAGCAGAGAAGGTGAATGCATCCTGGTAGGACTGTAGCAGAGAAGGTGAATGCATCCTGATAGGACTGTAACTGAGAAGGTGAATGCACCCTGGTAGGACTGTAGCAGAGATGGTGAATGCACCCTGGTAGGACTGTAACCGAAGGATCAATGCATCCTGGTAGGACTGTAACTGAGAAGGAGTACAAGGAGGATGGAAAGAAGCAGGAGAAGGGAGGGAGGGAGGAAAGGGGAATGCTGATGGGGCAGCCATGGTATTGTGTCCTGTGAGGAGGGAGGGAGGCGGAATAGCTGGTGTATCATACGAGAGTCGCCTGTACCACAGGGGCATAAAACAGATTTGTATCAATTGTAGCCATGGCAACAACGTGTCACATACGTGGCAAATGGCGTAGCTATAAATCATTCACTAATTTGATAATATTGATCACTCTTTAGTCCTAGCATAACGACGTAGGCATGTCAACTACATAAGAACATGTCCTCTCTGTTTCTGCCTTTCTCTCTCTCTCTTTCTTTCTCTCTCACTCTTTCTCTCTTTCTATTTCTCTCTCCCCTTTCTCGCCCTCGCTCTCTCTCTCCCTCTCTCTCCATCTCTCTCTCTCTCCATCTCTCTCTCCCCCCTCTCTCTCCCTCTCTCTTTATCTTTGTCTCTTTCTCTCTCCCTCTGTATCCCTAAGGCTTTCCTATCCGAACCAACAAAGCCAAAGTAGAATATGATATTTCGTGTTGGAAATGTAAGCCAGATGAATGAACTGCTATTGTGTAGGCTTTCCTCGCTAAACAGAGCTCGTTGTTAACCGTCAACATTTCAATTGTCAATATGAAAGAGGATATATATACGAGGAAGTGATATTGTCTCTCTATGATATACACATGCATTTAACTATTTAACAGCCGGGTATACGTACTATAATGACAGTTCCGACGATCTGTTTTCCCGACCTGTACAAAAGCAATATTTAGTATAGGTGTCTTGAATCAATAATATATTCTGTGCTCTGTTCAGTTTCTAATTCCACATACATCCATAGGCAGACGTATGGTATATTGATAGTCTAAATGTGATGTGTTTTATGAAAATTAGTCACAAGTCGAAAACAATGGATTTTGAGATACCATCATATTTGATGCCGATTCTAATGAAAGTAAACAGTAGGACATTTAATATGCATTTCTATGTTTTAAGTTTTAAGTTTTATATTTCTATTATTGAAAACAAAGTTTGCAGTACTGTGGGGTGAGCAATTACTAGTAAAGTAGCTAAATATATTCATTACGATGACCTTAGAAATACATGGATATATTTATTACACTGTCCTGAAATTTGATGCATGTATTCAGGCGACGGGAGGCGTTAGGCATTCCAAAAAATTAAAACATTCCCCAAAATATATTCTGTGAATAAATCAGTTTAAAAAAATAGCAATTTTGCAACTTGTGACTCATTTTCCGAAAACACATCATATTTACTCATCAGTATTCCAGCGTATACTGTATGCTGCATGTACCTGTATATGAACACATACATGTATACACATACAAGTATACACTCTGTTCCATGGTGTAACGACCCGTGCTACCTTGACTGGTATGAATATATAACCGCTGTCCCCGTGCCCATAAAAAGACACTAGACCTTGCTATAAATACCAGAGGAGGTCGGAGTCAAATTGCTCGCAAACTATCCTTCAGAGATGGCTTAAATATAAATGACCCTATTTACATCCTTGGGTGCACTGGGAGGCCGGGAGGCTCTGGGTAGAGCCGGGTAGGGCTGGGAGATGGAAGTGGGGAAGGATATATGGGTCGGACTTTCAGAAAATGTACAATTGGCAGCTGTACACATTTAGTAAATTATGCTAAATTAGGCAGTAATTTGGCCAATACTAGGTAAATTCGAGTATATTCGGCATTGCATGGATTCTAGCAATCTGTACTTTGAAGTTTATTTTTGTATGAAATTTGGCTTATTTTGAGAGAATTGGTGAAGGTAAATTGTACATTTACTGCAAACCTGACCCAGTTACATGGAAAGCCATTATGATAGTTATTCGAAAGCTTCGAAAATTGTTTTGAACTTCATTTTTTATCAGTCCCAAATTCTATTCCAGGTCTCTAGAAAAAATCTAAGTTTTTATATATAAATTGTTAAAACTAGATATCCAACATTAATTGAATATAATGTCAGCTGCTAAAAAATCTGAATACCAAAAGTTGGTTTCAGATATGTTTTTGAATAAATGGCTTCCCGATGGCTTCCCATAGTAATAGAGAGAGAAATGTGATCTGTTTTAGGAAAATGAGTCACAAGTCGCAAAATATGGATTTTGAGATATCACCATATTTGAAAAGATGAGATCAAGCCGATTCCAATGATAGTAAACACTAGGATACCTAATAATATGTATTTCAATATGTTTGGAATGGTATTTCTATAGTTGACAAAAAAGTTTGCAATGTTTCTGGATGGGTAATTACCAGTAAAGTAACTAAATATACCCCATATGAAGGCCTCAAAACACAAAGATATATTTAATAACATGTCCTGAAATTTGTCTAAAATCAGAACATTCCTACTAGGAGAACCTGTGAAAAAAATACGTTGAAAAATATCAATTTTGCGACTTGTGACTCATTTTCCTAAAACGGATCACAAATGAAGGGCAGGGAGAGGATGGAGAAAAAATAGGAGGAGGAGAAATTGTATGGATTCTCCACCCTCAGTCGCTGAGGCCCTTCGCGGGGTGCCCGAGGGCTAATGTGGTCTAAGGCCCCGAGGGAGGTGGGGCTATAGACCTAAACCCCAAGTTAAAAATGTTTGTAAGATTCTTGTTCTGCAAAAAATATAACCATCGATCGTGAAAGCTGTCTCCCTTATTCTCTCTCAATTACGACATAATAAAGTTTATGTTTCGCTGAATTATTGCACTTACAGAAGTATACAAACATTAATTGACTTACATACTTTAAAATCAACTCTAGTAACAATGAATTAAAAATTTATTCATTGTATATCGAAAACCTTCAGAGATTGTAACGCTATCACCGTTGTTAAAAAGTTGATTATTCCAAATGTAATAATAAATAATAATAATAAATATAATATATCTAGCAAACATGTACTCGAGAAAACTACTGAAATTAATCAAACATTAACATTCTATAAGAAGAACGAATCACCTATACTGAGGTTGATTTGAAATTACTACATTTTTCTGAGATACCTTTTCGGCAAAAAATATAACCATTGATCATGAATGCTGCTTCGCTTATTCCCTCTCAGTTATGACACTATAACGCATAAATTATTACACATAAAGAAATATAAAGGTACCATAATTCAAGATTTGTACATTAAAAGATTGCTCACAAAGGAAACAACTTGTTTACAAGCCGGGAGTGTTATGATGCCCTACTGTAAGAATGTATTAAATAGAATACGGGGCTCCTATGATAAACAATGTAAATTGAGACGAGTTCTGCAATAAAAAGATTTGAACAAAAAAAATATATGAATAAATTTATTTCACTTTATACATTTACATTCTAACTTCAACAATATGAAATAGGATGGTCCTTTCAGCACCTGTATTAGAACCTGATCTTCCAAGGGACCCTTGCTAACATGAATATATGAAAATATTATATATTTATATGAAAATATAAAGATAGTAATCGGAATTGCTACAGTAAACCTGCTATGTCAGGCTACACTGAGCTATATTTTCCTATACCAATAATGTCTGAGGGCATCACCCTTGAGAACACACCCCTATAGGCTGAACCCAGGGGGGGAGGCAGATCTGGGAATCTAGTAAAAGGAGGCGAAGTGATGCTGAAGGCTGCAGGCTTGACCAGTAACTGACCAGTGGTCAAGGAAGCACTCTAAGTATGGGTGGTCACTGAGTGACAGCCCCAATGATAACCGTATCTGAGGGTCAGATCCAGGCCCACTGACAATGGGTTTGTTTGACCAGAATCTTGATTCGTACTGACCATGTTCTGCCTGGCTATCATGGTGGTGGTGGTTGGTGTTGTGTATGGATAGGGGAGGATGATTGCTTGCATGGGTGTTACCAAGTTATCCCTCTTTCCTTAATCTCATCCCCAACCCCAACTCTCTGTATTGGGGTCAGAATTTCAAAAATTGTACAATTCAACTTCGCCAATCTTCTCAAATAAGCCACATTTCAGACGAAATTTTCTGAAAAAGTTCAAAATACAGTTCAACCTAACCGACCAGATTGCTAGCGTCAATGCAATGCCGAATATACTTGAATTTACCTAGTATTGGCCCAATTGCAGCCTATTTTAGCATAATTTACTAAATGTTTACAGCTGCCAATTGTACATTTTCTGAAAGTCCGACCCATTACTTCCACCCCTTCCCTTCCCTCACTGTCACACACACTTTGAAAAACACACTGCTATGCAGACACACCACTCTCATTATTTATCACATCTTTTTCTTCCTTATTCTCCGAAAAATCGGAAAAAAACTAGAAATCCCTAAACTCATGAAGGAAGCAGATTAGTACTATGTTGAATCCTCGAAAACAGAAAATTCCAAAAAGTTCTGTAAATACCACCATTTTATTTTACATCTCTTCATCTTATGGGTGAAATCGCCAGAAAATGTACAATTTGTCTTCAGCAATCCTCTCAAATAACACAAATTTAAGACACAATAATTATGTTAAAAATTCAGTTTAACACAACCAATCAGATCGTGTGAATCAAGGCAATACCAAATATACTCAGATATACCTAGTATTGACCATTTTTCAGTCGGATTTAGCAGAATTTGCTAAATATGGAGATCTGCCAATTGTGCATGTTCTGCAAATCCAGAGCAATCATACATAAGACACCTATAAATCCCTCTATTTTCATGGTATAAAACAAATCCTATCAATGATGATCCAAAAACAATGGTACTATTTCATGGTCAATGTATTGGATCTGAAGCATCCTTAACCCCTGTATAGAACCACAAAAGCCTTTACCCAATACCAACCACTCACCTACTTGCTTTCTCCTTCGAACAAGTGACCACAAGGGAGTTGGGGATAGGGGCGGTGGTGGTCAGTGTTACAGTGGTCAGTGGCAATAGCCATTGCCATGGTGGTTCGCCTTCTTTGTAGGAGAAAGGGCAATGCCAACATATCAATACACGGGAGAGCGGGGGTGGATTGGCAATAGGTTTAAGGCCAATGACTGCAATGATTGCCTACAAAATAGCCTCAACCTTGGATCAACAATCGGAGGCCATCAATCTTGGAATTTGGGACAAGGATTAATTTGTGGGCTGGGTCTGGTGTCAGTTCTTTTATTGGATTTAATGATATTACATGCTTGCCGCTGACAGATTAAAGACAAACATGTTACAATGGTTGGAGTAATGCTCAGGTGGGGGAATTGCCATCGTGGGGAAAAAGCAGGGCAGATTGGAGCATTGTAAAAACCATATTTTTCATTAAATGTTTTATGCAGGATTTAAAGGCTATGCTGCTGCAATTCAGGTAATAGATGCAAAATGAAAAATGTTTCAATATATATGTCTATGATACCATATCTTATAAAATAAATGATATTTAAAAAACACATTTTTTATTGATGGTCTAATAGGCGGTTTGCATGTGCCGCTGCGCATGTCTGTCACAGTGCATACTGGGATGGATTCTGTTGAAATCTGACGTACAAATATTATGCAACATTTTCATCGAAAATTGCTAGAACGTTTTCACCAATATCATAGCTTTTATAAATGATCTATAAGATAAATGCACGATGGGAAAGATGGAGGCTTGTGTTATGGAAACATGTATAACACATGGATATTGTCATTATAGCATTGATAAATATTCCATGCAGAACATGACATGTTTTCTATAGATTTTCTACACTACCAGTAGTCCCATAATTCCATGCGAATCAAGATTCAAAATGGCGGCTATGAAAATCCCCTATTCCACCTGTCTGCTTCTACCTGTGCCATTAGATTCGACCAAGGAAGTCCACTTATTTGTAAATGCAGTTTATCTTGTTAAAATATGGGTCAGATATTAATGATTCACCGAGGGATTTTAATGTTCCAATTCGAGACAGAAAAGAAAGCATGTGCGAATTACGAGCAACTCTGTGAACATTAAAGGTATAACTTGTTGTGAGGAGGCCATTTGTGCTTGTTCATGCCTGAACCGGTTTGCTTTCTCTCTCCCACTCCTCCTCAGGCAGTATCCTCGCTTGCCTTTTCAAAAAGTGGTGTTATAATTGGAAGATTTATATTGGGTGTGCTGCGGAACACATTCAAGTATTAAACATTCATGGAATGATTGAAAAGCATTGTCAGAATGCAGCCTTTTATTAGATTCCGACTAACAATCAAACTCTCAGTGCTGCTGCAGTTGCGGCCTTTGCATAAAGGGTGGTCTCCACTGGTTGCGGTAAGCTCTGCGGTAAGCCTTGCGATGGTGGTGCGATGCATGATTGTATAACACAATTGTTAACAAAGAATATATCTTTCGGACTTCAAGTAAATGTAAATTTAAACTTTACCTACTGACTGATATTGAATATGTAAATACACTGTCATTATACTATGTCTTTCTGATATTATAATATTATATTATATTATTGTATTAAGGAATACCAGGAAGATCTCAGCGTAGACAGTACATTGAGAGGGACCATTCCTTTTCAGTATTTCATTAAAACAGAAATGTATATGTTTATTGAATAAAAATGGTTATATATATGGTTCTATAGGTGGAGCTGAGGAGTGACAAGGTCTACCCTATATAGTTCACTGGCCACCTTGCCACTCCTCTCCCCTGAAGAACCATTACAATAACATTGCAAGGCTTACCGTAGAGCTTACTGCAGCCAGTGGAGACCACCCTTAAAACTCTGTGGTAAGCCTTGCAATGGTTTGTGTTGGTTCTGTAGGTGGAGGGGAATGACGAGGTCCTGCCTACATGGTTCACTAGCCATATAGGCAGGTCCTTGCCACTTCTCATAATCACAGCACCATCGCAAGGCTTACCGCAGAGCTTACCGCAGCCAGTGGAGACCACCGTTAAAGCTAGCTATGTTCTCAGTTACTACAACACAATATACCTCACCAAATTTACTAAAATTATGTGACCCAAAGGCCTGGAATTATCAATATGGTACTGCTGGTGTTTGTTTATACAAGCACTGGAAGTCGAATCGGCTGAAAAAGCTAATGAGCGATAAAAGATGAAATTACCGCAGCAAAGGATTTCGGTGGGCCACCGAAATATTGTTGTGGGCCTTTATTACGGATTTTGATCGATGTTAACTGAGAATGCAGTTCTCTGTTTATTCTCATCATTATGATGCCATGCGATCATTTGGGTTTATTCTTGGGTTTTGAGACCCCCTTGCTTCTCTCCCCTCACTCCTTACAACCTTGCCATATTAATAGGGTCAGATTTTCATAAAATGTACAATTGGCAGCTGTACACATTTAGTAAATTATGCTGAAATAGGCTGCAATACTAGGTAAATTCAAGTATACTTGGCATTGCATTGACGCTAGCAATCTGGTTGGTTAGGTTGAACTGTACTTTGAACTTCATTTTCGTCTGAAATTTGGGTTATTTGAGAAAATTGGCGAAGTTGAATTGTACATTTTCTGAAATTCTGACCCATCATTACATGCGATCGCTTCCATCATCCCTTGTACCTACCACAGTCCAAATAACGTGCATATGATATGAAGCCCAGCTGATATCAGATACTCGATCCATCAGCCAGCCTGGTAGGAAATGTCATGTAAATGCTACCTTTAAAAGTGAACAAAAAAATAAGACTTCTCTTGACGGATGCTCTGCCAGACCGTGCTTGAGACTTTCTCGCCAATCCCACATAGTCCCAAAGTACTGCATGGATCGTCTTGATAAAAATCAGTTCATTCCAGCCGTTCTTACTGGCTTTTAAAGGCTAGGTCTGACATTAGGGAGGTTCCGCAAGTGTAACCTATACTTTAACGTTACATTTCCATAGGCCTACCTCTGATATAGACACATAACTTATGTTAAAAGGAAGAAAGAGGTTCAGCAAAACATGGCAGGAAAAACGTAACGTACCATATTAAGCAAAATGTTTCATTTCATAATTGATTCAATATACATAAAAATGCGACGTAATTCACAACAAAATACACGGATATGGTTACGTAATTGACATAAGTTTGCTTGTGGAACCTACGTATACGTAGTAGGTAAATTGATAGATAGATAAATCTTTTCCTGCTTTGGCTTCACTAATTATCGCTCACTGGCGCCTGTTTTCTCTCCATCGATCCACTTCAAATTCTTGTATAAACACATCACAGCAGCAGAATATTGATAAATTCAGTCCTATAAGTCATGATATGAGTAAATTCGGTAGTATAACTTTTCTAGTCCCTCAGTTACTGTCAGCAAAATCTAAATCTAAATATTTTTTACTCTTGTTCCATTCTTTCCCAACCCATCTAAAGGCCATTTGTCCAAAAATTTGGAGGATTTTGTCCAGTTGTTTTTTCTACAGCACTGTTAAAACGTCCTCATTTATATTTGGAGGACCTGCCCGATCCCTTCCTATGGTGACTTCACTTATTATCGCTCACCGACGGTAGTTTTACACTTCAAATTACACTTCAAATTGTTGTATAAATATAGAACAACTGCAGAATAATCAAGGATTCAATCCTACACTACATCATTTGAGTTAATTTGATATGATTTGTTTTGTCGTAATAGCAGCGAACACAGCTTTTATCACAAAACCTCTACAGATTTATAGGCAGGTACATAGCATTCACGATTAACTGGAATGTTGCCTTGGTTAGAGGCGATAATCATAGGCGTAAATGAGAGTGGGTGTTGGGTTACCGCTCGCCCGTGGGGAGAGGTTGTTGGCTGTAACCTCGCCCTTTTCTACTCAATACCACAAGCCCACAATTCCCTATTAAATATTGTGGCTGAGGAAGAGTAATTAAACCGAACTGCTGCTACACCTCCCTTTCTTTAACTGCGGTTAGGTTGGATGCCCAGACTATGGCCGGGATGATGCATAATTGGTTGGGGAAAGTCCGTTTGTTTGGATGCACTGGACGGTCTCGATATAACCAAGATGGTCCAGTCTAGGCTCAAAGATGGGAGAGTCCCTTCAAACAAAGGGAAAGTCTCTCGCGTCAAACCGCAAAGTGCCATTATGATTCCATTTAGACTGCAAAATGTCACTATATTCCCATTAAAACGCTGAGTCTTAGGCGAGGAGACCGATTAGGTAAGCAGGCTGACATACCATTCTTATCTGATCTGAGGGTGGGTCAACAAATTTTACTATAAAATATGGGTAGTAGTTTGAATTCATTGTATCATTTTCATGAATGCGTTTCACAAGGAGAAACACTGAGTCAGGTATTGCGCTTTGAAGAACTAATGACATTAAAAAAATGTCATAAATTGTTTAAATTTAATATTTCATACTGAGGAAATGAACTAAGTTTTTAATAACTACAACTACCGGTCCAGTTGTAGTTGTGTTTTATTGAAGATGCATTAATATTTCATTCCTGAGAACATAATCATATATAAAATTATTTCTGTTTTAAACAAATTTTATTGACAGAAATATTAACAGTTTTTGTAATGTATACTATTCAATGAAAGTAGAACTGTAAAGTTAAATTTCAAAGAGTATTTTTGTTTATATACAAGCGCGAATATCATGGCACCTATAGTTATTCTATCTTTTGATTTGGTATATTTTACTTTACACTTGAATTGGACTTTCAAAAAAGGTTCAAGGGTACATGAGATGTTGCTTAGGTCTGTAGTGAAGAGAAAAGGTAAAAGTAGGCAAGACCTCGTCACTTCTCACCATCACAGCACCATCGCAAGGCTTACAGCAGAGCTTACCGCAGAACTTACCGCAGAGCTTACCGCATCCAGTGGAGACAACCCTTAAGTATCTGTTTTAGAATATTATACAGTAAGGTGTGTTGTAATAAAATGGAATGAGATGGAAGTTATTATGATGAAAAGGTATGATAAAAGACACTGTCAAACAAGATTTGCGATCGATAAGCGATAATTATTTTCCAGTCCGATTCAATTCACAATCTGGACTTTCTCACTAAGAACCTGCGATGGTAAAATAACATGATATTTTGATAACCACCTTCGTCAAGAGACTAACCCACCGCCGATAGGCATACTATATGTCCAGGTAAAATGCTCCCTTTCCTAGTACCGATCGATTCTGTCATTATAAAATAAATTCTTTCAGATGGAAATTGCCATAAAGTCATCAGAAACCAACATTTCGAATACGAGTAAAATACAATAAGACTAACACAATAAAACAAGCAAACCTTTGATGTAGTGAAATGATTAATTCACAATCAGCGAAGTAAATCATAGCCGTGACAATAGCGGACTGTTATAGCGGACTGGTGGCAATTTATCATAGACTTGTTACTATTGAGTGGGAAGAACAAATAGAGAGAGTGTTTCCTAACAGGTGTGGAAGCATTTATATGCTAACTACTGACCAGTAGACTGACCCATGGTGACCGTAACTGACCCTTACCGCCTACGGACACAATCGATGGTGATACACGAGGAGGGTGAGTGAGAGGGATATGGGGCTGTGTGTGTGTGTGTGGGGGGGGGGGGGGTATGGGGGAGGAGGATATGGGGGAGGGGGGATGTGGGGGGATGCGGGGGGGGGGGGGGTATGGGGGAGGGGGCGCTAAGGGGAGGAGGATATTGAGGAGAGGGATATGGGGAGAGGATATGGGGGAAGGGGATATGGGGAGGGGGATATGGGGAGGGGGATATGGGGAGGGGGATATGAGGAGGGGGATATGGGGAGGGGATATGGGGGAAGGGGATATGGGGAGGGGATATGGGGAGGGGGATATGGGGGGGCAGTAAGGGGGAGCATATGGGGGAGGGGGCAGTAAGGGGAGGTGGAAGGGGAGGAGGATATGGAGGAGGGGGATATGGAGGCAGGGGCGGTAACTCATTTTGAACCTAATTTTTGTCTTAGATTCGGTTTGTTTGAGATAAGTGCTGAAGGGAAATCAGACATTTTCTGATGCCCTGCCTTATATAATAAATGTTACATATATAATAATAAATATATTTGTTCAAACAAGTTTAGGACTACGGGAGGAATGTTAGTCAAGTTATATCCCTATTTCTGGACATGTGTGGAAGCTAACATTTGTTGAGAGAAACCTTTAACATGTCTTGAATGTTCAATTCAAATACTCAAATATGACTTTTTTCTGTGTAAATCAGATAGTCAAATACTCAGGTCAAATTAATCTTCAATATACACATTTGATCTCCTTCCGTTCGTATTTGATTTGATTTGTTATTTTCCTTGAGCATCCTGTTACAACAAGTGTAGATTTGGATGTCTCATGTGAAAAGGATGAAAAGGAATAACCGAATAGGTCCATATTGTCCCCGAAACAGGAATCATTTATTAAAACTGCAGCTTTTACTTTTTACGTATTTTTTAATGGAAGGATAATAATACCCCAAATGTATCATTGGATTTTAGCTGCCCCATTCAGCATTGTGATTCATTTTTAATATCGATATTTCATTTTCATTTATATGTTTTAATTAATTAATTTCGAGTTTTATGCTTGAAACTGGGCCGCACTGCACAAGATAACAACAAAGGATATCAATTGTCCATAGAAAGTATCAGCGAATTAATTGCATTTGTCATCAAAACTTGAGGAATCTGAAAATCTTGCCATTCCATCATTTTAATACCATCCATTTATTTGCAGATTTAGTCCCGGAGTAAACGAATCGCACAAGGATTTTGTGACAGAAAGACTGGAGAAAATAAGGTAGGACCAACAAATCAATTTGATTTTTACTATGATTTATGGGGATAAGTAATTAAAGACAATCTTTTTCACCGTAATCCTGATGCTCAGCCATCATTCAAACTGGGAGGAACAAATTACACTCCCTAATCATGGTTCAAACCAGAAAAAAACCAACCGAGGAGTATTTAAGTGCATTTTTAGCCGATATCTTTGGAAATATTAATGAGGGAATTACATATTTTATGTCTATACAGCTGTAAGTGTCGGTTCTGCGAGTAGTTTTTGTGTTTGGGATGAATTGGATGTGTAGGAGAACACTATGTGGGTAATTAAGGAGTTTAATGAGGTATAGGCAAGGCGTATATGGTGTTTAAGGGGTATGTTGCACAATGGTAATCTTTGGTTACATATGTGAAGGGTGATGAGCGGCATCTTCTTGTCAGCTTTTAATAATAGGTCGTATGTGAACAGCATCACCAGTCTGGGCTCAAAGTTGAGAGAGTCCCTTCAAACTGAGGGCAACCGCAAAATGACATTTTAATCACATTAGGACGCCTAGTCATGGGCCAATCCAATCACTGATATACCATTCTTATCTGATCTGAGAGGCTTAACACTAGCCCACTGGGGTACCTCCAGGGGCAGTATACTACCATATGTTCCAGGCTGCATAGTTCAGTTCCAATAGCTGGTCTTCCACTAACTCCTGGGGCAGTATACTACCATATGTTCCAAGTTCAGTTCCTATAGCTGGTCTTCCACTAACTCCTGGGGAAGTATACTACCATATGTTCCAGGGTGTTTAGTTCAGTTCCTATAGCTGGTCTTCCACTAACTCCTGGGGAAGTATACTACCATATGTTCCAGGGTGTTTAGTTCAGTTCCTATAGCTGGTCTTCCACTAACTCATGGGGAAGTATACTACCATATGTTCCAGGGTGTTTAGTTCAGTTCCTATACCTGGTCTTCCACTAACTCATGAGGTAGTTAATCACCTTGTATTGCTGTATGATATGTTCAAGCTCAATTAGTGCAGCTCCTATACCTGGTCTTACACCACCTCCTGGGTAGTATACTATCGTATATTGCTGTATGATATGTTCAAGCTCAATTAGTTCAGCTCCTATTCCTGGTCTTACACCAATTCTGGGGTATTATACTAACATATATTGTTGCATGATATGTTACCAGGCTGTTTGGTTCAGATCTTGAGGTCAGCAAATTTCAGCAGGTTTTACTAAAAGTGTAGAGTTGCTGATTGCGCATTTTCCCACACCCAGATCCATATGGGTCAGATCTTCAGAAAATGTACAATTCCCCTTCACTTAATCTCTCAAATAACCCACATTTAAGACACGGAAATGAGCTTCAAATAGCAACATAGCAAAACATATACAATAAATAAATAAATGCGACTCCAAACTTTGTAATACATACCAGGTAATCATAATTTAGCAGAATTTTCTAAATGTGTAGAGCTGCCAATTGCACACTTTTTCTGACGATCCTACCAATACACATTACTAATAGTATCTGGGTTTCTCCCATCGACACCCACATACACATGGAAGGGTGTCTATACCGCTCAATATACCTCAATGGGAAAACGCGACCCCTAGGGTTACTAACACACACTTCCCTACCTTGGATCAATCCCTGCTGATTACTCACGCATGCGTACTAGCAAGAAAACCCTTGCCCTCTGGTGGTCTGTGGATGAGTTAGTGGTACAGGCTGCTGGGAGATATTTGCGCCCCTGGCCATCTCCGCCCAGAACCGTTTGCACCCAGGTTTCTACGACCACTTCGAAATATGTATTTTTCTACGATTTCCCACGAAACCCTAGATATGTGTGTTGACAGATTTGTATCGATCTGTGGTAAATTCATGTTGAAGAGTAAGTTTTATTGGCAGTATTTAGATGGACTGTGGGTAACTTGTCACTACACCAGGAGGACACGAATAAAGTTTGTTTTATTCAATAGAGTGTACCATGGGGATGTGCCTCGTGTCAGTCATGGGGTTTGGGGGACTTGATTCCCTGAACTTTATGCGTTAGTTTTATATTAAACGCTAACCACACACAGCCGATTTGCCCCCCGATTTGGGTCTCCCGATGAATCCTAGGATTTTATTTGCAATCCTGGTTGATGTTATTTCAAAAACATAAACCAGGATTTGAAATGAGATGATATGATTCACCGGGAGACCCAAATCGGGGGGCAATCGGGGGACAAATCGGCTGTGTGTGGGCAGGTTTTTAATTTTATATAAGTAATGAGATGAGGATGAGATTAATCAGCGTTTGTTGCAATTTATATGATAAAGCTCGGTCTGTAAGAGTCTTGGATTGACATACAAACTTTACTTTTTAAACATAAAAATATTAAACTTAAAAAATAAAAATACTTATTAGGTGTCCTAGTGTTTACTATCATTGGAATCAGCTTGATCTCCTCTTTTCAAATATGGTAATATCTCAAAATCCATATTTTGCGACTTATGACTCATTTTCCTAAAACGGATCACATATTATGTGAAATGTTAGACATATGTGTACAACTTAATATTGCTTTTTTCAGTTTTACAATCAGCCCTGTTGTCGCACTGACACACCGATCACGGCGATATTGTATTCAACTCGTAATGATTCTATTTGCCCATGAAGTTCTGTTTTTCTAAATATCTCAAATGACAATAATGAATATGAAGTATATAATACATCTAACTGCAGCAACATATATAGACTCTTTCAAATAAAATACATATCATTTACCATTATTCAAAAAGCAAATAATAGATATTACACATCAAAATCACTCGTAGCTTCGGCACAAATGCCTTCAGTTGGAGCAACTACCTTTAATTTTATAAACATAAAATGCATCGAGCATTATGTTTATGATCATTCAAGCTAGAAAATACTATCAAAATGAACCCATCCGCTCTTGACTGGGGGCAGAGAATAGATAATAATAGTAGAAATAATCAGAATTACATGTAGTTATACTCGTACGATCAGCTGCATGAAATAGATGATCCAAAGTCGAGCCATGGACATTGATTACTCGAAAATTACAGCGTTAGATCATGGCATACCCAGATTTTTATCTCTGCAAGCGGATTACTAAGAGCAGAATGAAAATTGCCTAATGTTGTCATGCGCTTGATAGAGGTAGAAGCAGTAATCCCTTGCTTGCCTGTCAATCAATGATTAGTCATCGCATTATTTGATTGTCAGATTGCATCTGTTAATGCAATATACTTGTAGGATGGCAGGAATTCCTAGCATAATTCTCATATCCGTAGCTCTACCCGTTCGTTGGAGGCTCGCTTTTGGAAGCGGTTTAAATGCATTGAAGAATGGTTTTCCTGCGGAAACAGCGAGCTTTTGAATTGAAATGGGTTGTAGACAATAGCTCACATGCATCGGTTGATGGATCTGACGTTTTAGATTAGTTGAGAACCCTTTATTTTTTTCTTTTTTTTTAATGATTTTATTTATCCAGCTTCTCAAGACAAATATGCACGATACAGTCGAGAACAGGAACACAATACAAGTCTGTGGCGTTCTACCTGCTGCTGCAGTCTACTTGGATTAAGATATAATGATAGGAAAAACTACTACATTTTTTGGTGAATGAGATGGGATGCAATATAGTATACAGTGCAATACATGTAAAACATTGAAACTTCAAACAATATAGAAAAACAGTATAATGAATGGTAATAAAATCAGAAAAGAGTGGTGACATTCCCGGGTACGTGATTATTGGTTATATAGATTAGCAAACCCCAATTTTAGATTTATTTAGAATTTAACCACATACACCGATAACAAATACATCATCAGGTATAAACAAAACTTCCCGAGTAATTTTAGACATATCTAAACTGTGTGCATATCTTTAATGTGTGTCAACAGAATTGATGTGATATAATATTTTAGCATTATGTTTAATCACTAGATCTCATTATTTAGTTGAGTCTATGTCGACTCATATGACTACTTAGTTACTCGATAATTTACTTAAAATGTATAATGATAATATCAGGCTATTCTGAGAAAACTTGTACAGCACCTATATATATAGTATATTTAACACATTTAATGACATTTAAAGGCACACGCCTATATTTAGTACACTCTGAGACGATTCCGCAGGTATGTTGATTTCTCTTTCCCCCCTAATATATATCTGCCCTGTGTTAATGCCTTGCAGCACGGTTACATATAAGGCCTGCCTACATATATCTTCACTTCAAAGGCAAGGGGCCTGTATTTAGACATAGGTGCTATGCCTGAACCTGTATATATAAGTCCTGCCTCTAATTGAAGCATTAGCCTAAGGACAAAGATCTTACAACATGCCTTCTAAGGACTACCGCTGACTCGCTAAATTGCCCCTTGTATCCAATTTCTTATCTGGTGCCAGTAAAATGGGGTAAATCTAAGATCTGAAATTCTCATTTGGGGGTATTTCCTTGATCAGGAACTAATGAGTCCAATGCCTCGAAACCTAATCTTGCTTTTGCCCTTAATGTTCTCGGGTTGTCTCCATTTCTCCTGATTCATGGAGTGGATTATTTGAGGTTAAATAATAAACATCATATGGGTCAGGTTTTCCGAAAATGTACAATCCAACTTCGCCAATCTTCTCAAATAACCCAGATTTTAGACGAAAATATAGTTCAAAATACAGTTCAACCTAACCAAACAGATTGCTAGCATCAATGTAATGCCGGATATACTTGAATGTACCTAGTATTGACAAAAGTGCAGCCTAAATTAGCAGAATTTACTAATTGTGTACAGCTGCCAATTGTACATTTTCTGAAAAGCTGACCTATATCACAACTTAGCTTGTTACCACCTCAGATTCATACAGTGCAATTTGTTTAGAGAAAACACCTGTGGGTCAGATTTTCAAAAAATTCACAATTCAACTTCACCAATCTTCTCAAATAACCCAAATATCGTACGAAAATACTGTTCAAAATACAGCTGAAACTAATTAAGTCACCAGAATCAATTCAATGCCGACTATACTAGAATTTACCAAGTACTTAGCCAAATTGCAGCCTAATTTTTGCAGAATTTACTCAATATGTACAGTGCTACCATTATCATAGCTTGGGTAAATGATATGTACACACCAAATGCATTATGGGAAAGATGATGGCTTGTATTATGGCAACACAAGAAACACATGGTTATTAACATGAGATCATTTTTACATATCCAACGCTGCACATAACATGGTATCTTTAATATAGCTTTCACACTGATATACAACTCCCATAATCCCATGTGAATTGGGAATGAAAATAGCAGACATGCAAATCCCCTATTAAGACCAGTTTGACCCAGTCCATATATGGGTCACATTTTCACAAAATGTACATATGGCAGCTGTACACAATTAGTAAATTCTGCTAATTTAGGCTGCAATTTGGTCAATACTAGGTAAATTCAAGTATATCCGGCATTACATTGATGCTAGCAATCTGTTTGGTTAGGTTGAACTGTATTTTGAACTATATTTTCGTCTAAAATCTGGGTTATTTGAGAAGATAGGCGAAGATGAATTGTACATTTTCTGAAAATCTGACCCATATAAGGAGACAAGATAAGAACAAATATCCAGTCAAGCGAACATCGTGTATACATTGCGACCAGCGATCGCCCAGACCCAACGCTTGTCACCGCCTTAGGGGCACTCTACTGTAGTATAGCCAATTTGATCATATTAGCCAAAGGACCCAAGTGTATAGTGCCTACCTTCTATATATGTTTAATCACACATCTCCTGCTATGGTAAGATGTCCCCAATATATATATATGCCCATGTAGACGGGAAACCATAAAGAAATTGATAATTGATCAAAATGTCCTGTCCCAGCGGTGATATTCCCAGGCATTATATCCCCTTCGCCTGAGCATCAATTATATGGGGCTACGTTTCTGGTTTCCCTTTAGCCGACCTAAAGGTATATGTGGGTCAGATTTTCAGAAAATGTACAATTCACGTTCACCAATCCTATAAAAAAAACACATTTCAGACGAAAATAAAGTTCAAAATACAGTTCAACCTAACCAAACAGATTGCTAGCATCAATACAATGCCGAATATACTCGAATTTACCAAGTATTGACCAAATTGCCGCCTAATTTAGCTGAATTTACTAAATGTGTAGAGCTGCCAATTGTACATTTTCTGAAGATCTGACCCATGTACAGAGGCCCTGGCAACGAGTAGTTTATGGAAAGTGGACATTGATTGAGGTTATAGGATGTCCCAGGCCGTCGCTCACGGCGCTCGCAGCGTCGTAAACCACTCGCTCGCGCCTGCGCACACATGACTTCCGGAGGGGAGATATATATGTCAATATCACAGCTCCCCTGCGCCCTCACTTGGGGGCTGTGACAAACTGCCTTTCTGGATCATATGTACAAGTAATCATTCGGTTTAACCAAGTGTAAAATGGTAATGTGGGCTAACCCAGTGTTGTAGGATTAGTGGGTGAGTGGAGTGACTGCTCAGGGCGGGCCCAGAACATACTGTGGATGTAATGCTATGCATGAACGTATGAAGAAGGTGAGCTTGGGTTTGGTTATTGTCACTGCCCAATGTCTGTGCCCAAAAGCAAATGGGTCAGACTTTCAGAAAATGTACAATTCAACTTCACAAATCTTCTCAAATAACCAAAATTTCATCCGAAAATAAAATTCAAAATACAGTTCAACCTAACCAAACAGATTGCTAGAATCAATGCAATGCCGAATATACTTGAATTTTCCCAGTATTGACCAAATTGCAGCCTAATTTAGCAGAATTTACTAAATGTGTACAGCTGCCTATTGTAGATTTTCTGAAAATCTGACCCATATATGGGACCCTCCGCCTGTATAACTGTATTAAATTACTGGCCTAGATTACCGTTCGTGAAGGGAAATTGGCAATTTTCTCCCGTGAAAATGACAAAAATAACAAAAATAGTTCTGATGTTCCTTCATGTATTGACTAAGTTCTCCTCTAAATCAAATATTTGTGGTTTCCCGCTATATTATGATTGCAAATATTCAAATTGTATCAACAGTACCATTGTATATGTTTTGCACCGAGTTAGGACCGATGTTATTAACTATTTAAAAAGAATATCCACAGCCGCATCAACATACATTTGTTACACACATCCCGTTCACTCTGCCTCAATATCCCACTACTCATCGACTTTACCCCCTCCCCCCTCCCTCTCCCACCCCCGCCCCCAGCCCCCACTAACCACTGGACGTAATGGCGCATATGGGTCAGATTTTTAGAAAATGTACAATTGGCAGATCTACACATTTACTAACTTCTTCAAAATTAGGCTGCAATTTGGACAATAATAGGTAAATTCGAGTATATTCAGGATTGCATTGATTCTAGCATTCAGTTTGGTTAGGTTGAACTGTATTTTGAACTTTATTTTCGTCTGAAATTTGGGTTATTTGAGAAGATTGGCGAAGTTGAATTGTACATTTTCCGACCCTTATGTGGGCACCGAGCCAGACCAAGCTACTGCCTGGGGGAATGCTGCAGGGCCTCTTGCCGATCTTGTAAATTGCTTGCTTTGACATCGCTGAAATATATATTTGCTGTTTTAACATGAAGTGTAGGCCTCCAAATGAATGGATATTGATAGAGTACATGATGGGTCAGATTTTCAGAAAATGTACAATTCGCCTTTACCAATCCGCTCAAATTGTCCACTTTAAAGACAAAAATCAGCTTCAAAATGTAGTTTAACATAACAGAACTGACACTTTAAATCAATGCGGTACCAAATATACTCAGATATACCCGGTATTCATCATTTTTCAGCCTAATTTAGGAATATTTCCTAAATGTGTAGAGCTGCCAATTGTACATTTTCAGAAAATCTGACCCACACATACATTTTCTATCTATCAATACAGGCAGCAGTCTTTTGTTATAGGTGCCAAGCGGTCTTGTAGAATATCAATGGTCTTTTATAAAACTCATGTAAAATTGTTTGGCAATGGCGATACCAATGAATAACTTGTAAAGATACAGTTTTTTTTATTTAAGTGCAGAACATATCCATTAAAATTCAGTTGAATCGATGATCGGAACAATGGTATTTGTTTCCAGTCCGCTCCAACAATGGGGCATTTGTATGTGGATCGGATTTTCAGAAAATGTACAATTGACCTTCACCAATCCTCTCAAATAACCCAAGTCTAAGACGAAAAGCAGGTTTAAAGTTTAGTTCAACATAGCCAGACAGATTTATTGAATGAATACAATACAGAATACACTCAGATATACTCAGTATTTACCAATTTTCACTCTAATTTAGCAGAATTTGATAGATGTGCAGACCTGTAGATTGTGCATTTTCTAAAAAAAACCTGACCCATGTGTGTCTCTGCGCATGTCTGTTACAGTGCATGCAGGGATAGATTCACTTCATGAATATCTGCCACACAAATATTTTCCAGTATTTCTGTCAGAGGTTGCTAGAATATTTGCAACAACATTATTCTTTCAATAAAAGATCTATGCATACATGGACACATAAAGACTTGGGCGGCAGTTCAATTGACAATTAAACTTAGAGGACTGATGTATTTATGAGGCGAATCCAATGGTTTATACACAAACAGTGCACCAGCAGACCCGAAATGGAGGTTATTAATCGTTTTAGTCTCTGTTATACCCTCTGGAAATTCGAGCAGACTCTGCACACCTTAACGGAAATCTACCAAAATGTGTTTAAAATGAATAGTCGAATAAATACCCCTACCTGGCATAATTTATTTTTATTTTCATATCCCATTTCCACTGCCCAAGATAGCATACATGTATACACTTGGGTCAGATTTTCATAAAAGGTACAATTCACCTTCACCAATTCTCTCAAATAGCCCATATTTAAGACAAAAATGAGCTTCCAAATGCACTTTAACAAAACGGAACTGAAACTTTAAATCAATGCAATACCAAATATACTCAAATATACCTGGTATTCTCCATTTTTCAGCCTAATTTAGCAGAATTTCCTAAATGTGTAGAGCTGGCAATTGTACATTTTCTGAAAAACGGACCTACTTAACCAGCCTGACCTTGATATATATTATGTATCATAATGGAGTTCTGATACCCTCATTTATCTCTATAATAGACCAGCATGGGCTGCCAAGTTCTTCCAACAAACCCATTGACCATATACCGAGATTTATCCCTCGAGCACCTCACTCCAACTCCTCACCATCTAACCCCGATTTAATTGGGGTGAGGCTCCTTGTTCTAGCTTCATTAAGATAAGGACAATGACTATTGACTGCTTGGGAGCCTTTTTGGACCCTGCAGTGGATTTTTCTTAGAAAGATAATCTCCTTCAGCCTGGCCTGGTCTTTATCCGTCCATTTCATCGTCAACTGACACCAAAGTTTCCTCAATAATTGTAAAGGAGAATGGATTTTTGGAGGCAGCCAGAGAAATAAATCATTTTTTATGTTAGAAAACATTTCCCAGCGATGCATAGCTCTCCTGGAATAATGAATGAGATTTATTTGAGCAATTAAACGGATTTGACAAGTGCATCTTAACGTCAGTTTCCCTTACCATTGTTTTTATCTGGATTAAAATTCATACATTGGCACAATTGAGGTATTTGAATACAACCAACGAGTCTAGATAAATGCACCTTATGTCCCTATCTGGCTGGAATAGCGGATTTGCATTTGCCACTGCGCATGTCTGTTACCGTGTATGCTGGGATATACTCAGTTCAGATCTCATATACAAATATTTAGAAACATTTTTATCGAGATTTGCAAGAACGTCTTCACCAATATTCAAAATTCAAAAATCCTTTTATTACTGTTGTTGTTACAATGCGGTTGCTCTGCATCTACAATTTAGGTCATCCAGAGGACGCCGCTTTTACGGACTTGAATCTTAACAGTAACATGAAGGTTGCAGAAATTGGTTTTAGAAAAACTTGAATGAGATATGGTGAAGGATGATTAATTACAATGGGAACATCAATACTAGATGACATAAGGCATTGTACATAATGGGTGTTCAAAGGACCCTAATCAGATATTGGCTTATATAGTCGTCTATATTAATACAAATATAAACAGGTTATATAATGATTAGTCATTTGGAATAGGTACATAAACAAGCTCGACACAAAGTTGTATGTGTCAATATAGAATATTCATTTCATAGAGAAATAGTATGCCTGTCTGAAGCGAGTGTCAGACCGAATATCAGACACAGAAGGCAGCATCATAGCTTTTATCATAGCTTTCATCATAGCTTTTATCATAACTTATATCATAGCTTTCAATCATCTATGAAAAAATCCCAAATGCATGATGGGAAAGATGGAGGCCTGTGTTATGGGAACATGTATAACACATGGATATTGGGGCCGAAGATATAACATATCTAAACCCCATAAATCAACGGATCTATTATATATTCAAATAGACAGTTCTGCTTAGAAAGGAGAGCTAGCACAATTTCTATCTCATCGGTCAGCCATTTTAGCTCCTACTCATGGCTGAATGACCCAATATATGGTTTATTACAGGATAATTAAACAACGGTGATTTCTCTCTGGTGTCGATGTGTGAAAGAAGGAATACCATTAGTCCCTGTTAATCAGTTAACATCCTCATAAAAAACAGCTTGGCCATGGGGTCAGCTCGCCTCCCAAACCTAATTTGGGGGAAAGTTCCTCCTGTTTTACTTTAATCCTCGGTATTTCTTTCACCACCTACAATTAAGAGATCGGGTAGCCGACGTTGAATGACACTTAAAGGGTGGTCTCCACTGGCTGCGGTAAGCTCTGCGGTAAGCCTTGCGATGGTTTGTACTGGTTCTGTAGGTGGAGAGGAATGATGAGGTCCTGCCTACATGGTCAGTGAACGATGTAGGCATGACCTCGCCACTCCTCAACAACACAGCACCATCGCAAAGCTTACCACAGAGCTTACCGCAGAGCTTACCGCAGAGCTTACCGCAGAGCTTACCGCAGCCAGTAGAGACCACCCTTAAATGACCAAAGCATCTGGCTTCTCCCACCGCCCCCCCTTCTTTTTCTCCCTTCCCCCTTCTCTGTTAAGGATTCCTTCGCCAGGCTATAGCCGTGCTCTCATCAGTAGACCTGATCAAAATTGCAAGGCCTGACCTTCTGAAAGTTTAATTTGAAGTGTAGCTGTCTTGGGAACATTTCCCATAGAGTGGGTGGAGGAATCACGGGCTACTGAATGGCCTGGCCTTCCGTTCTTAATCAACTCCAAACAATGGGGCAAGGCCGGCGATGTGTAATTTGCATACAATCGTCCAATTCAGACTCATAATGGTGCCTTAATAGAATTACTATCTCAATAAGGAAGCCCCCCCCCCCCCACCCCTGAAATACATTCATTGAGGGAGGTTGTATAAGCGGGGAGGGGGTGACCCTTCATCGAACCCTGAATACTTGATGTCTGCAAGGGTAGTCCCATTTACAAGTCAAGTTAATTGTCATGATTTTATGTCAAATCATGATCAAAATCATGATTTTGCCAGGTTTATTCAGATTTAGGGTGCTATATTTGTCTTGGTAGAGTATTTTTGGCAAATACTAGGTAATAAAATAGGCTCCAATTTGTCCAATACTAGGTAAATTCCAGTATATTCGCCATTGCGTTGAATCTAGCAATCTAGTTGGTTAGGTTTAACGTTATTCTGAAATCTATTTTCGTCTAAAATGTGGTTTATTTGAGAAGATTGGCGAAGTTGAATTGTACATTTTCTGACAATCTGACCCATATATATATGGAGCTCCCTTTTAGATCGCACTTAAGAGGTCTGATAATTATTTAATGTTGGCATTGGAATAAAATGCCAGCTCCCTTGGGGTGGCTTGCCATTCACATTCTACATCTCTTCTCGTTTTTGCACTGAGGAGAGCTTTTATTCACTTTTATCCGAGATTGATTGCAATTGGCAAAAGTAAGTAATTCATGAACGAACTGCATTTAATTCACATAAATCTAATCATGGATGGGGTATAAATGTTTACTATATCTAAGGCTCATTCATAGTGTAATTGATTACCTTCAACCGCAAGGTTTTTCCCTGGGATGGTTTTATGGCTGGTTGCCGCTCTACGCTTGTGCTTGCTCCATAAATGGGGCTATAAGTTCCATTGTCAAATTATATTTTATGTCAGACTCAGCAGTGCCTTTCTCTAGTTTCGTTTTGTTGCTTTTATTTCATTTTAATTAGTTTTGATGAATGACTTCTTTTTAAAATGCTGCTTGGAAAGTGTCGTTCTAAGGGAGTCGTATTGCAGCAATGATAGATTCCTTTCGTACTGCTATACATATTGGAATTGAATATTTATTTCCTTTGCTATTTATTCGCCTACATGTGATGTGTTTTTTGTGTGATATCTCTTCATTGAAATGTTCTGATATTAAAGGGTTTAGCACCTTTAATTACATGAAGCTATGTATCAAATTTCAGGAAAATGTATTAAATATATGCTTTGAAGGCTATCGTATGGAGTATATTTAGTTACTTTACTATATTAATGGTCCATAATTTACAGGATCACTTTATTGGTATGTTCTGAATTTTGGGGAGTTTATTCCTTATGGTTATATCGATCAATGTATCGAATTTGAGGACAATGTATGTATTAAATCTTTTCGTTTTAAAGTTCCTCATATGAAGTATATTTAGTTACTTTACTGTTTATTGCTCCCCAGAAATATTGTTAACTTTTTTATTCAAAAATAAAAAATATCAAACTTAAATTCTATGAATAATTATTAGATTTTAAGAGTATTATCATTGGAATCTGCTTGATCTCATCTTTTCAAATATGATGATATCTCAAAATCCATTTTTTTGTGACTTGTGACTCCTTTTCCTGAAACAGATCATGTGGGTCAGATTTTCAGAAAATGTACAATTGGCAGCTGTACTTATTTAGTAAATTATGCTAAAATAGGCTGCAATTTGGTCAATACTAGGTAAATTCGAGTTTATTTGGCATGGCATTGATTCTAGCAATCTGTTTGGTTAGGTTGAACTGTATTTTGAACTTTATTTTCGTCTGAATTTTTGGTTATTTGAGACGATTAGCGAAGATGAATTATACATTTCTGAAATTCTGTCCCATATATTCTTATCCATACCATGCCCAAGGTTGCAGTGCTTTACAAGCCTGTTATAAACCAGGCAATGCATTACTATCCCACATGATATTCATCTATACAACAGTAAATCTATCCTACTATTCACTCCCTATATGGGTCAGATTGGGTCAGATCGTCAGAAAATGTACAATTGGCACCTTTACACATAATTTAGGAAATTCTGCTGAAAAGGCTGAAAAATGATGAATACCGGGTATATCTGAGTATATTTGGTGTCACGTGGATTCATAGTATCTGTTTTGCTATGTTAAACTGCATTTTGAAGCACATGCCTATCTTAAATATGGGTTATTTGAGAGAATTAGTGAAGGCGAATTGTACATTTTCTGAAGATCTGACGCATACACTCATATTAAACGCTGCAGCATTCACCCTTCTCACAAAATATTCTTTAATCTTTGTTCTGACATGATTTCACCTCTTCTTCGGGAATGGATTGTGGATTAAAAGTTTCCTCGTCAAACCGCAGTGCTGTAATTCCGCATCATGCAATGTTAACACGGTAACCCAGTTTTTTCCTCCTTAGGAGACACTTCCTCTGAAGAGAGAACAACTCAAAGCAATCGTTTTGAACCTTCAATGGATCTTTTTTTTTTATTGTCATGCGACAGAGGTTTGTGTGAATAGCTGACACTACACCTATGAGGGTAGAATTTTTAGAAAATGTAGAATTTGTCTTCAGCAATCCTTTCAAATAACACCAATTTAAGACAATAATTGTGTTCAAAATTCAGTTTAACACAACCAAACAGATTGTTCGAGTCAAGGCAATACCAAATATACTCAGATATACCAAGTTTTGACCATTCTTCAGTCTAATTTAGCAAAATTTACTAAATGTGTACATCTGCCAATTGTACATATTCTGAAAATCTGACCCATGACATCCTTTGACAGTAACTCTGCCTGAATCTCTTTCTTCTTATGCTTGCGTGATTGGATGAAGGGACCCTCTGTCTGGGTACGCGGGTCAGATTTTCAGAAAATGTACAATTGGCAGCTGTACATATTTAGTAAAGTATGTTAAAGTAGGCTGCAATTTCTAGGTAAATTCAAGTATATGTGGCATTGCATTGATTCTGGCAATATGTTTGGTTATGTTGAACTGTATTTTGAACTTTATTTTCGTCTGAAATTCTGTGGGTTTTTTTCAGAAGAATTTGTGAAAGTGAATTGTACATTTTCTGAATGTTTTGACCAACAAATAGCGTGTCTGAAACGTGGAAGAAATTGAATAACAAGGACCGCATGTCCACACGCATCCCTCTCTCAGCCAATTTATATTTTCTAAAAATGTTGAAACGAATATCCGTTACTTGTGAAGTATCTTTTGCTGTTATTACGTTATGTATAGTGGAAATAAATCAACACAAAAGTATAATGATATAGTGTCACACCCATTTCATGAAATGAAAATATATTTATGAAAATTACTCTCTCCCATCTCCATTACACTTACACCTACACATATTATAATATAATTAATTAATATAATTAATTATCCATCTCAGTTATTCATCAGCTAGCTCTACCAACGATTCTAGAACATCCAGAGTAAATACTGTATATCAATAGGGAGATTTAGCAACCACAACGCACCAACACAACACTAACACTAACGCATCCACTAAATATTAATACATTATGACCGTTGTGGGCATATCTCGAGAGGCCTGCAATGCAGATGACCTCGGCCTCGGCCTAGCACCTCTCGAGATTTCCCCACAGCGGTAGTAATGTACACATAGTTAGTGGATGCGTTAGTATTGTGTTGGTGCGTTGTGGTTGCTAAATCTCTCTATTAATCACATGCACCAGCTCTAGGCACGCACTGCAAGACCACATTTTGAAATCTGAAGTGTACTGTCTAAAGTATTCTGTTTTGTACGTGTGCCGCTTAGCAAAATAAAGAACTCGTTATTATAGTTCATTTTGAGTGCATTTCCTAAATAGATAAATATGCAACTTTAGAATATATATGTGACGTGTTACAGGAAAATAAGTCACAAGTTGCAAAATTGATATTTTTCAAAGGGACATTTTCACAAAATCGGTTTGTAGGCATGTTCTCATTCTTTGGGAATTTAGCGCGTTTAGTCGTATGAATACATGCACCAAATTTCAAGACAGTGTATTCAATTTATTCTAGCGTTTCAAAGGTCATCATATGGAGTATATTGTTTTCAAACATGAATACATCAAAGATAACCTATAGCAATACCTCTTAGATGTCCTTAATGTTTACAATCATTGGAATCCGCTTGATCTCATCTTTTCAAATATGATGATATCTTGAAATCCATTTATTTGCGACTTGTGACTCATTCCTCTGTAACACATCCCATATGGACTTTGAAATCCGCTTCAACTCATATTTCCACAAGGTATAGGTTCTATTTTCAAAACATCTCATCAGCCAGTTCCATAATAAACATGGGGAGAAATTGAAGTTTCCCTTGTTGCGGTTTCATATTTCAAAATGGTCCTACAAACAATAAAATATATATGGATCGGATTTTCAGAAAATGTATAATTGACCTTCACCAATCCTCTCAAATAACCCAAGTCTAAGACGAAAAGCAGGTTCAAAATTTAGTTCAACATAGCCAGACAGATTTATTGAATGAATACAATACAGAATACACTCAGATATAGTCAGTATTTACCAATTTTCACTCTAATTTAGCAGAATTTGATAGATGTGTAGACCTGTAAATTGTGCATTTTCTGAAAATCTGACCCATATGTAATTTGTGCCATCGCTTTGAAGAAGGCACTGAGCCACGGTTTGAAATAAAATGCAACTATGTACATCAACCATTGAAGTACTTTTCAGTTTTACTGATGCAGTTGATTATCTAGGACGTCCTGGATATTTATATTTAGGATGAGGGTCTGATTTTCAGAAAATGTGCAATTGGCAGCTCTACACATTAAGGAATTATCCTAAATTAGGCTGAGAAATGAAGAATACCGGGTATATCTGAGTATATTTGGGATCGCATTAACTTATAGTATCAGTTCTGTTATGTTAAACTGCATTTTAAAGCTCATTTTTGTCTTAAATGTGGGCTATTTGAGAGGATTGGTGAAGTTAAATTGTACATTTTCTGAAATTCTGACACATTAGTCCTACATAAAATCTGACATGTTCATTCGTACACATCTAAAGTCTCTTTGATGCCTCTTCTTTCGGAGCAGAATTTACTCTAACCCACACATAGGTACATAAATACATGGTGTATGAATGTTCGACTGCGTTAATGCAACGCTTTGATCAATTTACAGGCAAATGCTGTAACTTTGTATGCTGGCAAAAGGTCACTGCTTAATCACGTAAACTATCCAGAATAAGGTTTCATCAATAAGTATCATTTCCCATTCTTTTTATCAGACAAATTGTGGCGGAACTACATCAGCATGCCTCTTCTCATGACATAGGATCTTCACTATAATTTATATTACATTTGATACATAAGAATGTCATCATTGAGAAGTCTGAAGTAGGGGGTGCTAATTTCAGGTCGTTGTTTGTTTGTGAGTTACACATATTCAAAACAATACACAAATATCTCTATATATGGGTCAGATTTTCAGAAAATGTACAATTCGCCTTTACCAATCCTCTCAAACAACCCACATTTAAGACAAAAATGAGCTTCAAAATGCAGTTTAACATCACAGAACTGATATTTTGAATCAATGCGATACCAAATAATACTCAAATATACCTGGTATTCATCATTCTTCAGCCTAATTTATCAGAATTTCCTAAACGTGCCAATTTTACATTTTATGAAAATCTGACCCATATGTATCTTTCATTACACTTAGTATGTTTCTTTCTGTGGTTTAACTTCAAAGTCAAACAGTATTACTGTAATCTGTATGAAGAATAGCTGTTAGCTAATGAAGTCAAAAAGGCCTGAGTACAGAAGTCATATTTTAGCTTTGTATCTTCACTTAGGCTGCCAAGATCCAAGCTCTCTTGAGGCTTTGTGTCCATTAAAGCAGAGATCATAGCTCCTGAGTTATCTTATTTATACATGGGTCAGATTTTCAGAAAATGTACAATTGGCAGCTGTACACATTTAGTAAATTCTGCTAAATCAGGCTGCAATTGAGTCAATACTAGGTAAATTCGAGTATATTTGGCATTGCATTGATTCTAGCAATCTGTTTGGTTAGGTTGAACTGTATTTTACACTTTATTTTCGTCTGAAATTTGGGTTATTTGGGAAGATTGGCGAAGTTGAATTGTACATTTTCTGAAAATCTGACCCATACACGTTGCATTGTAATGGTCACCAACGATAACAAGGGGGTTGATGTTAGCGCCTATGGCTATTGTGTTCTAGGGATGAGAGGAATTTATAAATATAGGAGTGAATAGATCGATATCTTAGCACCTGGAGATGGGTATATGCATACTTATAGGCCTGTCTGTTAACATACCATCACACAATCTGCAATTTAATATCATTTTATTTTGTGTACCAGTGGTGGCTTTCTGCTGACTTGTTTCCCCATGCTCCAAATAAACCGAGCATTTTATTCTTATTTTCTTTCTTAGATATGATAAGATTGTGGAAGATAAAAGTAAATTGAAGATTGCTTTTGTGTATACATATGAAAGATGATAATTGATAATAAGAAGGCAATAATATTTTATTGGTACATTATTATGAAGGGTCAATCTATAGACTGCTGTGTTGGACGACAGTCACGTTTGCCAAGTGGTCTACGTGGTGTTTTCTTATGTGGGTCAGATTTTCAGTAAATGTACAATTGGCAGCTGTACTCATTTAGTAAATTAAGCTAAAATAGGCTGCAATTTGTCCAATACTATGTAAATTCGAGAATATTTGGCATTGCATTGATTCTAGCAATCTGTTTGGTTAGGTTGAACTGTATTTTGAACTTTATTTTCGTCTGAAATTTGGGTTATTTGAGAAGATTGGCGAAGATGAATTGTACATTTTCCGAGATTCTGTCCCTTGTGCCCTCGCCACTGGAATACTTGTGGAAATATTTCTCTAGTGACAGTCATGACAATATTATCGAGCAGGTCCGAGCAGCCAGAGTCTGAATGCACGTTTTCTAGGGGAAGACCAAGATTTAAAGGCCCTAGGTTGGACTCAGTAGCCATAAACAGAGTAGGTTGGAATCGATAGAGAGAACAACATTAATGTTGTCCCTGGCTTGTATCAAAAACCACAGCATTGACTATAGAGTCAGAATTTCAGAAAATGGACAATTCAACTTCGCCAATCTTCTCAAATAACCCAAATTTCAGACGAAAATAAACTTCCAAAAACAGTTCAACCTAATTGCATTGTACAGACATGCGCAGTGACACATGCAACTCCCCTATTAATTTGATATCGAGATATTATGAGAGATTTAAATATGTTCCTTTCCTAAGCCTTTGCGTCCACATGCTCCAGAAACTGCATATCATTTCTTAAATTTGAAATAAGGTATCATTTAAACTCCCAAAGTTCTTCAATCACATATGGGTCAGATTTTCAGAAAATGTACAATTCAACTTCACCAATCCCCTCAAATAACCCAAATTTCAGACGAAAATAAACTTCAAAATACAGTTCAACCTAACCAACCAGATTGATAGCGTCAATGCAATGCCAAATAGACTTTAATTTACTCAGTATTGACCAAATTGCAGCCTATTTTAGCATAATTCACTAAATGTGTACATCTGCCAGTTGTACATTTTCTGAAAATCTGACCCATATCTAATACAAAATATGACAACAATATAAAATTATATTAAATAATAACCAGTACATCCCCAACATATTTAACAACTACAACATATGACAGTTACGGCTAATAAGAATTACGTCTCAGCAGACTCTAGATGGAAGGCTTATTTTTATGGGCGAATATCCTTCACAAAGGTATCCATAATAGCCCATATTATAATGCCTGGCATGACCAGCTAACATTGGAATCCATCAAAGTGTGCTAGATTCATATCCAAACAGTCTGAATCAAGCCCTCGGTTAATATCATGCTCACTTTCCATCCATCTACGTCCTGGGGATCCTTGTTTTATGCACCATTTTTATCCCCGAGTCCCTCATCCTCCCTTCAAGCCACGTTCTTCTCCAATCTAGCTTAGACACTGGCCTACTCGCCAACCCATTTGTATCTCTCTTCCAGCGTGAGTTTTTAATTCTCACTTTTATATTCTTTTTTTTCCCCTTCCATTTAATGTACTAAGTTTCTATATTGCTAATCCTTCTCCTCTAGCCTTTGCTTTATCCCCCTGTTAGATGGAAGTCGTCGCCATTTTGAGTTTTTGAATAATAATCATGTACTCAGATCTTAAGATATTTTTACCTCTAATCTGAGGGGGCTCTATTGCACAAAGAGCTGCCTCTATTTTAGGATTGGCTTACGGCCAGTGTACAGGGTCCATACGATACAGACTAGGAACCTTTGCATGATCACAATATCATGCATTTAAGGACCTAGTCCACTAAGCCGATTCTCATGCGATCTTTGCGCCACAGAGGACTCTATCCCACTTAAGTTTGTGAGAATCGCATGAGAATTGGCTAAGTAGAGTAGGCCCTTTACAGTGAATTCATATTACCTATATACAATGATTTTAATATACATGTATAAGTATAGGAATATAGAAGATTTAACTAGATTTTCATACTTATACCTGTAACGTATTTCAATTAACATATTATTTTAAATCATTGTAACAATTCGAACTTGAGATATTTATTGTTCTGATTTGACTTTAAATATATGTTATTGTAGCGGTACTTCACCACTACAAGTACTTACGGCGAGATAATTCCAATGTTTTAATGTTCTTGATGTATAAGGCATCAGAAGACTATGGTACAAGAGAAACCAAAAACCTTATGGGTCTGATTTTCAGAAAATGTACAATTGGCAGCTCTACACATTTAGTAAATTGTGCTAAATTAGGCCAATACTAGGTAAATTCGAGTATATTCGGCATTGCATTGATTCTGGCAATCTGTTTGGTTAGGTTGAACTGTATTTTGAACCTTATTTTTGTCTGAAATGTGGGTTATTTGAGAGAATTGGTGAAGATGAATTGTACATTTTCAGAAAATTTCACCCTTATAATATCATTGTGTTACTCCCCGATCTTGTTACGGGAAACTTTACCACTGGACTAGACATCCACATGACTATAAACAATTATTGTCCGTTGTCACAAAATGATACTTTAATTAAACACGGACCACAAACAGTCTCAAACATCAAGACTGACCACCGAATACTAACTTTCCAATACTGGTTAAATATCAAATATCATATATGTTCAACAAGCGAGTCACTTGAATTGCAGATGCTATATTCTTTTCTGATTGTAATGTATTGTCTGTTCAGAATAAAAATTCCTATATGGGTGAGATTTTCAGAAAATGTACAATCGTCAGCTGTACACATTTAGTAAATTCTGCTAGATTAGGCTAAAAAATGGTCGATACTAGGTATATGTGTATATTCGGCTTTGCATTGATTCTAGCAATCTGTTTGGTTAGGTTGAACTATATTTTGAACTTTATTTTCGTCTGAAATTTGGGTTATTTAAGGAGATTGGCGAAGTTGAATTGTACATTTTCTGAAAATCTGACCCATATATATATAAACACAGGTGCCTGTCTATAGTCCTACTATACTCCCAACCCATTTGTCCATCTCACATTTCATTCCTTGCCTCACCCCATGCGTGCTAAGGAACACATTACACCACAATATCCTCCTCCTTCTCCAATAAATCAACCTTCAGTTGTACATGGAAATCATGTTCAATCTCTGATGCACAAAAAATAAACCTTGCCAAGAAATCAATATGGCCGGGCCATCAAAGCACTATTCATTCCCTGCAGTTGTGGAGCCGTAGAGGGGGACATGATGGACAATTGTGGGCTTCCAGTTGCACTGCATTCATACCTTTAGTACACTTTTGTAAGCATGTATGTTGCACATAGTTATAAGATAAGATAAAATACTACTTTATTTATCGAACTCACACAGTACATTATAAAGTTACGAAAACAGACAAATACAGACAGATTGGTACACAGACTTCTAGATCAGATCCAGTTCTCTCAGACCTTATCATTATTATGTGATGCATTACAGGTAAATGAGTTAAACAGTTGCTGTTTCTCAAAGTGTTTTATTTCCAAGATGTATGTGCGGAAATATATTCATTTATGTGGTGCTTAACGCTGTCTGTAACATGAATACATGTAGCAAGACAGTGACTTAAATATGTACATGTATTTCAAAGGTCATCTTATAAAAGTATATTAAGCTACTTTAGTAGTAAATGTCCGCCCAGAAATATTACAAACTTTTTTTAAAACTAAAAATATCAAATATATACCACAAGTGATATACCACAAGTGATATACCACAAGTGATATACCACAAGTGATATACCACAAGTGATATACCACAAGTGATATACCACAAGTGATATACTACAAGTCATATACTACAAGTCATATACCACAAGTCATATACCACAAGTCATATACCACAAGTCATATACCACAAGTCATATACCACAAGTCATATACCACAAGTCATATACCACAAGTCATATACCACAAGTCATATACCACAAGTCATATACTACAAGTCATATACCACAAGTCATATACTACAAGTCATATACCACAACTCATATACTACAAGTCATATACTACAACTCATATACCAAGAGCTGTTACATATAAATTATATGTCATCTGTGAAGCCCTACAAAGGCCATCATCCCAGACTTCCTCCTGTCACTCCCCCCCCCAACCACTACACCATACACATTCTGTCTCACTTGCAATACCCGCTCCAATCCTAGCTCTCTCAGTACAAATCCACCCCTGAGGCTAATACTTCTACCTAGATAAAAAGCAAGACATGCATTCGCCTTAAGTACCAGTCTCTATCTGGGTTAGATTTTCAGAAAATGTACAATTCGCCTTCACCAATTCTCTCAAATAGCCCGCATTTAAGACAGAAATTAGCTTCAAAATGCAGTTTAAAATAGCAGAACTGATACTTTAAATCAATGCGACACCAAATATACCCAGATATACCCGATATTCTTCCTTTTTCGGGCTAATTTAGGAGAATTTCCTAAATGTGTAGAGCTGCCAATTGTACATTTTCTGAAAATCTGGCCCATCTACAAATGGATGACTCTATTCTGTGGAGTTCTCTTTGGCGCCTGACTTAAGACTTTGATTCTCAACCACCACAAGGTGACTAGAGTAGAGTGTACTTTATGAGATTATAAAATGTTATAATCGATATTTCGCACTTTCTGGTTTCCTCGCCTGTTCTATTATTGACTGGGGACATATAAATTCTTCTTCTATTAAATGACCTATTAAAATCATCATGCAGTTTTAAAATCATAGGTGAATCTACTAACTACATGTATGTACATTAAAATATCGAAATTCGGAAATATTTTGGCGCGTGATTTCTTGTCTTCAACATTGAGTGAGTGAGTATGTATGTATGTCTGTATTCAATAGTTATATTTCACACTTATATACAGTTACATTAGTATGAAATGAAGGAAAATGGATTTTAATCCCTCGTTGACTTAACATAGGTCTTCCTGGATTTCCTTTCCGCACAAAGTTCGATTTTCTTTTCTTTTCTAGAAAGTTCAATGTCAGTTCTGTTGTATTCTGCGCGATGTTGCGGAAGTCGATTCAGTGGTTGGAAATAGCGGCATGATCCATTAATGAATCATTTCAGCATCAAAGGCTGTCGCCAGAATGCTATACATACGATTATTAATTTAGCCTTGGTGCATAGTAATTCAAATTAGTTCAATTACATCTGTTGTATATGGGTCAGGTTTTCAAAAAATGTACAATTGGCAGCTGTACACGTTTAGAAAATTCTGCTAGATTAGGCCGCAATTTGGTCAATACTAGGTAAATTCGAGTATATTTGGCATTGCATTGATTCTAGCAATCTGTTTGGTTAGGTTGAACTGTATTTTGAAGTTTATTTTCGTCTGAAATGTGGGTTATTTAAGAAGATTGGCCAAGGTGAATTGTATATTTTCTGAAAATCTAACCCACATATAATTACTAATTTAGCCTTAGTTGAATTACACCTGTTGTATATGGCGTAAGAAAAGTATCAAAGGCTCAGACCCTCGTCACCTACGACCTAAACTGCAGTTACCAGCATTCAAAATGGCGGAAGGTGGGCTCCCATTAGAACAAACAATGTTGGTTTTTACCTAACAAAAGCCGTTTTCAGTAGCTGTCATGTTCTGTGGGTGTTTACTATAGTTGCATCTAGGTTTGAGTGTTATCAGATACATGTATCTGGCTTATAATACAGTGTAATCTAGGTGAAAAACATTGAGTGGTATACCCGTAACTGCATTATACAGTTACGGTCATAGTGGAAAACAGTTGGGGTCATACAGTGTGTTATTCCAAGTACAAAATATAAGTAAACTTCAACCCTGGTACATTATTTGAACCCATCACAACGGTGTCATACCTAAAAGGAAGAGATCTATCGATTCAGTTTATTATATGAAGTATTTTTAAGCAAGATTTCAAAGAAAATCATCAGTGCCAACAACAACAACAATGCTGGTAACTGCAGTTGGGGGTCGTAGGTGCCGAGGGTGTGAAGGTTGCCTGGGTTGTGTTTTACTAGAAAGGCGTAGATAGCCTTTCCCATGTATAAGTAGCAATGGTAGGGATATAGGTTTCTATTTTTACACCGGTGATATATGGCAGGTTATTTCAACAGACATCCTGAGAAAGCCCACTCCCCAAGATGACATAGAAATGCCTGTACAAAAATATCCCATCATATGTATGTGCATGTATATGTTTTGGCATACACTATTCATGTATCATTTCAATTCCATTGGGGATGGTAGTTTTCAGAGAGATACTGTAAAACGATGTGAAAATGAATATCTTCTTAGAAACGTGGGTGTTATGTATTATGTATGTGGTGTATATTAAGTAAGGGCTTTCTGTGAGATTTCCATTTGAATACATGAAAATATCACATTAAATATCACAGTATGATACTGTGTTCAATTAAATAAAATATAATTAGAATGAAACAGTGATAGAGAAAGAAGGGTATAACTAATCTAAGGGTACTCAATACCACATTACGATTTTGTTATATAACACTATCAAAAAGTACAAAACATAAACAATGAAAGCTCTGAAATATATACAGCCCCATCAATGTATATTAGAAGGTACAACGAGAAACGTTGAGGCCATTAACAATAAAATAAAAGCAGGTGTTCTGAAAATAATCTTGTATACATGCACCGGTACAAGACACATCTGTGCAATTGTACACATTTAAAGATGGCAAAACGCGCTATTATCACATGGAGACCCTATGGGTCAAGTCTCCAGAAAATATACAATTCACTTTCACCAATCCTCTCACATAACCCAAATTTAAGACGACAATTAGGTTCAAAATACAGTCCAACATAGCCAGACAGATTCATTGAATGCATACAATACAGAATACACTCAGATATACCTAATATTTATCACTTTTCCCTATGATTTACCAGAGTTTGATAGATGTGTAGAACTGTAGATTGTGCATTTTCTGAAAATCTGACCCATATAATATTGTAGAGGGGGAATATACAGTTACACATATAGGAAATAAAAGGCAGAGGGTCCTGCTATAAGGAGGATGGACCTTTATGCATATAGTAGCACCTGGTACAACCCACGACATATCAGGGTTTTTGTGCAGTGCCGTGAATAGATGGAGATATATGAGGAGGGGCAATGGCAGTGCCACTTGTAGTAAAAGGTTCATGTCAGCAGAAAATGTACAATCAGCAGCTTTACAAATTTGAAGGATTCTGCTAAATCGAGTTTTAAAAAATTATAAATACTATGCATTTTTGAGTATATTTGGTGTTGTATTGGTTCAAATTGTCTGCTTAGCTGTGTTGAATTGCATTTTAACCTCGAATTTGGGTTATTTGAGAGGATTGGTGGGGGCGAGTTGTACATTTTCTGAGGGTTTGACCCGATCTACATGGAGGAAAGCCTTGTATGTATTGATCTTCATTGGGAGCTGGAATGTCTCCTCTATTCTCAGCCTTGTTGTACCTTGTGACATTTTAGCCCCGGTTCTTACCCACCTAATAGCCTGCCTGTCTGTCTGCCTCTACCAGGCCCACTCTAAGCCCCGGCTATGGACCTCTACCCTCATACACCATCAGAAAATGTACAATTGTTAACTGTACACAATTAGTAAATTCTGCTAAATCACACTAAAATATAGCCAAAACCAGGTAAATTAAAGTATATTTAACATTGCATTGATTCTAGCAATCTGTTTGGTTAGGTTGAACTGTGTTTTGAAGTTTATTTTTGTCTGAAATTAGGGTTATTTGAGATTAGCGAAGTTGAATTGTACGTTTTCTGAAAATCTGACCCAAATACTCAAAAGGGCTGTTTGTTAATACAGTAATTAATACACAAGTTATTCGAAATACTAAACCAGCTTTAAACCCGAACTCACAACTATGGGAATTATTAATAGCTCAAAATTGGTTTCGATAACAAAGAAATCCCATGGAAATACAGAACTCTTTCGCCAAAAGTTTTGGTAATACAAGATGGCGATTGTTGACAAGCTTTAGCAAATTCTGAATTAGGTTTCATGATCATATTGAAAGGGGAAACCTTTTAGTGTTTATATCGAAACTTTTCATGAAAATAAATCACTATGAAACGGTTAGAACATTCAATGAATAGTACCTTCCTTTTGTATGGCGAATATGAGATGTTTTTACCATACTTGTCAAGCATATGATCTGTTTCAGGAAAATGAGTCATGGATTTTGAGATATCAGAATATTTGAAAATATGAGATCAAGCCGATTCTCTAATTATAATAAACATTAGCACATTTAAGAAGTATTTCTATATTTTAAGTTAGATATGTTTAGTTTTGAAAAAAGAATTTGCAATATTTCTGGGTGGACATTTTCTAGTAAACGAGCTAAATATACTCTATCAAATGACCTTCACAATGCATGGATATATCTAATACACTGCTCTGGAATTTGGTACATGTATTTATGTTACAAAAGACGTTAAGCACCCAAAAAATGAAAACATTCCCTAAAAGACATCTTGTAGATAAAACACTTTGAAAAAATAGCAAGTTTGCGACTTGTTACTTATATTCCTGGAACACATTACATATAGCGTGTCAATGATGAATCAAAACTTTTCGCATTTCTGAACAAATATTATGACCATGTTAGATAGACATCTACATAATGACCTTAAATTGTGCTCAATGACAGATAAGTATGCTTGGTTATAAATTGTAATGATTTGTAGCAATAAAATATACGTATTTTTTCCCATTGAAGGCCAATAATATATTTAATGTATTTCAATGGAAAAACATCTATCTGTCATGGATATTAAGTTATATTATTTATTTTTTTTATATCAAGTTAAGTTAACTTTGGATACGTAATACAGAAACCATACATAGGCAAAGGATAATTTTTACATTGAAGTATATCTTTTTTCATTCTAGAGAAATACAAATACTGGCCCCATTTAAAGGTACTTATCTATTGGTTCACAAAATACCAGGTTCTATGTACAGCACCTTCGAGTACGACACCAAGGTCTGTGCTGGGTGAAGTCGCCAGAAAATGTACAATTCACTTTCACTGAACTCCTCAAATAACCCAAATTTCAGACGAAAATAAAGTTCAAAACACAGTTCAACCTAACCAAACAGATTGCTAGAATCACTGCAATGCCGAATATGCTCGAATTTACCTAGTATTGACCGAATTGCCGCCTAATTTAGCTGAATTTACTAAATGTGTACAGCTGCCAATTGTACATTTTCTGAAAATCTGTCCCTGCTGATCTCCTACCACTGGTCCTGCTGAAATATAAAACCCTTGACTGAAAGTCCTGTCTTAAACACAATTCCCCATTAGCGCAGGCATCAGGGCTAGCTGCCTCACAGGGCAGCGGTTTGCATTTAATTCTGCCTATATTTTACCCTCGATTTAACTCCCAAAGTAGCCTTCTACCATATACAGTGGAACCTCGCATAAAGACCACCTCTCTATAGAGACCAACTCGCTATTAAGACCGGTTTCTCTCACTCCCGAATTGCTCTTTTCCTATTAGATTGGCCCCTCCAATGGGACCACCTCGCTATTAAGACCAGTTTCTCTCAGTCCCAAGGGTGGTCTCAATAGAGAGGTTCCACTGTATGTGATGTTTGTCAGGAAAATGAGTCACAAGTCGCAAAGAATGGATTTTGAGATATCATCATATTTGAAGAGATGGGATCAAGCCGATACTAATGATAAATCATTCCATGCAACAACAATAATAATAGCTACCACATAGTTGTCACTTCAAGTGAATAACCTGAACACCCATGTCTTGAAACGACCCCAATTTACTCAAAAGAGTTTGCCTTAAACCGACAACCAGTAACACTAGTAGGGTCAGAATTTCAGAAAATGTCCAAACAGACTTCGCCAATCCTCTCAAATAACCCAAATTTCAGACGGAAATAAACTTCAAAGTACAGTTCAACCTAACCAACCAGATTGCTAGAATCAATGCAATGCCAAACATACTCAAGTTTACCTAGTATTGACCAAATTGCAGCATAATTTAGCATTATTTACTAAAAGTATACAGCTGCCAATTGTACATTTTCTGAAAACCCACTCCCCCCCCCCCCCCCCCCGCCCTCCCAAGTAGTCGACTGCAGCTCAATTTGGATAAGTCGATCCCAGGCTAGTCCACACGAGCTGATGAAGGCTCTTATTACAGAGGTACAGGGCTCCTCCAGTGACTATTACCACTCCCTGGAGGTTCCTATTTCTGCAGGGAGTGAGAGGAGACAGTACACACCTGACTGAGTCCGGGTGTGGCGTAAGCCGATCGTCCCGTGAGTATGGGGGATTGGGCGCTAATACCTGGTTAACAGCTTATCCCACTGGCCTGCATGGCCGGGGAGTCGGTGCTGGGAGTAGCTCGGGTTTATTTGTGAGCAACACATTGCCCTCGCCGCGCTGGTAACAATCATCCGCTACTGCACACTCCAATAGAGGATGATATTTCCATCTTACTCGGAAGACAACGATTTGTCCCTGTATTTTGTCCCTACAGGGGCCTGTTGTATAAGCTATAAAAGAAGGGATAATGTGCAGGGAGATTCCTACACTTTTGTCACTTACTCGGTCGATAGGAATACAAATCCGTTTTAGGAAAATGAGTCACAAGTCGCAAAAAATGGATTTTGAGATATCATCATATTTGAAAAGATGACATCAAGCAGATTACAATGATGGTAAACAGTAGGACATCTAATAAGTATTTATAGATTTTAAGTTTGATATTTGTATATTTGAATATAAAAGTTAACAATATTTCTGGGGGCAATAAACAGTAAAGTAAGTAAATATACTCCACTATAATATGAGGACCTTTAAAACGAAAGGATATATTACATACATTGTCCAGAAATTTGATACATCAATCGATATAAGTGATGAACTCACAAAAAATCAGAACATTCAAATAAAGTGATCTTGTAAAATAAACACTTCAAGAAATATCATTTTTGCGACTTGTTACTCATTTCCCTAAAACACATCACATATGGTATTCCTATGTGGAATTTCTTTCCTCCCTCTCATTTTCCCCTTGGGTTTGGGGTAAACGTGATTGATACTACTGCTTTCCAGTCCAATAAACCCACAATTATTTTGCCCATGTTAGTTCTAATACAAAATAAACCCTCCCCAGTGCTTGACGTCCTACTAAATACTCGTAGTTATTCCTTGACAGAAGTGACTTCATGTTATTGTTAAGACCTTGCCCACACGCAACCGATTCTCCCCTCCCCCCCCCCCCCCCTACACACACCGATTTGCCCCCGATTTGGGTCTCCCGACGAATCCTATGATTTCATTTCAAAACATGGTTTATGTTTTTGAAATAACATAATCCAGGATCGGAAATAAAATCCTAGAATTCATCGGGAGATCCAAATCGGGGGCAAATCGGCTGTGTGTGGGCAGGGTCATTAATTATAAGCTTCTTTATTTCCATTTGTCCTTATTTACTCGAGATTCCATATCATGAAGTTATAAACCACTCTTTCGCCCAAGTCTGTATCTCCCTTCTCCGTCCTTCCCGGCCCTCCTGCCGTCCCATCCCCCATCCTGGGGTCTCCTGAGTCCATGCTGTTATGAAACAGATGTACTTAGATGTGCAACACTCACCTTATGATTTGATTTCTGCTGAGAGTCACCATGTTGCATACAAAATGGCCGTCAGAATCGGATTTCCTTACATTAAGGCCGACAAAACAGCCTCATTGCCTCCAGCGTAAACAAGTTGAATCAACAGTCAGTGGAATAATCTTTGGGGTGGTTTTAGGTCAGATATTTCCAAGATGCCATTTATAAGCAACGAATTGGGGACAAATTCGAATGGACTTTTCTTCTTAAGAAAGGATAAAAAGGGATATTATAAAAGGATGGGTTTTTTAACCCAAAATTGATACTACTTAATGTGAATGATACTATGTGGTCTAATGCTATTGCATGAGTGGCTTCAAAGCATGCACCATGTGCTGGGTCAGATCTTCAGAAAAAGTACAATTCGCCTTCACTAATTCTCTCAAATAATCCACATTTAAGACAAAGATGAGCATCAAAATGCAGTTTAACATAGCAAAATCGACACTACAAATCAATGCGACACCAAATATACTCAGACATACCGAGTATTCATCATTTTTCAGCCTAATTTAAGAGAATTTCCTAAATGTGTAGAATTACCAATTGTACATTTTCTGAAAATCTGACCCTTATCCTAAATAGAAATATCCAGGACGTTCTATCTTATCAACTGCATCAGTAAAACTAAAAAAATGTACGTAGTTGCATTTTATTTCAAACCATGGCTCAGTTCCTTCTTCAAAGGGATGGCACAAAGTACATATATATGGGTCAGATCTTCAGAAAATGTACAATTCCCCTTCACCAATCCTCTCAAATAACCCACATTTAAGACAAGAATAAGCTTCAAAGTGCAGTTTAACATAATAGAACTGATACTTTAAATCAATGCGACACCAAATATACTCAGATATACCAGGTATTCTTCATTTTTCAGCCTACTTTCCTAAATGTGTAGAGCTGCCAATTGTACATTTTCTGAAAATCTGACCCATATATGTTATTGTTTGTAGGATCATTTTGAAATATGAAACAGCAAAAAGGGAAACTTCAATTTATCCACATGTTTATCTTGCAACTGGCAGATTAGAAGTTTTGAAAATAGAACCTATATACCTTGTGGAAATATGAGTTGAACCGGATTTCAAAGTCCATATTGGATGTGTTACAGAGAAATGAGTCACAAGTCGCAAATACATGTATTTTAGCATATTATACATTTTCTGAAAATCTGACCATATGCTCCTGTAGGAGTCACTCTCCCACAAAGCCTGAGGCAAACCTGGCTCAGATAGAGTGACTCTGGTCGGGAACCATGGCATGCAGTGAATGCTTTCCCCACAGACAATGCATTAACATATGATGTAAGACTTGGGAGGTCACCAGGATTACCTCCATATAGACCGGGTGCATTGATTGCACCCTGCATAAGCCAAGTATTTCACCAGATTAGGTTCTAATGCTTTATCCCCAGTCTCAGTGTCTCTTCCTCCAAGCTCCCTCTGCTCAGTTCTCTAACACTTGCTGAGTCATCACTAAGTCATTCTCCTGGTCCTGGGTATGACCATGAAGTGCCTTTCTGTCTCTTTTCTCTGTCTCTCTCTCCCTTCTTCTCTATCTCTATTTCCTGGGTATGATCATAAACTGACTCCCTCTCAGCTCTCCCGCCCTTGATATAACCATATTGAATGTGTTGATAAGTGCATAAAGCAACCAATCTCACTCACTCCATCTCTGTCTTTCAGTCCCTCTGTTCCTCTTTCCTGTCTTTTTTCTTTTCTCTCTTCCCATATCTCTCCTTCACCGTCTCTCTCCTTCACCATCTCTCCCATCGGTTTACCGTTCTCTCTCTCTATTTCTATGTTTGTCTTCTGCTCTATGTCTGTCTATATAGGTGATCTCCATTGCTTCTTCCTCAATGTCTGTCTATCTGACTCTCGTTCTCTTTCTGTCTGTAGCTCCCCCTCCCTCCTCCCCCTCCCTCCCCCTCCCCCTCCCCCCCCCCACACACACACATAACGTTCCATGCCTTAGACAGCTACTACACTAGTGTCTGCCCAAAGACCAAAGTCCTCTATTTATTCCCAATGGGCTGAACAGCAACGGGGGCTTGTGTTCGGTTGAACAGTATCTTTAACTTGACAAGACCTTTCTGAAAGTTATAATGGAATAGGTCTCCCTTCATTTAACTCAGTAGTTGCCTTATTCTAAACCAGTATAAATTCGTGTTAGACAAAAGCCATTTTACTTTGAACTTTCAAAGACTATGTTCGAATAGAGAGGACATATCATATATAATTAGATAGGCCTATATATTATGTATTTAATCCTAGATAGGCTACTTTGTATAGAATAGGGGATTTGCATGTGCCACTGCGCATGCCTGTTATAGTGCATGCTGGGATGGATTCTGATGAAATCTGACATACAAATATTTTGCAACATTTTTATCGAAAGTTGCAAGAATCTTTTCAGCATTATCACAGCTTGCATAAATGATCTATGCTAACCAAATGCATGATGGGAAGATCGGGGCCTTTGGTTAAGGAAACATGTAAAACGCAAAGATATTGACATCAGAGCATTGATAAATTGTTCATACTGAACATGGCATGTTTTCCACGG
Source organism: Sthenelais limicola (assembly GCA_942159475.1). NCBI lineage: Eukaryota > Metazoa > Annelida > Polychaeta > Phyllodocida > Sigalionidae > Sthenelais > Sthenelais limicola. The sequence continues at coordinate 39,195,139 of OW804095.1, forward strand.
ATTTTAGACTGGACCATTAGTCCCATACTTCCATGCGAATCAAGATTCAAAATGGCAGCTATGCAAATCCCCTATTGGGCTGTAGCATCCATCTCCTGATTAACTTCTTCATTACCTGCTTGTCTCTCGCATAATCCGACATCTGCAAGGCTAGACACGAATTATCATATGTTATCCAAGGTGGTTACGAATTATTATTCTTTATTCGCCTTATTCGTGTTTATTAAAGAGATATGGGTCACATTTTCAGAAAATGTACAATTGGCAGCTGTACACATTTGATACATTCTGCCAAATTAGGCTGCAATTTGGTCAATACTAGGTAAATTCGAGTATATTCGGCATAACATATATTCTAGCAATGTGTGTGGTTAGGTTGAACTGTATTTTGAACTTCATTTTCGTCTGAAATTTGGGTTATTTCAGAGAATTGGTGAAAGTGAATTGTTCATTTTCTGAACATCTGACCCATATATGCCTGCATACTATATTGCACCTTTTCTTATGTTTCAGGATAACTCCCCCAGTCGTAAATCAATGTAAGTATGGTCATAATACATTCATTTTACTCTATTTTTCTGTTGGTTTTTAGTTTGACTAAAAGAGGGGACTGATGTGTAATCTTTAGTGGTTAAAATCAAATTCGAGATGAATATTATATGCCACAAAAGGATATACATAATCCGACATATCTTTCATAAAGGATAAGATATCTGTATTTTATGAAAATGTGGTAGGGTGACATTTTCACAAGATGTACAATCGACCTTCACCAATCCTCTCAAATAACCCTAATTTAAGAAGAAAATTAGGGTCAAAATACAGTTCAACATAACCAGACGGATTTATTGAATGAATACAATACCGAATACTGAGATATACCTAGTATTTATCAATTTTCACTCTAATTTTGCATAATTTGATAGATGTGTACAACTGTAGGTTGTGCACTTTCTGAAAATCTGACCCAGTACAATATTTCCCTTATTTCTTGAATTATAATACATGGATTCCCATGCAAACATATAATACATGAATTCACATAAAAAACTATAATACATGAATTCCCATCCAATTGCTTTAGTGGGTCGATTATTTACTGCGTTTGTTTATAGAAACTCCTGAATTGTAATATCAACCCAACCATGAAATCTTAGATTCTAAATAAGCGTTAGATGAAATCATTTACCATGAACAGTGTTTCAGGTTGTTTGATGTTGGGCATTTTCCTGAATGCCGAATCATGTTTTGTCATTGATTAAAATTGACAGAGACACGTTTTCTCTTTCGAGGCGAGTTTACACTTTTGAAACAGTATTCAATAATGGTTTTGAAGGCAGGCAGCAGAGCTAACCGGATAAAATACACTTTTTGTATGGCTATACGAAACTAAAAGTACGCAACTAAATACCCTCCAGTATTGACTAGCTTTTATGCGCTGATATGAATTCCCTTTTATCCTGGGATAATATATTATTTTACACATGTAAAGGACAGATATCTGTCAGTGGCTGTCCATTTGGGAACAAATATCAGGAGGCAAAACTAGCTGTGCAAACTGGCGTACAAGATGGAGTCTGTGCGACCGCCAGTTCGCATTTCACGCTCACTGCCTCCGCAGCCTTACAAATAAACTTCAAAGGACCCGATGCTTAATGCACTGAATCTCAGCAGACTTGGCTTTTCCTTTTATTGTTATGGAAGCAGGCTCTTAGACTAAAGGCTGGAAGTATATAAAACACAAGCACTTGGATAATAAGTGAAGGGAAGATAGTGATTACACAGAGGTAGACTCAGAATAACAAATGTCATGCGTCTGTATTGTCGTTAAAGCCTCGAATGTCGGACACTCTTTGTACGAAGAACACAGAGACGCATTAGCTGGCTTCTCTACCTTATCTCTCCCAGGAGCTTTGGCTATACATCTCATAAGTATTGGCCATACAACAGATAAGAGAACTGATTTCAAATTTCCTGACGCAGAATTGCCCATGTTTACCATGCTCAAGGCCCTCTCGAGTGTTTTAGGCAGGGATCACGCTCCCGCGCAGTGTCGGCATCCAATAAGAAGGGCTGTTTCGGGTCACGTGGGTCAGGTTGACCAACCAGGTCCCGCCGCTGGTATACAGCTCCAGCCGTCATGCCTGTCGTACAATGGTATTGTCTTAAGACCTTCAGATGCAGTTTCTTTGACTCGCTTAGCAAACACACACGCGAATAGACATGATTATCTACTCAGCAACAAGATGGATCCGCCTGATCAGTGGGACACCAGAGGGAGCTGATCTATCTGAATGGAGGCGACAAAGCGCCGGGTGTCTTGCTCGCTCACGCTGGTTTGTTTTCCGAGCTGCTCTCAGCCCGGTTTCCCCCCAGCTTTTGTTTGCTTCTATTGCAGAAATAGGAAATGTAGAGAGGGTTCCCTCTCCTTCTCTCAGCACCCGCTAATTGATTTCACTTGGGACCGTCCTGTCTCATGTGGAGACTGCTCGCGCGTGAATTTTGCAGAAGTTGTGGAGCGAGCACTCCAAAAGTACCCTTGTACCCTCGATATCCCCTTGTACCCCCGATATCCCCTTGTACCCCCAATATCCCCTGGTTATAGGACCAGACCTTGCTTGGTATCCAGCATGGATAACTCCACTCAAACATTGCGCATGCGCCCTTTGAACCATGCATGACATGTGATATGGACAGGAGTTATTGGGCCCTTGAAGGGTGAGAGTGCCAGAGAACTAGTATGGGTGCAATATTTGCGGGTCTGACAATATGGTGAAAAGGGGGGTACTTTGGTTGCAGTGTCGTTTACCAAAGACTTGTATATTTATATTGGATGATTTACAATGATTCATTACTTTGGTTATTGGCTGGCGATACAGTGTAGGGGGTAGGATATTTAAGGCCTTTTGACCTTTCTATCCTTTACGTTCAGAGCAATAATGAAGCAGACCAAACGCTTGATTGTGACGCCTGGTGATACTTTTATTAACTACAAATCTCTCCTGGGCTCTCCACACCTGAGAGGCACGTGACTTTGTAACGAGAACAACGCCAGTTCTCGTGAGAGTTCAAGCGGCCATCAGAAAGTTGCCCAGTGTTACGTTGTGTTCCGCACCGGCCGGAACAAGGTGTTCGCTCATGCGCACAAGGTGACAACATGTACGTACTGACCCCTGGTGTCAAGGTCAATCATCAAGGGCACTTTTTTTGTGCGGAATCAATAGCGCGCGACACCGGAACACACGGCGATCGTTTTGGGACGTTAGGCGACGTGTCAGCATCGGCCGTATCTCACTCCTCCTCACTCTTCTCACGCCGCGAATTATCTCAGTTGCTACGAGGGGGAACCAAAAGGCACACGCCAAGTCCCTGAGTTTAATGGGATTTTATTTTTATGTTCTGGCCAAGGACCCCCTCAAAGGTGCATAGTGTGATAGCTAATGGGTCAGATTTCTAGAAAATGTAGAATTGGCAGCTGTACACATTTGGGAAATTCTGCTAAATTAGGCTGCAATTTGGTCAATACTAGGTAAATTCGAGCATATTCGACATTGCATTGATTCTAGCAATCTGTTTGGTTAGGTTGAACTGTATTTTTAACTTTATTTTCGTCTGAAATTTGGGTTATTTGAGAAGATTGGCGAAGTTGAATTGTAAATTTTCCGAAAATCTAACCCTAATGGGTAAACACTTGATAACATCTGCAGAATGCATTGGCATGAAAATAGCATCATGGGAGGGGGAAAGATGATAATTAATAATGCTCTCTTGGAGGCCCTCCTGATTGGTTGTCCTAATGATGGGGGCGCTGCTCTAAAGAGACCCCTTGTGATAAAACACCAACTCACACTTCTACGACAGCGGGTTCTAGCCTTATCTCATGCTTTGTCTCTGAAATCAAAGTCCATCTCCCTTGTTAATGTCAGTGTAATCATTGTCCCTTAGTAATCCATCTTGTAATGATTACTGTTAGACCTCAGCAGCTCAAACAACAGTTTCGCCTCATGGGGCCGTTGAAGGGGACATCAATTCTGAAGAATTGTTGTTGTTGTTGATACCTTATTTGCCAGACAGAGCCTATCAGTGGGACTAAACTCCCAAATGTGATGTGTTTCAGGAAAATGAGTCATAAGTCGCAAAAAATAGATTTTAAGATACCATTAAATTTGAAAAGAGGAGATCAATCGGATTCCAATGATAGTAAACACTAGGGTATCAAACATCTATTTCTAAATTTTAAGTTTGATATTTTTATTTTTGAAAAAAAAAAAAAAGTTTTCAATGTTTATGGCTGTGTAAACCAGTAAAGTAATTGAATATACTCTATACGAAGGCCTTCAAAAGGCAAGGATATGTTTAATACAATGTCCTGAAATTTGTTACACGGATATATATGACTATAGCTGCTAAACCCTCTGAAAATCAGAACATTTTAATAAAGAGATCATGTGGAAAAAACACTTTGATAAATATCCATTTAGCGACTAGTGACTCATTTTCCTGAAACACATCCCAACTAGTGCTTACAACACGTTTAACAAGTAAGGAAATGTAGATCGACATAATACATTTTGACTCAAGAGTTTATCAAACTATTGTTGTACTTTGTGAGGGTGTCATATTTCACTATCATTTTCCTTTTTAACGATAGTCTTAATTTATTGATATAGAGTGGAATTGTGGCATTATCAAAATAAATTTGACGAATAGGTTAGTGTATATCTTTAGTGGACACAAAATAATGTAAAACTATTAATTGTTAAGATATTTGAGAGAAATAATAATCTTTCCATAAAGAATATTGACATAAGACTAAGCAAGAAGCATTCATGGCAAATACTTCGATATCTACTTGAAGTAAAAATAACCAAATAAAGACGAATGATTTAGAAATTATGTTAAAACGATCGAGCTGACAACATATCATGGGGGAAATAATAAAATAATAAAGTAATTATATCCTATTCTTGGTACATTGGAGACATTGTTTAAAAAGGAATCTACATGATCTAATATCTAATAATTTCCCTCCACCTTTAAGTATGGACCAAACCAAGAGGGAAGAAACCTAGTATCTGACCTCACCAGAATTTTCTCAAATCTATTAGGAGTATATCGTCTGTTAATGGTCAAAGTAGGTCTAATAAAGCACAATTTCTGAAGAAGGTCACTCTCTGGGCTAGCAACTCTGAATTAAATAGCGTCCATTTAAAGATATAAATACAGCCACTAGCGGCCATACAACGCACTAGGTCCCATTCGCCGAGTCACGTGCTCCTTTTATAAGCGCCCTCTGGGCAAAACCGCCATAACTGACACTCTCGTCGTTTCTCGTGATGAGCGTGAAAACCAGCGAGATGTTTATGACGTAGATATGACGTGGAAAGCGGCGTCCCAGCGCTGGTTAAGATGGAAATAAGATGTCTACTATTCGCGGCGACATCGATTTTCCCTTTCTGGAGGGTCATAGCTAGAGGGAAGGTATTATGCATCTAAATGAGGTGGGTGCTGGGAGAAGAAGGGACGGTGTCATCCCTCAGCCTAAACAAACATAGCTTGCTGGGGACAGGGAGAAAGAGGTAGAGAGAGAGAAAGTGCGTGTGAGAGAAAGGGAGAGAGTTTTTGTCAGAAGATAGTGGCCGTTAATTGCATGTATGGGTCAGATTTTCAGAAAATGTACAATTGGCAGCTGTGCACATTTAGTAAATTCTGCTAAATTAGGCTGCAATTTGGTCGATACTTGGTAAATTCGAGTATATTTGGTATTGCATTGGTTCTAGCAATCTGGTTGGTTAGGTTGAACTGTATTTTGAACTTTATTTTCGTCTGAAATCTAGGTTATTTGAGAAGATTGACGAAGTTGAATTGTACATTATCTGAAAATCTGACCCGTATATATATGAGTCAGATTTCAGAAAATGTATAATTCGCCTTCACCAATCCTCTCAAATAACCCACATTTAAGACAAAAATGAGCTCCAAAATGAAATTTAACAAACGTTTCAAGTTGATCTATAATATCTATTTTGCTATGTTAAACATCATTTTGAAGCATATTCGTGTATAGCGCATAATGGGATAAAAACCCGTTGTCAATTCTCTCAAATAACCCCCACAAAAACCGGGTCAAAATACTATTCAACACAAAATTGTAATAGACTTCATATAGATCAAAGCAAGGACTACCAACAATACACAGGTATATAATGGATCAGAATTTCAGAAAATGTACAATTCAACTTCGCCAATCTTCTCAAATAACCCAAATTTTAGACGAAAATAAACTTCAAAATACAGTTCAACCTAACCAAACAGATTTCTAGAATCAATACAATGCCGAATACACTCGAATTTACCTAGTATTGACCAAATTGCAGCCTACTTTAGCAGAATTTACCAGATGTGTACAGCTGCCAATTGTACTTTTGCTGAAAATCTGATCCATATATACCTAGTATTTATAATTGTTCATCCGAATCTAACAGAACCTATTACATGTATACATACATCTGTGGATGTTCACAGCCGCCTCCAACGAATGCCATTCCATGCAGCAGAAGTTAGTGAAATATTAAAGAAGAGAACCAAAGCGGGTCGTACAACAACAACACATCTATCCAGTGTGACCCGAATACAACAGGAATCAATAGATATAATGAATGGGGGACAGTGTCACAACAACACTACTATACATGCTCATGTTTATGTCCCAGCGGTAGTGGGAGCAGGGTCACATGCACTGCGGCTAGCCTGGATTGATTCCTACTCTTGCTATACTACTTATCACGGAGAATAGTGAGAGACTCTTTCTATGCTACTTATCACGGAGACTAGAGAGAGAAACTCTTTCTATACTACTTATCACGGAGAATAGAGAGAGACTCTTTCTATACTACTTATCACGGAGAATAGAGAGAGAGGGACATGCATGGGCTCGTTGCATTAATGTGCATGGAAACAAAAGAAACAGTCAAAAAAAAGTTATAACAATCATTATTCCTCACACAGATAACATAGATGCATATCTATATTATCTCGTTACTCTTCGGAGGTAGGCCTTGGACAGGTAGTTTGGACAGGTTTTCCCTCGCGGAGTTTGGACAGGTTTTCCCTCGCGGATCGTTGTGAGGGATACCATACATACGCACATTGTGTTATGTTAGAAACCCTTTTTTCAACATGCAAGTACAAGACTAGGTCAATGGCGGCATTGGTCTATTTTGCGAGGGTTAAAACCTTCACCCCAACACAGAGACAGACACATTTAACTTCATACATACTAGTATTGACCAATTAAATATGGAACATATTATATGATGAGACCTAATATACAACATTATATATGACAATGTTAGGATAGGCATATGAGATAAGGAACTTATGACTAGCATTGTAGTCACCCATTGAACTTTCCTCACCCTTAGAAAAAGAAAAAAAAGGAAATGCTCTTGAGGTAATGGGACTGATTGTAATCAGTAAAAGTGGCATAACTCAAAAGAATCAAGGGAAAGCACACTAATAATGATGGTCAAGCGAATCCACTGAGGTAAAGTTATATATCAGGAAATCCATAGCTTATACAAGTCATGTTGACGACTCAGATAAGCTTGCCTTCCAATATTACAACACCTCGAACTCTATCTACCCTCTTCTATAGCTTCGAGTTAAGGTAACCGAAGCGTAGACTACACAATTAATAAACGATGTAGGTTCATTAAGGTGGCAGGGGTAATATCATAAGATAGAAAGCCAACTAGATGGTCCCACTGCACCCATGGTGGTGGCGGTGGTGGTGGTGGTGAGCAGTTACCCAACTGTACACAGAATTACGATTAACTCAATCAACTCTAATTTCATTGGAGCGAGCGACTCGCTGGGCAAACAAACGCAACCCTTCATAACGCGGGCGGTGTTATAGTGTGAGCAAAGAAAGGGGAGATCTCTGGTAGACGATATTGAAACATGACATTAGTTTTTGTGACGGTTTCTCACCTTGCTTAATTGGTAATTAGTGTATGGCGTCACCTGTGCTAATGCCCTGTCGATTCTTTGCTGCGAATTTGTGATGTGTTTTAATAAAATAAGTCATAAGTCGCAAAAAATGGATTTTGAGATATCATCATATTTGAAAAGATCAGACCAAGTCGATTCCAATGATAGTAAACAGTCTAATGGTTTAATAAGTATTTCCCGATTTTAAGTGCAATATTTCTGGGGGGCAATAATCAGTAAAGTAACTTAATTGGTGATTAGTGTACGTCGATTCTGCTGTGCTAATTTAACCATACCTGACCAGCATGGGCCGATTATCTCGAATGACCCTGATTTGAGACAAAATTAGTTTCAGAATATAATTGTATATAAACGAAAAGTTTGTTGAATCAACACAACAAAATACAACTCAACACTCGGGTATATATAATTATTTATCTAAGCTGCTACTTTTGTAGAGCTGCCGATTAAATTTTTCATCTGAAGCCCTGACCCATAAAAAGGGACAATTTTCAATGAATCTTAGAAATTCTAGGTACTGAAGAAAGAAAGTATTTCTGTTCACATAGAGATAAAGTTTGAAGCTAGGGTATTAGGCATGTTTTCACAGTTGTTTTCAGTGAAGATAGGTCGAGTTCTAGTTTACTAAGTTTCTTCGTGTATACTTTCAATTATATCCACAAAAGATAGTTAAATATATTCATTAAAGACATTTGCACATCACAAGTGTTGTAAATGTATTTGAATTTGAATTTGAAAACTGTTTATTCAATACTGGATTGGGATAAGGGGCCATTCTCCTGCTAATGGAGCTTACAAAAAGAGTTTTAGTAGCAGAAAATATCACTGTCATCTCAGCTTTAGAAGCGATACTTTTTTGTTTGGCTCTAACTAAAACTTCTAAGATATACCAGACTTACTTGTTTGCATAATATATCGTGAGCTAACATCTATCTCATCAACCTATGTTATCCCTGGTCTAACACCTCCGTTACCTAGCCCCATGCATTTGGGTAAGATTTTCAGAACATGTACAATTCGCCTTCACTAATCCTCTCAAATAGCCCACATTTAAGACAGAAATACGCTTCAAAATGCAGTTTAACATAACAGAACTGATACTATAAATCAATGCGATACCAAATATACCCAGATATACCCGGTATTCTTCATTTTTCAGCCTAATTTAGGAACATTTTCTAAATGTGTAGAGCAGCCAATTGTACATTTTCTGAAAAATCTTACCCATTAATAGAAGCAGCAATTTCTAATATACAATTATCCATACAGACGGTGATTGTTAAACACATTCTCTGGTCAACACATTAGGGTGAGGTCAATGGGGGGCTGGACATGATGCAGCGTGATAACATGTTGTATTATAATAATAGGTCTGTGTAGCTTGTTATGGCATTATTAGGTTTTGTATGTCTTGTGTAACGTTACCTACATACATGGACCTTGATTTACAATGTATGCATAAGAGACGCATTACCAAACATCTAGGGATAGAATTACAATGGAGTAAACTGGGTGTATCATGTGGCCGGTCAATGGTAATGTGAACGAATGGTAACACTACAATAGGGTGATGTTCAGAAAATGTACAATTGGCAGCTGAACACATTTAGTAAATTCTGCTAAATTAGGCTGCCATTTGGTCAATACTCGGTACATCCAAGTATATTCGGTGTTGCATTGATTATAGCAATCTGTCTGGTTAGATTGAACTGTAGTTTGAACTTTATTTTCGTCTTAAATGCGGGCTATTTGAGAGGATCGGTGAAGGTGAATTGTACATTTTCCGAAAATCTGACCCAGGTATGGTTGTACTACAATAGGGCCCTGCAATCTATTAAGTAGTAACAGAATATGGGCATTTATTAGCATTTCATCACCTGAACTCCAAGTTGTATAGTTACGACTGTGTCGATGTTTACTGCAGGAATATTATGTGAGTAAAACAAGAAAAAAATGTTCAAACGTATCTCAGCTGGAGAATTGCTTTCTTCTAGCGACAAACTCTACATGAAAAGATTTCGCGCGAAGCATGATTGAGTTCGCATATAGAAGCTAAGATAATGCATTTCAGTAAAAAATAAGATACTAAATCGTTTTATTTTTTGAACATATTAAGGTATTTTATTCAGAATACGAATTACATTAAGTGCTCTTCTCATCATGGTATATGATAAAGGGCAATTAATATGACATAATAATGGCAATAGTTTGAAAAGATAATCCTAACTGTAACTGTAATTCAATCCAAGTTATCATTATCTTGTAATCATGAATAAAATAGAATCCCTTTAGTTACATAACATATATGTTATATAAAGAGACAGAGAGAGAGAGAGAGAGGGATAAAGAGACACAGAAAGAGAGAGTGGTAAGAGAGCTTAATGGTACATATATAACAAGTAGGTTAGCTCTAGCCTCTCCCACCACCCTGTTGTATACGATTCATCGGGTGGAGAGACTTTTGTAACTCTCCCAGTCGTCCATCAACATCCATTTAGGGAATGCAATCCCTTCCACACCTGATTAGAGAGCGGGTGATTGGTGCCAATATTCACCTGAACACCTCCCTCAGGCTACCCAGCAGGCGATTGGCTGGCACCCGGGGTGGGGGAGGGGGAGGGGAGAGGGAGGGAAGAGGGAGGGGAGAGGTAGGGGCAGGGGAGGGGAGGGGAAGGGGCGAGGGGAGAGGAGGGGAGGGGAGGGGGAGGCGAGGGGGAGGGGGAGGGGAGGGGAAGGGGCGAGGGGAGAGGAGGGGAGGGGAGGGGGAGGAGAGGGGGAGGAGAAAGGAGAGGGGGAGGAGAAAGGAGTGGGGGAGGAGGAGGGGAGAAGGAGAGAGGGGGAGGAGACAGAGGAGGGGGAGGGGGAGGAGACAGGGGAGGGGTGGGGAGAGGGAGAGGGGAGGGGGAGGAGAGGGGAGGAGATAGGAGGAGATAGGGGAGGAAGATACACTGTTTTATATATTTCAGTTATGCCTCCTTAAAACCTGGGTTCCACTGCCCTGCTACTTCTCCCGCTTCTCCTACCGCTTCTTGATTAAAGAAGCAGGAGCAGTAACGGGGCAGTAATGGGGATAGGTGCTATTGGCTCTCGCTACATAGCCATGTTACTTTCCACTTATTTTGGTGGATTTTAGAAGCATAGAGTGCTCCTGCTTCTTAATTTCAATTTAGAAGCAGGAGCAAAAGACAGTCAAAGTAGAGGAAGTAGTAGCCGGCCAGTGGAACCCAGCTTTAATAGAAGCACCACTTATAATAATGAGTTTGTATGACTGCAATCTCGTTGATCTAAGATATATATATAGCAAACTTCTTTTCTGATAGTGTATGAGAAACTGAGGAGTAAAAGAAAGTAAAGCGAGATTCATAGAAGTGGAAGATATAAGAAGTGATAACATAAAAGCAATGCCTTTAACAGCCACTAATGCATGGCCTTGAAAAGTGAAACCTTTGAGAAAGCAAAAAGCCTGTAAAAGCGATTGAAATGTGAGGTCTGAGATGAACGATAATAGGGGATTTGCATGTCCACCATCTTGAATCTTGATTTGCATGGAAGTATGGGAGTTGTATGTCGGTGTAAAAGCTATAGAAAACATGTTATGTACAGCTTGGGTAATTTAACAGTAATTAAAGGTAAAAAGCTATGTGTTCTACATGTTTATACAAAACAAGACTTCATATTTGCCATCATGCATTTGGTGTTTATGTCATTTAAATAACCTAAAATAATGATATTGATAATAATAATGATATTGGTGAAAAGATCCTTGCATTATTCAATAAAAATGTTGCTAAATGTTGGTATATCCGATTGGAAATGAATGGACATGCGCAGTGAGACATGAAAATCCTGTACTGGAGGAGACATTAAAAAGGTCATGAAGTCACAATACGTAGAATTCCACTTTACAAATCAGATAAATCAGCCAAAATTATTAACTACATGTATACATACTGAAAGCCATTCCCACTATAGTGTATCCCTTCATCAATTTAATCAATTTAAGGATGAGAGAGAGAGTGAGAAGTGCTCTTATATTGTATCAGGATGTACAGACTTAAGGGCCTAGTCCACTAAGCCGAATCTCATGCGATTTTGCGTAGCAGAGGACTCTTTTGCACTGAATTCTGTGAGAATTGCATGAGAATCGGCTTAGTGGGCTAGGCCCTTTGGTGATTCTGTTAATACATTAATCAAATTGGACATTTCATTTTATATATAAAGACCTACTAAGTGTTTATGTCCTTATGATACAAAATGACATTTCAATGACATCCTTGTTTGTGAATTATCAGTAAGCCAGATCCGTCAAAATAACAATTTAATGTCTTGAATTTAAAATGGCAGCCACAAACATCTCAAGAATCATGTGTTGGCCACGAGTGGGGTCCTTTACTCGTCCCTTGGTTTAAGATGAAGAAATAAATGCTCCCCCAGCACTTACAGTAACAACACCCTCCCCTCGAGCGACTCTCGTCCACAACTTGAGTACAATCCTTTTCCGGAGACGTTCTCTTATCCAGCAGGATCCTTGAAGATTTCTTTTTCAGAAAAAAGGATCTCACTTTAAGACTGAGTCTGCCTCCCATCCGGTGGGCCCTATGTTTTGCGTCCTGTCTTGTTGGAGACCACTTTGAACGTTTACTTTTCAAGTGGCAGAAAGCTGGGAGGAGGAAGATTCGCCAGGAGAAACCTGAGAGAGACATTTTTACAAGATAGGATTGCTCTTTTCCTGAAGATCATACCGATGTCCTTCGGTCGTAGTTTTTGGTTGCACCCTCAAGCTATTTGTCCTAATCTGGTGCCAGGGTCCTGGTGCATAACATATCCTAACTTATTATGTACACGCATTGCTCTGAAAACAACGTATCTAGGGTGATTTACGCATAGTGCGTATTTCACTAGTGATTTACGTGGGGTTGTCACATGAAAACCAATCTGTTTTTTTGCTAATATTACCGGTAAAATTCAAATTTATGACTAGATTTTTTTCTATTTTCATGATTGAAAGCATGTATAATGAATCTAACTCGTTGATTTCTGTGACTTAAAATATTCACGCTCCTTCAACCAACTCGTTAGTTAACCTGTATTTAACACGTTCTTCCTTCCTTAGGAAGGAAATTACTACTGTATAAGTAAACATTGAGAAGCGTTGTCTGTAAAAAGATATTCCTTCTCTGTACTTTACCAGGTGCTTATAGCGGAACTCCACTAGAGGAAAAACGGTGGCGACAAATTTTTTTGTTGCCCACTAACAACAGTTCATTTCATATTTGCAATGAAAACATACAAATGTACATTTTCTGAAAATCTGACTCGTACAGAAACAGTATAAGGGATGATGACTAGGAGATCTGCCAACCCTTCAATTAGGACCGCGATAAAGAATCCTAAGATAATTCATTAGATGTCCATCGTGGCCAAGAATTAGGACAATATGGCGTCCAACAGTTATACCTCTTGGGTGCAGGGTGAGAATTGCTGAAAATGTACAATTCAACTTCGCCAATCTTCTCAAATAACCCAAATTTCAGACGAAAATAAACTTCAACATACAGTTCAACCTAACCAAACAGATTGCTAGAATCAATGCAATGCCAAATATACTCGAATTTACCTAGTATTGACCAAATTTCAGCCTAATTTAGCACAATTTACTAAATGTGTACAGCTGCCAATTGCACATTTTCTAAACAAATCTGACCCAAATACGAGGCTTTTATGTAAAAGAAGAGGCCATTAACACATATATTCTACATAGATAACGAGCATTTGATTTAAGTTAATTCTAAGAATATAGATTGACAAACAGGAGGAGCCCACACTTACCAGACGTTTCTAGATTTTCTTCTTCTAGGCTCTGCTGCTAGACCGATCTATAACCATTGCATGCACCTTGCCCTCTGAAAGATGCAAGATAAGATATATAGCAGGAATCCTTCTCAGTGTGCCAGCTTTTCTATACGGAAATTCCCACATGCAGTGCTTAGCGACAGAGGAGCGGGAGGAGGAGGAGGAGGAGGGGGTGGGAGAGCTAGAGCTAAGAAGCCAGAAGATATATATATAATAGATATATCTTTGTATTCCAAACATCTGGGCTGATATATAATGTTCCCAAAACATATCAATGTCTCATACGGCCTGAGATTCACCGTTATAAAGCTAGTGTGGCTGTATAAAAGGTTATTGATGAAAATATTGTGGGGTGCATTTCGTTTTTTAATACCAAATATCCCTTTCAATTCCAATCTTAGATCTTTTTTCCAATGAGAAGACTCGGGCACTAATCCGTTTAGAGATATGTATTAGCTGTAACCATAGGGCTGAAGTCGGCAATCTTTCTCATCTACCTTTTCATGGTCTTATATGTGATGTGTTTCAGGAAAATAAGTCATAAGTTGCAAAATGGATATTTTTCAAAGGGATTTATTTATCATATATCTTTGTTGGAATATTGTAACTTCTGGGATGCTTAATGCTGATAGTAATATTAATGCATGTACACAATTTCAAGGCAATGTATTAGATATATCTATGCATTTCTTAGGTCATCTTATGGAGTATATTTTCCGGGTTAGGAAAACCTGTTCAAAAAGTCGTAGAAAAAGTAAGGTACGGTAAAATAAATAATCGGGTATTAATGGTGAAAACGAATGTTAGGTAGAGGAATGATTTTCTAGGTAGGAGGGGGGGGGGGACGGTGGGAGGGGGGGGGGGGCCGAAAACACAACTATTTTTCTTAGCCTTATATTGACCCAGCACCTGGCTGCAAGTCTATAGCACTGGTCAGACAAGCACATAGTAGCCAGACAATATTCGACTATCTATTTAATACATTATGTATACTGACCAGTCATCTGTGCTGATTATCCCTACACTGGATAAGTGGCTTTTTCCTATTGACTCAGAATACTGACATCAGAAGCATCTATAAGGGCAGACATAGTAGAAGCACTCAGAACAATGGTGGGCTTAGACTGGTTGTGAAAGCCTTTCCCTTATATGGGTCAGATTTTCAGAAAATATACAATTGGCAGCTCTACACATTTGGGAAATTCTGCGGAATTAGGCTGAAAAATGAAGAATACCGGGTATATCTGAATATATTTGGTATGACATTGATTTAAAGTATCAGTTCTGTTATGTTAAACTGCATTTTGAAGCTCATTTAAATGTGGGTTATTTGAGAGGATTGGTGAAGGCAAATTGTACATTTTCTGAAGATCTAACCCATATATCTCTGTTAAGGGTTGTCTCCACTGGCTACGGTAAGCACTGCAGTAAGCTCTGCGGTAAGCCTTGCGATGGTGCTGTGATGGTGAGAAGTGCCTACATGGCCAGTGATCTATGTAGGCAGGAACTTGTCATTCTTCTCCACCTACAGAACCAGCACAACACCATCAGAGCCGCAGAGCTTACCGCAACCAGTGGAGACCACCCTTTACAGTCTAGGTCTAAAGTTGAGGGAGTCCCTCCAAACGAAGTGAAAGGTCTCGCCTCAAACCGCAAAGTGCCATTATAATTCCATTAAGACCGCAAAATGTCATCATATTCCCATTAAAATGCAGAGTTCTAGGCGAGAAAACCGATTAGCGAAGTAGGGGTCCAATCACTGACGTACCATTCTTATCTGATCTGAGGGTTTGGACCTAGAGTGGTTACTTGAAATCAAATCATGAGATGTATTTTGCTATAGGAAATACACTCACATATACCAAGTATTTATATTTTTCGGGCTAATTTAACGGAGACGATATGACTCCCATAATAAAAAACAATCGCACCTGATTTTTTTTTCAATTTTGCATTTATACCTCTAGAATGCTCATTTTTATCATAAATCCTCCAAACCGAATACAAAACATTAAAACTATCCAAGATAGATCTGTATTCAACATTATATTGAAAAAATGCGTTGATAAATGGGAAAAAAACAATTTAAACGACTAAAGTTATGGCCAAATCATTAAAGATAGGGCCACAAGTATACAGTATACATTCTACAGTATACGTTCCTACCATAAGAAACACAAAAAGCCAACAGTATACATTCTACAGTATACGCTCCTACCATAAGAAACACAAAAGGCCAAGGCAATGTGTTGGTGTTGGTTGTGTGCTCTTTCCTACCTCCCCTGATGGAGAGTTCTACCTGTTGGGAAGTCAGCCATATGTAGCTGCAGGTATTACCAGGCCAGCCGATACCATAATTAACTCAATAAAGGTCCCAGTGCTACCGAGCCATAGTGAAGACACCCTATACCTACCCAACCTTGGGAAGAAAACCATGTTAACTGTTCTTTTCTTTCCATCGCGGAACGGTGGATGTTTGGGAGGGGAGAAAATGGGTAATTGTGCCTTCTTCTTGCTCTTAATAGGGAGATTTAGCAACCACAACGCAACACTAACTATTTGTATATTATTGTATTTGTATATTATCACAAATGTGGGGATATCTCCAGAGGTGCTAGGCCGAGGGCTTCTGCATTGCAGGCCTCTCGAGATATCCTCACAACGGTAATAATGTACTAATAGTTAGTGGATGCGGTAGATTTGTGTTGGTGCGTTGTGGTTGCTAAATCTCCCTATTAGTTCTCAAATGTAAACGCTAAGGTATTATGGACAATAGTGTATATCCCAATGTAGTTGGAGGTTATTCAATATATTCATTTCTATCTGTCATACATCAAAAGACCTGAGAAATTTCAAATTGACAGCCAATCTCCATAAGAAATAAGAGTTCACTCATGATAACATCATTCAAAGAATTAAATGGATGACCCTGCTTTATATGGGTCAGAATTTCAGAAAATGTACATTTCAACTTCGCCAATCTTCTAAAATAACCCAAACTTCAGATGAAAATAAAGTTCAAAATGCAGTTTAACCTAACCAAACAGATTGCTAAAATCAATGCAATGCCGAATATACTCGAATTTACCTAGTATTGACCAAATTGCAGCCTATTTTAGCATAATTTACTAAATGTGTACAGCTGCCAATTGTACATTTTCTGAAAATCTCACCCACATACTGGCTGATATCATAACTGGAAAATCTTTCAAATATTGTATTTCAACTATGTACACTTTGTCTCGGAGTGGGGCTTTTCCAAATGGCCCAACCATTTAGCAGAACAACAAATATCCTCTAGATATTGTACCGCTGTTTCACATATGTATTAATACTTAATCTATATTCATTGAAATCAAGAAGTTGTGTAAAGTTCTGACAGTACAAAACTGTGTGGAGACACATGTTCAATTTATATAAGAAAAGAGTGGACATTCCCTCTAGCCTACTCAGCTTGTCTGAATTATTTAGCGATTTAAGGTCTGTATAAAACTTCTCAACTGCAGCTTAGAACTGCTTCCAAAATCTCGCCGCGCACAGTTCCCATGTGTAGGTGGGAATGCCTTAATGTGCTGAGACATAAGAGGTTCTTTGGTCCTGTATAGTAGTGAAAGCACATAAAAAACAAGGCCTGTGTACATGTGCATTTATGGGTCAGATTTTCAGAAAATGTACAATTCAAATTCGCCAATCTTCTCAAATAACCCAAATTTCAGACGAATATAAAGTTCAAAGTACAGTTCATCCTAGCCAACCAGATTGCTAGAATCAATGCAACGCCAAATATTCTCGAATTTACTTAGTATCGACCAAATTGCAGCCTAATTTTTGCAGAAGTTACTAAATGTATACAGCTGCCAATTGTACATTTTCTGAAAATCTGACCCTTATATATATGTACATGTTTATAGCGACCCACAACCATATAATAGGCAACATTTGAGGCAACGTTTAAAGAAGTCTCCAATGTCCAGATTCGGGTATTCTCCACACAATAAAACTATGTCGACATTTAAAAGGCGCAGTTTACCCCATAATAAACAATTGTACATCTGGGTCAGACTTTCAGAAAATGTACAATTAGCAGCTGTACACATTTGAGTAAATTATGTTAAATAGGCTGCAATTTGGTCAATACTAGGTATAAATTCAAATATATTCGGCATTGCATTTATTCTAGCAATCTGGTTGGTTAGATTGAACTGTATTTTGAAGTTTATTTTCGTCTGAAATTTGGGTTATTTGAGAAGATTGGCGCAGTTGAATTGTATATTTTCTGAAAATTTGACCCTTTTAGGCATGACATAAAATGTAAATGCAATAAGGATAATAAAGGGAGCAGCGACCGTTTCACAGTATGGGTCTCATAGTTTAAACTATCATCTAACATCGAGCCTTTCGCTTTGTGGGAGACCCCATAGGTCTAGAAGATACACGAGCAATATTAATTCCAGGAAGTGTTATGCTATTGCCCGGCCTGCCATTTACTACTGTAAGCCAGTACTGGGGAGTACGTGCAAGGGTGGTATGGAGGGTTCATCATTGACCGACACCTAAAACATCAGAGCATACCCTAGCATAATTATCTGGGTCCGAATTTTAGAAAATGTACAATTCACAATTCAACTTCGCCAATCTTCTCAAATAATCCAAATTTCAGACGAAAAAAAACTTCAAAATACAGTTCAACCTAACCAACCAGATTGCTAGCGTCAATGCAATGCCAAATTTTCAGAACATGTACAATTGGCAGCTGTACACATTTAGCAAATTCTGCTAAAATAGGCTGCAATTTGGTCAATACTAGGTAAATTCGCGTATATTCGACATTGCATTGATTCTAGCAATCTGTTTGGTTAGGTTGAACTGTATTTGGAACTTTATTTTCGTCTGAAATTTGGGTGATTTGAGGAGTTTGGTGAAAGTGAATTGTGCATTTTCTGGTGAATTCACCCAAATGTAAGTAGAATCCCCCTTTACCCCCATCATCTGCGACAAGCCACCAACAGCAAGAAGTGGAAATAATGTATAGGGCCTTGGCCACCAACTCCCTCTATGCTTTAGCAGTGAATGATCACCCCAGCGAGGAGGAAGACGGTAGCGAGTGCTAGAAAGGAAGTTTGTCATTTAGATAATTGCATTAAATCCATTAGAACGAGCGAAGAAATCCGAGCCTCAGCTTTAGCTTGAAAGTGCATTGAATATTTACGAATCTTCAACAATACACTTGTGAGTCATTCAAGCAACTCTATGGAACTCGATATTGCCATAGATCCGATACCTTGTGTTGGTCGTTGCTCGTGTCTGAATTGAATTGAATTGGATTATTCATGTGCCTTGAATAGATGACAAACGTGCCTACTCATCTGAATATATAGAGCCAGCCCTTCTTCCTATATCCATCTTTGATGTAGCTTACAGTAACATCAAACGTTCATAATAATACGTTTAATAATAGTTCCAAAGAAAAATAGTTCCGGGCGAGTTTTTCTAGTTTTATTCAACGTTTCGGCGGCGACAAGGTCGTGCCTTCTTCAGGGGAATCACAGTTGAGAGCAGTTTTCAGGAAAATAGTTTTTAAAATATTATTTTAGCATGCTTTACGTTGAGAACATGTCACATTATTGGTATTAAACCAAGAGGAGTACTACTAAAGGACCAGATATATGATTAATTGTAAGGAATTGTTCAGGTCTAAGATATTTTATCCCCATTTTGTTATAACAAAAAAAGTCTTACCGTCCACTGCAAATATTGACCCAGTTAGAGTGAATCTAAGTAGAATGAATCAATATAACCCACTTTACTTTTTAAAATAAATTCTATTGAACTTTTAGAAAAAAGAAAAAAAAGAAGGTTGTATTGAATATGTTATTAATATCGTCTTATCTAGTTTTAGTACAGAGCATCAGGTTATGTCATGTCAGCTCTAATATCAGACAAAACATATATTATAGCTTGTTCAGCAATTTTAACCCTTAATTTGCTATTTTCTACCAATTAGATTAAATACGGATTGACGTCAGTACTCCAACCCCTGTTATTATGTGTAATCTCAGCTCTCTGCTAACGCATGCATGTTCCGATTAAATGAAATGTAAAAATAAATAAAGATAAAATAACCCTTTGCATTATTATTCCAGGAACTATGATTAGTGAGTAATCAACAGGCACAACTTCACTGATCGAAAAACCTAAGAATATATTTTTTAAAAAGTCCCTAGATGGGAATGAGTGGGAGTATTTTGGAAATAGGCATTGTATAAGGGTGGTCTCCACTGGATGTGGTAAGCTCTATGGTAAGCCTTGCGATGGTTTGTGTTGGTTCTGTAGGTGGAGAGGAATGACGAGGTCCTTGCCTATATGGTTCACTAGCCATGTAGGCAGGACCTTGTCACTTCTCACCATCACAGCACCATCGCAAGGCTTACCGCAGAGCTTAAGGCAGAGCTTACCGCAGCCAGTGGAGACCACCCTTAAGAAACAAAGTTGTATACATGTATTTTAATATAGAAAAGTCATAATGTAGGACAACACTACTTAGGACAATTCTAGAGTTTCAGACCAGCTTTAATTTGCCTGAAATATTTTGTAATTAGAATGAGTGTTTTGTAACTGAGATATCTGGATAACTCGCACGGTGATGAATGGCAAAGGCTAACGCTGCATTCCATTGGAAGTGGAAAATAACAATATTTTTAAAAGAAATTCCCTGCTGATTAGGACACACCAATTTAACCAGCATCACTCGATGTTGACCTTCACAACGGAAATTATCAATTCCGCAACTGTAGTCATTTTACTTTGAGACGGGAAGAAATGGGCCAAAGCATAAAGGGTCAGATTTTCAGAAAATATACAATTGTCAGCTGTACATATTTAGTCAAATCGGCCAAATTAGGCTGCAATTTATTTATTACTAGGTAAATTCGAGTATATTTGGTATTGCATTGATTCTAGTAATCTGGTTGGTTATGTTGAACTGTATTTTGAACTTAATTTTCGTCTGAAAATGTACAATTGGCTGCAAAATGAAGAATACTGGGCCCGGTATATCTGAGTACATATTTGGTATGGCATTGATTTAAAGTATCAGTTCTTATATGTTAAACTGCATTTTGAAGCTCATTTTTGTCTTAAATGGGGATTATTTGAGAAGATTGGCGAAGTTGAATTGTACATTTTCTGACGACTTTACCCTAAGAATTCATCGGTGTTTACTGAGTATGCTGTAGACAATATTTGCTATACTTTGGCAATTACAAAACAAGGCTATGTGAATTATTCATGACTTTGAGAGGAGATTGAAACCCTCTTATCCTGACAACCCTTGGACCCCATTCCCTCTATCGCCTCCCCAGCGTTTGCCTCTGTGTGTAGCATGGAGTCACATATACTCCTGTCATCTCATATAGCTATTGAACTTACAGCACAAAGCCTATCACAGCCCAGTGGAGAATAAATATCTCCCCATCCTACGGTGGCCCAGGAGTGGTATCGTGCTTTTGTGCTTCTCGGGTCTTTTGGGCGTCAGATTTTCAGAAAATGTAGAATTGGCAGCTGTACACATTTAGTAAATTCATTGCATTGACGCTAACAATATGGTTGGTTAGGTTGAACTGCATTTTGAAGTTTATTTTCGTCTGAAATTTGGGTTATTTGAGAAGATTGGCGAAGTTGAATTGTACATTTTCTGGAATTCTTACCCTTTTGCGCCTTGCGAGAACGGGATGGGGATGGAGGACAGGGGAAGGAAGGAGATGAGGGAGAATGGAAGAGAGAAATTCAAATCTATATTTTAAAATTTGTCTCTCTTTCTGTGTTATTTCTTTTGTGAGATTTGAGGGGCGAGAGATAAGGGTGAGAGGAGGTGAGATGTCACTTATGGGCCACCGTACTATACCTTTCTCCCCCTCTGGTCCTCTCTCTGGGTCAAGCCTCCAGAAAATTTACAATTGGCCTTCACCGATCCTCCCAAATAACCTAAATTTAGGACGAAAATCGGTTACGAAATACAATTCAACACAACCAGACAGATTTATTGAACGAATCCAATACAGAATACACTCAGATATACCAAATATTTATCAATATTCACTCTAATTTAGCAGAATTTGATAAATGTGGAAAATTATGGATTGTGCATTTTCTGAAAATCTTACCCATCTCTGTGTGTCTCTGTCGCCCTCTTCATCAATGTATCTACCCAATCCCCCGCCTCCCCCCAATGATAGCTTGTCTTCTACCCCGTGGTATCCATTCCCCATTAACATGGCTTTCTGATGTATATAATATATTCATAACGTGTGCTTTATACACCGATGCTCTAGCCAATATGCACCATCTAGTTTTACACATATATTCATGAATCCTTGTCATCACATTTTGGTTCCGGCGGTCCCTTTTCTGTCACTCAGGTCACTAAGGGGAACTGTATGGGGGTCAGATCTTCAGAAAATGTACAATTCGCCTTCACTAATTCTCTCAAATAATCCACATTTAAGAGAGAAATGAGCTTCAAAATGCAGTTTAACATAGCAAAACATATACTATAAATCAATGCGACACCAAATATGCTCAGATATACCGAGTGTTCATTATTTGTCAGCCTAATTTAGCAGAATTTCCTAAATTTGTAGAACTGCCAATTGCACATTTTCTCACTATCTGACCCTTGGTATAATAAACGAAAATGAGATCTACAAGCGCTGATGAAAATAACAACAAAATGTCCTTCAAGTGGAACTAGAAATATCTGGTACAAATATAGAATATATGACTTAATTATACTATAGTAAAACATTCACATTTCAATCTAGGCCCAAAGATGAGAGAGTCCCTTCAAACGGAGGGAATGCCTCTCGCCTCAAACCTGTGTCTGAGTGTGACAGGAAGAGCGAGCGAGGGGGGAGAGATAGAGAGAGACAGACAAAGAACAAAGAGAGACAGAGAGGGGAAAAAGAGAGACAGATCGAGAGGGGGGGGAGACAAACAGAGAGACAGAGACAGACAGATGGAGATAGAGACAGGGAGAGGAAAGACAGGCAGTTCCACAGTATAATATACTGTTCATAATTCTTTATATTATAAAGTATGAATTCAGTTTTTTTTAAATAGATTTTATTGGAACCATTTTCACAAGTGATAATTTCATGGGAATCCAATCAAAATCGTGTCAAAACATCTAGGATAATAAATTTTCATCAGTTTTAACAATTTTATCAGACATTTATAGTTACATCAAACATCAAATTTACTCCATACATAGCATACATAAGTAATATAATGGTACAATAAAGCAATCAAAGTATTTTTTTCCTCAACAAGATTGATAATATACTACTCGAAGTTGCCCTTCCCCTTGCATGGCTTCGCCTGGCAGACAATCTAAGGTCTGGAAGTCTGTCTAAAAAGTCTCTCCTCAGGCAAGCGACATGCCTATGATAGAAGCTAACGTCTGAGGATCACAGACTATGCCTAGATCACTAGATCCAAGACCTTTCTCAAAAACAATATCTTTTCTTCACATGAATGCCTCGGGAACATTCCTCTGTTTACCTTTTTCTGTATTCTACGATGGAAGAGTATCTGATAGAGAACAAACCATAAAAGTATATGACTTTATGTCAAATCTTCAGACCATGTGCAATCTGCAGCCCTATATTTCACGCAGTCGTGGGACGGTTACAGTTTTTTCACCCTAAATAGCTGGCTCTATATCATCCTCATATCTTTTGTAGTACACGTTTGGAAATGACACATTTGCCGTAAGGGAATGTATTTTCTGTATAAAGGCTATGGTGTGAGTTCTCATATTTAAAGTGTGAAGAGTGGGACCGTTGGCATCAGGTAACAGAAGGTATACTATAGGGCTTCTGTTAACAACATAGAGAATGGGCGGAGAGGTTGACAAAGCCTTTGTTGTTAACTGTGGGGGACATGTCTGAAAGCATTCGCTGTTTATCACTTCACAGCTTTTCAGACTTGTTCTGGATGAATAAATAATATGCCAGGTCATCGACCTTTGATTAAAAAAAATAAATTAAAAAATATTCTTTTATGTGAAACATCTGTATTATAACGGTCATGTGATGGGCTTGTGTCCATAATAGTGAGTTGTTCTGATTAGAGAGGAGTCACACTAATAGGAATGTACAGTAAAGGGATTGGTGCAAACTGTACATAATAACGAGGTGTCCGGATTAAAGATGAAATAATGTATGAAATCATATCAGGATGTTTATGTTTATGTTGTTTATAATGTATGATAGTACGTTAAAATAACTAATCATTGAGCAGATACTAGTATAGGTCAGTTATGAGGTAAATCCAGGAAATGGGAAGTTATTATTATCATTATAATGCGTGGTTTGGCACACACTCAAACTCTTCCTCTCCCTCTCTCCCTCTCTCCCTCCTTCTTTCTCTCTCTCTCTCCCATCTCCCTCTATCTCTCCCTCTCTCCCTCCTTCTTTCTCTCTCTCTCCCATCTCCCTCTATCTCTCCCTCTCTCCCTCCTTCTTTCCCTCTCTCCCTCTCCTCTCTCCCTCTCCCCTCCCTGTCTCTCCCTCTCTCCCTCTCTCTCTCCCTCTCTCCCTCCCTCTTACCTTCTCTCCCTCTCCTCTATCCCTCTCTCCTCCCTGTCTCTCCCTCTATTTCTTCCTCCGTCTCCTCTCTCTCCCTGAACGCTGAATGGCTCACCACCCGAACCCTTCACCACTGAATAACTAAATATAATTTGACAAGAACATCCGCTGGTGCATGGGTGGTTATGTGTCACATCGACGGGTCGCCTCACGTCCCCTGTCAACCCTGCTGTCAGCCGTATGTCCAGTCCTTGTCTCCCGCTCTCACTGTCACTCCCTTCCCCCATGTCCCACCCTCCCTGTGTATATATTATATGGGGCAGATTGTTAGAAAATGTACAATTGGCAGCTGTACACATTTAGTAAATTCTGCTAAAATAGGCTGCAGTTTGGTCAATACTTGGTAAATTCGAGTATATTCGGCATTGTATTGATTCTAGCAATCTGTTTGGTTAGGTTGAAATGTATTTTGAAGGGGTTTTTTTTGTCTGAAATTTGGGTTATTTAAGAGGATTGGTGAAGGTGAATTGTAGATTTTCTGAAAACCTGACCCATATAGTAGCCGATTGGGGGGATGAGGTGGAGGAAGCTCAGGCACTGACACACCCCAAACATGTTCCCATCCATCCCACCCATCATATGCAAATATTATTTCTTTTTTTTCATTCATTATTTCGAATGAGGGAGATATGTAGGCCTAATACTTCACGTGATATTTTGAAAATTGCAAATTGGATGTCCCCTCTTCCCTACCCCCCCCCCCCACCCCCACTACTCTAAAGGTATGTCCTGCCCTTAACCCATACACAATAGCAAACCAAAGCCAACCTCCAGATCTCTCTCTCTCTCTCAAAGGTTCATGTTATACCATCTGGGTGAAATAGATAACTGCTTCTGTCCTCAGACTACAATAAATAAAACGCTTCAACCTCTCTCTCCCTGTCAGCATTCAGTCATTCAACTCCAGAGGCTTGTCAATCCAATGGCCTTTTATTCACACACACAACATGTCAAGGCAATGAAATCCGGGCCCCTATTGATTCATTTTCCTCTTTTAATAATGGAAAAAGAGGATCTGGGGGAAGTTGGCCATCGCTTGTCCTTGGTTTGTGGAGAGACGGACCGGGGATAAATGAGATATGTCATGTTGTCCAGCGACGACATGCAGCCTGCATCTTTAGGACTTCTCCTGATTAGATAAAAGGCCTTGCTTTGACAAGTTGATAGGACTGGGTTGGTAGGACATGACAGATTTGTAGGTCCTCCATGAACAAATTGAATCCTAGGGTTACAAATGTATCATTACTGCCGAGCGACAAGCTGTGCGATGCATAGATATTGGTACAACTGTCTAATAACATCCATCTTCTGATAAGGCTGATGGGGAACAGCTACTGACAGTTCGTTAGTTTCGTCGGTAATTATTTAACCACTGGATTATATGTATGGGTAAGATTTTCTGAAGATGTACAATTGGCAGCTGTACACATTTGGTATATTCTGCTAATTAGGCTGCAATTTGCTATTATAATTCAGAAACATACGTATACTATTTTGGCCTAAGTTATTATGTCTGTGGTTATTATTCAGGGGAATGCAATAGAATGGACCATCACAATTCACATATGGGTCAGATCGTCAGAAAATGTGCAATCGGCAGCTCTACACATTTAGGAAATTTTGCGAAATTAGGCTAAAAAAGGATGAATACCGGGTATATCTGAGTATATTCGGTACCACATTGATGTATAGTATTTGTTTTGCTATGTTAAACTGCATTTTGAAGCTCATTTCTGTCTTAAATGTGGATTATTTGAGAGAATTGGTGAAGGCGAATTGTACATTTTCTGAAGATCTGACTCATATCCCAAAACATAGGAAAATATTAAAAATATTTGTATATTTCTTGTACAAGATTCAAAATCATCTTCTTCGTACAATGACTGAGATCAACTGTAGGATCTGTATCAGAACCATATTTGAGAATATTTCTTACTCAGCTTGTGTTACAGTTATAATATTTATTTTCCGAAAACAGGATCTGTTTCAAAGATTTATGAACACAAATAACAAGTGTTTGTGTGACCTTTGGGCAGAGGTGATATGCATCGCATTTTATGCTCTTGAATAAATAATAAAACGATTCACATCTCGTGTCCTCTACCTCTGGGAACGGCATACCAAACACAGACGAATGCTTGTTGAAGCAATTCTTAGAATCACAAGCAGTCGTGGCCGGGGGGAGGGGGGGGGGGGCGAGGGGGAGCAGGGTGAGTGAGTGAGTGAGATTGGTTGCTTTACGCCCTTATCAACACATTTAATATGGTTATATCAAGGGCGGTAGAGCTGAGAGTGAGTAAGTGAGTGAGATTGGTTGCTTTACGCCCTTATCAACACATTTAATATGCTTATATCAAGGGCGGGAGAGCTGAGAGGGAGTGAGTGAGTGAGATTGGTTGCTTTACGCCCTTATCAACACATTTAATATGGTTATATCAAGGGCGGTAGAGCTGAGAGTGAGTAAGTGAGTGAGATTGGTTGCTTTACGCCCTTATCAACACATTTAATATGCTTATATCAAGGGCGGGAGAGCTGAGAGGGAGTGAGTGAGTGAGATTGGTTGCTTTACGCCCTTATCAACACATTTAATATGGTTATATCAAGGGTGGGAGAGCTGAGAGGGAGTGATTGAGTGAGATTGGTTGCTTCACGCCCTTATCAACACATTTAATATGGTTATATCAAGGGCGGGAGAGCTGAGAGGGAGTGAGTGAGTGAGATTGGTTGCTTTACGCCCTTATCAACACATTGAAGGTTATATCAACCTATATCAAGCTGAGAGGGAGGCAGTTTATGCTCTTACTCAGGAAATAGAGATAGAGAAGAAGAGAGAGAGACAGAGAAGGGAGAGAGACAGAAGAGAAAAAGAGACAGAAAGGCAGCAACGGAGGGTTTAGAAAGCAAACTATAGTTTATGGCAGGATAATTTTAGAACGGTGATGTTGCTTCGATGGCGATGTGTTGAAGAAGGCATGCCATTAATTGCGGGTTAAATAGACTCCATAGGATGATATTAGGACTGATATATTGTGTATACTGTCTTGGAATTTGGTGCAGATTTTACGTGACTTACAGGACCAGATAGCCCAACGATGAGATTATTCCTACAAAGAGATCTTATCAATGAAACAATTTAAAAATTATTTTTAAGAAACATCACATTGTTTTTAAGGATCCGTCGTGGAAGTCAAGCTTCCTTGCAGCCCACCGCCTGCCCAAGCCTACCCATGCCATATTGAATGAAGTCACCAGAAAATGCACAATTCACTTTCTCCAAACTCCTCAAATAACCCAAATTTCAGACGAACATAAAGTCCAGAAGACAGTTCAACCTAACCAAACAGATTGCTAGAATCAATGCAATGCCAAATATACTCGAATTGACCTATAGTATTGACCAAATTGCAACCTAAATTAGCATAATTTACTAAATATGTACAGCTGACAATTGTACATTTTCTGAAAATCTGACCCACTGGATGCCCTATTGCAAGTGGAACAAGACCTGTATATATAATGCATAGTGTTGTTCACTTGGCATGGCCTGGTGTGATTCTTCCAGCCCAGCCTCTGTCCCATCCATCTATCCATGTTGATAACCCAAAGTGGCCTTCCACCCTCGCCACAATTCCCCGCTGCCATATAAATGAGCCCAGGTCCCAGGACCGGACAATACCCCGCCGGAGACGAGCCCAGGACGTTTGTAAATCCTCAGTTGATTGTGTATAGCTGTGGCTGTTTGGCATTCCCTCTCTTCTCCTTGCTCTCTCCTCGTCAATGATTGATATGACCACCTAGTTTGCCACCAGCTGCCTAAGCTTGCCCACCGATTCTCGTCCATACCGCTCAATCACCGATTGTTCCAGGAGGACATGATGATGGGAGCACTGCAGGCAAACAGTAAAAAGCGCGCCCAATTTGAATAGGGGATTTACATAGCCGCCATTTTGAATCTTGATTTGCATGGAGTTATGGGACTAATGGTACAGTCTAGAATCTGTAGAAAACATGCCATGTTGAGCATGGAATATTTACCAATGCTCTGATGACAATATCCATGTGTTATACATGTTTCCATAACACAAGACTTCATATTTCCCATCATGCATTTGGTTTTCATATATCATTTATACCTGCTCTGATATTGGTAAAATATTCTTGCAATTTGTGATAAAAATGTAGCCGAATATTTGTATATCAGATTTCAACACAATCCATCCCAGGATGCACTGTACATAAAAAACATGCGCAGTGGCACATGCAACTCCCCTATTGAATAAGATGACAATGAGGGGACCAGTGTTATTCCACCGTCCAGCAGCCAGACCTTGTTAGTTCTAGTGGTCACTCTGGGGGGTTTGTATGGTGCTGAAACGGGTGGATTGTCCAGCAAGGGGTGGTTATATGGCGTCCTTACCCCCTTTAAATAAAGAGATACGATGTTTAGTTCCCTGCTGGTGAGGTGAATGGTGCTATTTTATACAACAAATGCTTTTCAAACATTGATACTGTGAACGAACGAGTCAAGACTCAAGTTTCAAGTAGCTGACATCTGGGCTTTTGGTTGCGCGCGTAGCTTGTGGACTTATTTTACCTCTTTGCACAATCTCTCCGCCAGGGAAGCACCCTCTGATCAGTGACCCTCAACGGGAGTTCTCTCTACCCCCCGCTAGGGTTTTGTTCCCATTGATAGTCAAGTGACTTTATGGTCGCGAATCGAGCCCTCCTCGTTTTTCATTCGCCAACGAAATGCGTCTCGCTTTACCCCTCCGCCACGACAACTTTGTCGCCGTCTCGTTGCGCGTTGACAAAGTAGTCCGCTCTTGGTGTCTGATATTGTGTTTCCTATTGGTCTGACAGGCATGAAAGTCAAACCCCCCGGGTCTGGGACAATGAGGTGGAAAATGATCTGACTGTCTTGATTTGCAAAGCACCGCCCTTTCACCCATCAGCAAAATGTATCATATATGTTTGCATAGAAGATGTCTAGCGGCAAATTAACCATTCATTCGGGTATACACCTGTATATGGGTGAGAAAATGTACAAATCACCTTCACAATATCCCTGAAATTACCCACATTTCAAACGAAAATAAAGTTCAGAATACAGTTCAACCTAACCAAACAGATTGCTAGAGTCAATGCAATGCCGAATATACTTGAATTTACCTAGTATTGACCAAATTGCAGCCTATTTTAGCATAATTTACTAAATGTGTACAGCTGCCAATTGTACATTTTCTGAGAATCTAACCCATATATGTATGTGTACTTTGATGGTTAAGAGTGATTTATTGCAAGTGTTTGCGCTTAGATACTAAGCACGAAACACTTTTATGAAACACACATAAAGGTGAAATGAAAGCGGAGTTAGCCGGGGGTGATATATGGTATACTTTACATCAATGTTAATGGTTCGTTAAAAGGTTAACATTTGATATACTACTTACTCAAACACCCAATACTCTTTACCGCGATTTCGCCAACTGTATTCGCTCACGTGTGAAACTTGCGGCGACCTTATGGAAATCGCAGCTGCTTCAATTATGGCTCATTAGCAACTAATTATCATTTCAAACATGACACTTTCCCCTACGAGTTGGTTGGGTATTGTTGTCGATATTAGTTCAGGCCTAATCTAATTTGTTTTAGAATTCCCATTAGTGATATCACTTCTAATCTCCTAATGAGAAGCCCTTTCATAGGGGGTTTTACGCTGTGTCAATTTAGATATTAATTCCCGAGAAGGTTTGAAATGAAGGTTCATGTCAAATAAAAAATAAAATCTATTGGGAGAAAGTCGGGATTAGCAAGTCCCACTGGGTGAAGGCTTCAGAAAATGTACAATTTGCCTTCATTAATCCTCTCAAATAACACAAATTCAAGACGAAAATAAGGTTTAAACTACACAGTTCAACATAAACGAACGGATTTTCTGAATCAAGGCAATAACAAATATTCTCAAATATACCAACAAGACTAGAGTGAAGTCTCGTTGGGTATTCCTTGTATTTACCATTTGTCAGCCTATTTTAGCAGAATTTACTAAAAGATGTACCGATCGTACATTTCCTGACGCATTATAGTTATGCCATTGATAATCATGATGTGATAAGAAATGTAATTAACTCTTTTTCCGAGTAAAGTTTTAAAAGATTGTATCTGTAATGTGTCATATCTGGAAATGTTCCTTTACTTCTTGATTCGCTATGAAATGTTAGCAGCAATTAGCAGCAGTACAGATTAAGTAAATTCTGCAAAATTAGGCTGCAATGTGGTCAATACTAAGTAATTTCAAGAATATTCGGCATTGCATTGATTCTAGCAATCAGTTTGGTTAGGTTGACCTGTATTTTGAACTTTATTTTCGTCTGAGATTTGGGTTATTTGAGGGGATTGGTGAAGTTGAATTGTACATTTTCTGAAAATCTGATCCATATATTATCATAGAGAACGAGGCAAAACATAATTGTCTCCTTGTCAGTGAAAATTACCTTAACGACTCATCTTGCTAATCTTAGTTCAAGGCCCGCAAACTAAACTAATTACAAAACTAAGACCTTGTCTCCTGAATCTAGTCTATTCACCTTTTAAAAAAATGGCGGCCTAGGGCCCGTTTCATAACAGTTTCCTTGCTTCACTATTGTCCCGTTCTAAGTAACTTTCAAAGCTCTATAGATAGAAAATAATTTAATTTATTTAATATGTTTGATTCTATTTATTTAATAATTGAAGTACATTTCCCGCTCAAGCAAGGACAACTATCACAACACATGTCAAATAAGTATTTCCCACGAAACAGACCTCTCCCAGAGGCAGAACCTTTTAAAACTCAATACAAAACAGACTCGTTACTAATGAATATGTTTCATATATTACATCTAAAACTCAAGTGATACACATAAATGTATGTACAATTGGAAGCTGTACACATTAAGGAAATTCTCCTAAATTTGTCTGAAAAATGAAAATACCGGGTATATCTGAGTATATTTGGTATCGCATCGATTTAAAATATCAGTTCTGTTATGTTAAACTGCATTTTGAAGCTCATTCCTGTCTTAAATTAGGGATATTTGAAAGGATTGGTGAGGGCAAATTGTACATTTTCTGAAAATCTAACCCATGTACACACACAAAGTGAATTAAATTATAGCAAAAGTAGATCAGTGAAGTAGATTATAAGGCCTTCTAACGACACACCAGTGGAAATGAAAGAGGAAATATACGTACCTTCAGATTAGAAGTATGGGTGCTATTAAACTGCTAATGCTAATGATATTAGCTATTATTTAGATCCTCCTCTAAGTAACTGCTCGGGGCGAGATAAAGAGAGAGCAAATGTTCCCCTCGTGTCCTATATACAATGGATGTGAGTGGAAACCTGATCCCCCGATGACTTGATAAAAAAGCTGAGGGCAATCTCCAGAAAGACGGGATGGGGCAGCAAAGGTGGTGAAGTCAGACGCTCCAGGGTCAAATTTTCAGAAAATGTACAATTGGCAGCTGTACACATGTAGTAAATTATGCTAAAGTAGGCTGCAATTTGGTCAATACTAGGTAAATTCGAGTATATTCAGCATTGCATTGATTCTAGCAATCTGGTTGGTCAGGTTGAACTGTATTTTGAACTTTATTTTTGTCTGAAATTTGGATTATTTGAGAGGATTGGTGAAAGTGAATTGTACTTTTTCTGGAGACTTTACTCCTCTAGAGTCCAGTTGCAGATTGGGTCTTCACCCAAGATTCCCTTCCTAATTAGTTTGTTTTCCTAGCTAAGCAGCTGGTAAGGATGCTTTAGGGAAGGAATTTGCTATAAACGCAAGTTTATCATTGCTACATTATAACTGTTTGATATTAACAATGAAAGTACTTAGCAACGAAACCGTTTAAAACAAGGATTTGACATTATGAAACAGACCCCCGGCTTCCTGAAGTATTATTTTAAAAATGCAACATACAATATCTTATAGATTATATTTATTTCCATTTTAAATGGGATAATACAATAGAAAATGGTGTGAATCTTTTGCTACCAGGACCTTTCTTCCCAACTGATCAATATACAGATGGGTCAGTTCATCAGAAAATGTATAATTCGCCTTCACCAATCCTCTCCAATAACCCAAATTTACGACAAAAATGAGCTTCAAAAATGAGTTTAACATACCCAAACAGTCTTTAAAACAACACAACACCAAATATACTAATATATCAGAGATGTTAAATTTAAGGCCAATAAAAATATTTAAAAAAAAAGAATACCCAATATTTACGCAATATTTATAGATTTTCAGACCTAGTTGCTGGATTGCTGTGAATAGGCACAAACGTTCGGACATTAAGAAGCAGTTTGTGTCGAAAATGAATCCGGAGAAGATAGCAAATGTTTAAGGGAGTAAAACCTATATAGAGGTGTTGAGCAGTGTGAGTGTGTGTGGGTCAGATTTTCAGAAAATGTACCATTGGCAGCTCTACACATTTAGGAAATTCTCCTAAAGTAGGCTGAAAAATGATGAATATCGGGTATATCTGAGTATATTTGGTATCGCATTGATTTATAGTATCAGTTCTGTTATGTTAAACTGCACTTTGAAGCTTATTCTTGTCTTAAATGTGGGTTATTTGAGAGGATTGGTGAAGGTGAATTATACATTTTCTGACAATCTGACCCGTGTACTAGACCCACTATTCACCTAGTTACTATGTGACAGCTACAATGTTGCAGGTGCTTGCGTCCGGGCAGGGCCAAAGGTCTGGCCTCTCCCTAACTCTGACAATGTCTCCGCTAGTCAGCCCGCCTTGCCATCCTTAAAGGTCAAGTAAACACTATCAGTATTCTAAATATGTCCTTGCACCTCTGAAGGGAAGGCCTGACAAAAAGCAACACTGGTTAAAACTGACTAGTTCAATGTGTTGCTGGAGAGTAAGGCTTCCGGGTCGGACTTTCAGAAAATGTGCAAATGGTAGCTCTACACATTTAGTAAATTCTTCTAAATTAAGCCAAAAGTTGATAAATGTTGGGTATATTTGAGTATATTTGGGGTTGTATTGTTTTAAAGAAACTGTTTGGTTTTGTTAAACTTATTTTTATTTTTGAAGCTCAATTTTGTTGTATATTTGGGTTATTGAAGAGGATTGGTAAAGGTGAATTGTACATTTTCTGATGACTTGACCCTTCTATGGAGAAGTCAATGGGAAGGTGGAGTAGTATAGGGAGTGTGGATGGGTGTGGGGCTACGGTATGGAAGTCACTACCACTTAAATTTGATGCCCACTTATAGATAATTTTTACCTTCAATCTGACTTTAACGTGTTATTATTTGTATTTTTGCTATATATATTGGCCGTATACAAAGACCAGTTTTGTTGGGTCAGATTGTCAGAGAATGTACAATTAGCAGCTGTACACATTTAGTAAAATATGCTAGATTAAAACTAGATGGATCTGAGTATATGGTTTTGTGATGATTAAAAATATCGGTTCGGTTATGTTAAACTGTTTTTTTAACCTCATTTTTGTCTGAAATTTGGATGATTTGAGAGGATTGGTGAAGGCGAATATATACATTTACAAATGTAAAGGTCACTCTATCCAGTATAAAGTTTACATCTGTTCATAACCTGTCTATTTAATGCAAGAGGCCAGGTGTTAGGGCCCCCATAAGGAAGCACCAAGCGCCACCCTATGAGCCAGAACTAAAACGTTTCCTCACCCATCATCCACTCACTCCACAAATTCAATTTACATTTGTGTGAAAAAGGAAATTTTCATGCATTGGCAAGCTTTGCATCCCCCTCTGGGCTAGAACTAGGAGCTTTAGTTCTTTTAGCAGTGAGAGATCTAATAGTAGAGAGCTAGGCTCTTTTAAGTGCATTAGGACAGCGTTATGAAATTAGAGTCCAAACGGGAACACTTAGGGGGGAAGGTTATAGAGAGTGGAGCTTACCGTTATGTGCTTTACTGACTGTTGCAGATAAAAATGAAGTATCAATAGTGTTAAGTGTAGGAGCGCTTTTACTCAGCCAGGTCGTCAGTCACTGGGAGAGAATTTCAGAAAATGTATAATTCAACTTCAACGCCAATCTTCTCAAATAACACAAATTTCAGACCAAAATAAACCTTCAAAATACAGTTCAACCTAACCAACCAGATTGCTAGCGTCAATGCAATGCCGAATATACTTGAATTTACTTTGTATTGGCCAAATTGCAGCCTATTTTAGCAAAATTTACTAAATGTGTACAGCTGCCAATTGTACATTTTCTGACAATCTGACCCCACTGCTGCACAGCAAGCACATTACAATCAGCACACTATTAAGGGCGTGTTTCACGAGTCAGTTTTTACCTTACGCTCTTTCCTCGATCTTCTGTTTTTGTTTTCATATGGGTCAGGTTTTTAGAAAATGTACAATTGGCAGCTGCACACATTTAGGAAATTCTGCTAAATTAGGCTGGAAAATGATGAATACTGGGTATATCTGAATATATTTGGCATCGCGTTGATTTATAGTATCTATTTTGCTATGTTAAACTAGATTTTGAAGCTTATTTCAGTCTTAAATGTTGGTTATTTGAGAGGATGGGTGAAGGTGATTTGTACATTTTATGAAAATCTGACCCATATACAGGAACAAAATGATAGAATTTGGACGATTGAGAATCAAGGGGTGCTTCAGTCGCACACTCTGTTTGAATCGATGAATCCTATGATTCCATTTTAAATCCTGGATTATGTTATTTCAAAAACATAAACAAGGATTTGAAATGAGATCATAGGATTCATCGGCAGAACCAAATCGGGGGGCAGATCGGCTGTGTGTGGACAGGATTTTAGCAAGAGAAAGTGGCAAAGGAAAGAAACTTATAAAGATATAAAGAAATGTATAATCAGATCAGGTCAGATTTTAAGAAAATGTACAATTCACCTTCACAAATTCTCTTAAATAACCCAAATTTCAGACGAAAATGAAGTTCAAAATACAGTTCAACCTAACCAAACAGATTGCTAGAATCAATGCAATGCCGAATATACTCGAATTTACCTAGTATTGACCAAATTGCAGATTAATTTAGCAGAATTTACAAAATGTGTACAGCTGCCAATTGCACATTTTCTGAAAATCTGACCCATTTATATATTTATTTTAAAAGAGGGAAAGGTTATTAGTGATACCTTATATTGATGGCACACGGGTACATGTACCTTACAATGCTATTATTGCCTTGACTAAGATTAACATATTCATCGCACAGAGTATCATTGTATTTCAAACAAAAACATGTTATGACAATGCATGCCAGGTCATCAAATCCGCATTCCATATTCGTGTTCCAAGAATCACAAGGAAGGATTATAATCTAGAACCACGAACTACAAATTCGTGCTGGAATTTTATCACGGTTTCTACATAATAACAACAATTATACACGGACACGCAAGTTAGATCATCTTTCCTAATGTTCCAGGGTATGATCTACTAATCATGCTTTCCTTTCATTTGGGTCAAATCTTCTGAAAATATACAATTGGCAGATCAACACATTAAGAAAAGTCTGCTAAATTAGAATGAAAAATGGGCAATACTAGGTATAAGTGAATATATTTGATATTGCCTTGATTCAGACCATCTGTTGAGATATGTTGAACCAAATGTTGAATATTATTCTTGTCTCAAAATTATTTGCGACGATTGGAGAAGGCGAATTGTGCGCTTTTCGGCAATTTCACCCATGTTGGCTTACTAAACTCACCCACCACAAAGTTCATTTTGTTATATTGTTTGCGCTCAATTTCGGCTGCTTTGTTAGGTTTTGAAAAATTGTTATTTTGATTGAAGTATTGCAGTCAATTACATTTGCTATTTTCATATGACATAAATATATAAATAATGTTTATATAATATATCGCCTAGTTCATTTACTTATTATGTGACATAGAATTTCTCTTTAACTGAGTAAGCACTTGGGTATATGGGTGAAGCCGCCAGAAAATGTACAATTCACCTTCAACAATTGTCTCAAATAACCCAAATTTCAGACGAAAATAAAGTGCGAAATTCAGTTCAACCTAACCAAACAGATTACTAGAATCAAGGCAATGCCGAATATACTCGAATTCTCCTAGTATTGACCAAATTACAACATTATTTAGAGTTGCCAATTGTACATTTTCAGAAATTTTGACCCACATAATAAGCCAGCATTTGAAGCATGAAATGAGTGTTTACCTTGTATCAGATCACGCACGGGCTCCCATGAAAGACAGTAGAAATTCTATTCGTTTCCAGTGATATTAGGGAAACCAGCCCAAGTTGGTATTGACATGACAAACTCTAGTTTTCCTTCCATTAAGGCACTGCCTATTGGATTAATTGTATTTTGATATCATGATGTATTTTTTTCTTCCCTTGAATTGAATCTTAATCGCAAATTGCCATTATGGAAAATCTGTCTAGGAGACCCTTTTGTCGGATACAGGTTAACAGCTGTGTTCAATAGCACCATTGTCTTCATTCTTAATATAATATTTAAAAAGACACTGAGTGAGAATAATTGGTCGACTTTCTAATTAAAATTCCTAGAATCAAAAATCATTTGCGCCCTATTTGCATAAATTTGCATGAATTTTAAAATCAATGAAGCACTCTGGGAGAGTCTCTAGGTTTAATCATGCGTATGCTTCACAATGAAAGTCAATTAGCAAATTATCATCATGGAACTATTAGGATATTGAAAATTTCTCTTATCTCCTAACTTCAGCTATCCCATCACGTCTCAGCCCACATTAGTGGAATGGATATTTCAACTAGGAAAATGATTGAGCAATATGGTAATAAGACAGAGTCTTTCTGAGGTGCCCTGATAATTTTAAAATGTGCTGTTGGGTCAGAATTTCCGAAAATGTACAATTTAACTTCAACGCCAATCTTCTGAAATAACCAACATTTCAGACGAAAATAAACTTCAAAATACATATCAACCTAACCAACCAGATTGCTAGCGTCAATGCAATGCCGAATATACTCAAATTTACCTAGTATTGACCACATTGCAGCCTATTTAACATAATTGACTAAACATATACTGCTGCCAATTGTCCATTTTCAGAAAATCTGACACTGTTCTATAGGAATATAATCTGAATGGCATTTCACCGCTACATTTCTATATTCATTAGCAAAATGGGCGAAGATGGGGATCTAGACCGAGAGAGCATTAAACCTAGAGATTCTAGAGAAGCTACAACCTTCTTATATGATCTTGTGTTCGCTAAGGACTGGGGGCCTAATCCTTAATTTACTAATGTATGTCCTTAATGTACCTAACTATAGTGCTTAAGGTAGTCTTATCGCGATACAGCTGTCTTGGTATTAGTAGCGAGGAAGTACTGGTTCTTTTTGCCTTCATGGATCAATATTAACATGAAAAAGCCTGGCTTCCTGACAGCTCCAATTAATACAAAAGATGGCTGCACGGCGCCATTTTTCCTGCCAGATGTATCATATTTTACCGGCCTCTGTTTAACAGAAGCAAATCATCTGTGAAATTCTGCTGATTAGAAGGCGAATGAAAACAGGCTTGGAGAGGAACCAATTATGGTATTTTTTATTCATCCTCTTTCCTGCCTCTCTCTCTCTTTCTGTCTCTCTCTGAGCTTCATCTGGGTAGAATAGCGCTGACAGTTATGCGCGATAATCTTGTCGTCGTGTTGAAGCTTGATATTCGCTGGAACAAGGGCTGGTGGGCTGAGATCCACTTGTCCTTCACTTCAAACAAACGCCTGTGTCTCTGTATTAACTCACACAGACCCCAATCCTTCCGCAAACAACGTAATTGCGCCGCGATGTAGCGCCAGCGAATTAAAAATCGCTGAATGAGAATCAGTCTGTGTGACGAACAAATTCACTCGTGTTTTCTGTCGCTCTGATTTCGCCAAATATCGCTGGCGCTGTCACATGCTATTTACCTCGCGCGAGAGCACAGCAGACGAGAGATGAGACATCGCGCGATTCTTAATCAACGAACGTCTGACCTGGTTAGGGACGACGTCATGTCAGGCGGGGTTTCATGACGTTTGGACGTCATGGGTCTCGATTGTGTTCCGAGTGAGCGCGACGCTTCGCTCCCTCTTACATGGTGTTAAATGCATTAATATTCTGGCATTTTATCATTTGTGATAAGCACTAGCGGGTGTCGTATGCTGTTAGCACTACAGGGGCTACCCCGCGATGACCCAAAGCGATGACCCCACATGAGTGGCCTTGACCTCTCTCCTCAAGGTCCACCCCTTCGAGCGCCAGAGGGCGTATGAGTTGATCTAGACGGGCACTCTAATTAGTAAGGCTTTCAGATTGTCTAGTCAGGAGCTTTGACAAGCTGTGGCCTTGCCTCGGACATGTATGGCCCCTCTAGGACCCGCCCACCGTCATTAACAGGCCCTTAATTACAAGCTTTAATTAGGTGGACTTGTTGTTGACCGGCGGGATGGGCTTGAAGAAAAGGCATCGGGTGCTAAGTTAGTGATACAACCGGGGGAGGTGGATTGGGTGAGAGGGAGAGGGGATTTAACTGTGCTGAACAAGAGCACTGGTGTTGGGGAAGGTATGGAGAGGTGTGGAGTGTTGTTAGAGGATGACTCCCAACCCTGTATCTCACACTTGCACATTATTACAGGGTGAAATCGCCGGAAAGTGCACAATTCGCCTTCTCCAATCGTCGCGAATAACTCAAATTTGGGACAAGAATAATGTTTAACATTTGGTTCAACATATCCCAACAGATTGTTTGAATCAAGGTGATATCAAATATACTCAGTTATACCGAGTATTGCCTATTTTCAGTCACTCTCTCACACACACATACTTAGAGGGACATGCAGGGTGGGAGTTGGAGAGGCAGCAAGGAGAGAGAGAGGGAGAGGGTGAGAGAGAGAGGGAGAGAGAGAGGGAGAGGGAGGGAGTGAGGGTGAGAGGGAGGGAGGGAGAAAGAGAGGGAGAGAGAAGGAGGGAGAGAGAGAGGGAGGGAGAG
Organism: Sthenelais limicola; assembly: GCA_942159475.1. Classification (NCBI taxonomy): domain Eukaryota; kingdom Metazoa; phylum Annelida; class Polychaeta; order Phyllodocida; family Sigalionidae; genus Sthenelais; species Sthenelais limicola. The sequence continues at coordinate 39,234,684 of OW804095.1, forward strand.
AGAGGTAGGGAGGAAGAGAGGGAGAGAGAGACGGAGGGAGGGAGAGAGAGAGGGGAGAGAGGGAAAGAGAGAGGGAGACAGAGGGAGAGAGGGAGAGAGAGAGGGGGAGAGAGAGGTAGGGAGGGAGAGAGAGGGGAGAGAGGGAGACAGAGGGAGAGAGGGAGAGAGGGAGAGAGAGAGGTAGGGAGGGAGAGAGGGAGGGAGGGAGGGAGAGAGAGGGAGAGAGAGGGAGAGAGAGGGAGAGAGAGGGAGAGAGAGGGAGGGAGGGAGAGACAGAGGGAGGGAGAGAGAGAGGGAGGGAATGAGAGAGGGAGAGAGAGATCATTCGCCCAAGTTGAGTACCATACCTCAGTAAATATGCGATGTGTTACAGGAAAATGAGTCACAAATCGCAAGTGATTTATTCACAAAATCCCTTTGTTGGAATATTTTGGGTTGCTTATTGCTTATCACTGTTTGTAGCATAAATACATGTACCAAATATCAAGACAGTGTATCAAATACATACATGCATAAGGTCAGCAAATTATATTAAGCTACTTTACTAGTAAGTATTCACCAAGAAATAATATTTCAGTATTATAAACCCTTTTTTTCAAAAATAAAAATATCATACTTAACATATAGATACACTTATTTGTTGTCTTAATGTTTACTAGCATTCAAATCTGTTTGATCTCATCTTTTATGGAATAGACATTAGAAGACATATATAAGAACAAATCGCAGGATATCCCAGACATTAGTCCTAGTGTCTAACCAATCCATGCCATTTATCAATCCATCCTCATTAAGATCGTGCCACTCTGAGGTCACCCTTCCTGGTTCGCCTTTCTAGTGCTTTGATCATTTCACTTTCAAACCGGAAGTCTTTATAATCATCACGTATAGCCTTCCGGTGTTTTTCATTAGTACTTGTGTGCCCCGTCCGAGGGCGCTGCCACAAGATTAGGTCTGCGCATGCGCATTGATGCAATCCCTTGAGGTTCCGGCGCATAATAGGGTTTAAACTCCCATAGGTTTTATTATATTGTGCGGGATGACGGCCAGAGACCCCACGCGGCCCGTCAGCGAACTTCGGGAGGGGGCGGTGACAGCTGTTCCACTTGGCTTGCTCTTCAGTCTACTCCCCTCCCTCCCTCCCATAATCTCCCCTTCCCTACCTTTGCCATAACCAGACACAACTCCGTGAAAGAAAAGGGGAAAGCCCTGTATCTTTGTGCTAACGAGCTGTCGGATGGACTTATTGTCAATGGGTTACCGCAAAACTCTTTATCCTTAGGGAGGTGTGGGTGTTGGTGAGGGAGATGGTGTAGGGATTGCTCAGTATATGCCCGGTTAGGTATCTTTATGAGGAAAACTGATACAGCCTTCTGACAGGTAAAGAAGATTACGCAGGTCCTCGCCCGGAGCTAAAGGGGAGGAGTGTTAGCTCTAATGGATCAGATCTTCAGAAAATGTACAATTCAACTTCGCCAATTTTCTCAACTAACCCAAATTTCAGACGAAAATAAACTTCAAAATACAGATCAACCTAACCAAACAGATTGTTAGAATCAATGCAATGCAGAATATACTCGAATTTACCTAGTAATGACCAAATTGCAGCTTGATTTAGCAGAATTTACTAAATGTGTACAGCTGCCAATTGTACATTTTCTGAGAATCTGACCAGTTAGCGCGCTTGTCTTGTTAGTACTCACAGAGGTCGGTATTTCAGTCTAAATGTCCGAGCACTCAATGGTAGCCAGAGAACGGAGCGGGAGCGATCCTTTTACCCTTTTCTCTCAGTGCTCAATGCCACATACCGATGCGCAAAATAAAAATAGACACCCATGTAACCAAGGGATCAAAGGTTTGTGAAAAGTAACCCATCAATCTGTGTATGTATTGAAAAGGGCCCTTGTCCCTCTTGACATCATTACCCCCCGCGATGGTCAGGTGACCGTTTATCCACTTCACACTCTTACAAGCAATACCAAGTGATTGGGTTGCGTAGGTGTTTGGGGTAGTGAGAAAATAACCCTAGTGTTTCCCATCTCTAAGCCCCTGCTTGTCAGGTACTCTAATCCCAGTAATCTGCCTTGGCCTTACGTCATCTTAGATACCATAGGCTTTATATGGGTCAGATTTTCAGAAAATGTACAATTCGCCTTCACCAATCCGCTCAAATAACCCAAATTAAGACAGAAATACGCTTCAAAATGCAGTTTGATATAACAGAACGGATACTTTAAATCAAGGCGATACCGAATATACTCAGATATACCCGGTATTCATCATTTTTCAGCGTAATATAGCAGAATTTACTAAATGTGTAAAGCTGCCAATTGTACATTTTCTGAAAATCTGACCCATCTCAGATACCATAGGCTTTATATAGGAACACTTGAAATCTCATTCCAATTGGGGAGTTAGAGGTGAGTTTTGACTTTGATAGATTGTTGCTGTAGGACATCTGTGGAGGCAAACTATTAAATCATATGGGTCAGATTTTCAGAAAACGTACAAATCAACTTCGCCAATATTCTCAAATAACTCAAATTTCAGGCGAAAATGAAGTTAAAATTACAGTTCAACCTAACCAAACAGATTGCTAAAATCAATGCAATGCCGAATATACTCGAATCTACCTAGTATTGGCCAAATTGCAGCCTAATTTAGCAGAATTTACTAAATATGTACAGCTGCCAATTGTACATTTTCTGAAAATCTGACCCATTTATGCAAATGAGGGCATTTTGTTGCTGGTCGCTGCTAGGTCCGGGACACAAAAGTTTCAGTTGAGGTGAACAATTGAAACACAAAACGGGGGATAAATATTCAAAGTCATGTCTGACAAATTGAAGTTACTATTACAATTTTTCATATAAAAAATATCCTATTATCATTCTGACGTTGATTGAATGTATTCAAGGGTAGAGACACGCGTTCTTTTATATATGGGGGTGATATAGTGTTCTAATGGGCTTGTCCCCATGAATAATTTAAATTCATTTATCAATAGGGTCAGATTTACAGAAAATGTACAATTCGCCTTCACTAATCCTCTCAAATAGCCCATATTCAAGACAAAAGTGAGCTTCAAAATGCAGTTTAACATAACAGAACTGATACTTTAAATCAAGGCAATACCAAATATACTCAGATATTCATCATTTTTCAGCCTAATTTAGGAGATTTTCTTAAATGTGTAGAGCTGCAAATTGTACATTTTCTGAAAATCTGACCCAATATCATGCCTGGAAGCATGATATTGAAATACAATAACCAGGGGAAAGGCAATTCCAGAGCACTGAATCAGACCAGCCCTTTCAGATCGATGTAATATATATTATTGAAGATTAGAATATATGCCATAATCATGATATACCACTCTTTAGTATAGCTGAAACTTTTTATTCAGTCTCTATAATCAGATAATGTTAAGGTTGATTTGATGCAGTGGAATTGATGTACTGAGGCCTACTGTATTCTTACTCGGCTATTTTTGACTGGGTAATTGTATAGAGAAATGATAAATGGCAGGTAAATCGAGAAGATGGTTTCAGTTTAACATGCGATCCGTTGCATGATTTAAAGAGAAGAAGTTGAATTTCGTATTGAAATAAATCATAATATAACTGTGGATCGTGTGGTAAATTTTGAATGTATTAAATTCCATTAATTTTCCTAAGGAATATTGCCTGAGGCACGGAAAGCTTTATATGATCCTGCGTATTGAATTACTTGTAATATAAGTAATTGAATCCGATGGATCATACACTGTCATACGTCATGAATTGTATACTCCACTAATGTTAGACATGGAAGTCTGGTAACATTAAGTTAGATACCTTTATACAGACATATAATTAAAAAGTTATTGTTGCAGTCTTAAGGCTGACGCACACACAGCCGATTTGGCTCCCGATTGCCCCACGATTTGGGTCTCCTCATGAATCCTAAGATTTCATTTCAAACCATGGTTTATGTTATTTCAAAAACATAAACCAGGATTTGAAACGAAATCCTAAGGTTCATCAGGAGACCCAAATCGTAGGGCAATCGGGGGCCAAATCGGCTATGTGTGCGTCAGCCTTTAAGGACCAACTTCACTAAGCCGATTCTCATGTGATTCTCACATAACTTAGTGGAAAAGGGTCCTCTGCGGCGCAAAATCGCATGATAATCGGCTTAGTGGATTAGACCCTTTATACAATATCGCTACCGATACACATTTGATTGAGGATGTCATTTTAGAATCAAATTAGGGAATATTCACCATTTATTTGTAAAAGGTATCAATACATATTCAATATTCACTAATAACAGACCTCGGTCCAAGTGAATACTTATTTACAAGTATTTATTTTCCTGACAGTGAACACAAAATATCGTAAAATAACAATCTGAAAACATACATGATTATATTCTATATTTTGATATATCTTTTCTTAAACCATTTAAAAGCAGTATATACGCCTTTCAAGCTTTAAATGATGTTCCGCTGATCAAAAGATCCGTTTGATTTTGCTTCATATTTAAACTTGATGTAATTTGAGAATATAATGAATGTCAAACTTAATGTGAAAGGCAAAATCACAAGGACCGCAGAAGAAGTAATTTCGGTCTGTCTGCAATTTCATCCTCGGCAGACGTTTAGCAATTATCGCCTCCAATTAACACTGATCTGAGCGAGTGAAAGTACATATCACATATAATCTTTCATCCAAAGTTCATCATCAAATATTTCAACATAGAATCAAAAACCAAAAGCAATCGATTGAAAGCAATGATTGGAATCTATAGCGTATTTTGAAAATGTCCATGAATAACTATACCACCCATAGATTCAGTCGGACTCGACGTTCAATTACTCTTTTGTGATGGCATTTTCAAATTGCCATCAGCGTTCGATACTGTTGAAGACGGTTTTAAACATCGGTAGGGCATACACAGAGACTTTGCCAATAGTCCTTAGCGCGAGCTTTGAAAATGGTATCTGAACACTGTATGTCGCACACAATGGGTTGGATACTATGGTAGAAACGACGAAGAACTTAAGAAGAAGCGATATTGGACGTTATTGATGCTGCACTCAACCCATAGGCCTCATACTACGCCACCTAGCGGCCAAACAGAGAAGCGTTTTTTATCTGTCACGTGATGCGCTGTGAGGATGGCAATTGGCTGTCCGAAGGGAGCGTGTTCGAAGTCGATTTCTTTTCTTTGCGCTGTGAAGCCGGAGAGGCCGGCCCGCAGCCCACGGCGCCCCTAGCGTCATGTGGGCATTCCCATCAATAAAAAGAAAATGTCAAATTGCCAAAATGAAAAATACATCTTCCGGGTGATGGAAAAAGGGTTTAGTGGAAAAATAAAAGTGCATTTACACTCGGTGGCGGTGATGTCGTCAATTGAGTTCAAAGAGCTCGTTTAAAAGGCTATATTTATTTATCGGTAACGGGAGAGGGTTTTTGAATGCGTCCGGAGTTGATAGAGTAGCACGAATTTGGTGGCGGCAGTTGGAGCTGTCTGTTCGGCATCAATGGGATGGGAGGACCCGGTCTCAGTGGTCATTTGTATTGTGGGCTCTTAAATCCTTCATTCTCGCAGGGGCAGAAAGAACTGGTACTAAGGCTTTTATATTTATATACCCCCCATTTATCGCCAGTTTACTTTGTCGTCAATTGCGGAACTCACTCATCCATATTGATTACTTCCATTTTTCCCTTCAGGAAAAGAGCTTGAGAAAAGATAATGGCCAATTTGCGATATCAACCAAGAGGATACCCTTTCTTTCTTTTTATTGATTTATTTTTTAAAAAAAACACTTCATGATATGAATTGATTTAGACACTATCTCTGACAATGATTTATGGATTTGTTTCTGATTGTTTTTCTCTTTTTTTGTCTTTTCAGATTTCGTTTGAGATGAGAGCCAATGGTTGGCATTGATCGGGAATTGACAAACGCCGTGGAGAAGAAGGGTAGCAAACCATCAGTGCCTCCGGTGTGGACTTTACATTGAATCTGAGGAGAAGTAAAGAGGGTCCAGTACACCAAGATCCAGTGAAAAGCATCATCATCGGTGGAATTGCTTGGAAGTTTTCTACCCACCAGAAGTGGTTATATATGTGTATATAACAAGCTAAAGGAATAAATTGCTGCACTCCTTATATATATAACTAGCACTGGTCATTTGTGTAGGAAACTTGTATAGCACCTGTCATTACCAACACCCTGCCACCAGCAAATGACCACTCGGTGAGTGACCACAGGACTGGACAACAAGCACTGCCCCCTTCTATCCCACTCACTCACTCTCTCTCACACACTACCTCCACGCCAGCGAACCGGCCAGTCAGAGTTGTACAGGGAGGAGGAGGAGGAGGAGAGATAGGAGTGATAGTTGAAGTGTGGTTGCTCGAGTGAAGTGAAGTATAAAAAGAGGACTCTTATACCCACTGTGTGATACTTAGCATCCATGTTCACTTCACGTATATAATCATTCACTTGGATCTGATATTGGAGAGACTAATTCTACAACTAACTACTACCAACACCTCTATCTACATTACATACATCCCTCCTGCATACCCATCTCAAGGACGGATAACTCCTACCCTTACCATTACTCCTATCATCACATTAGGAGAGGGAAGAGGAGCAGGAGGAGAAGGGAGGGAAGAGGAGGCAGTAGTATTGGACGTTTATCTATAATCAGCATAGCAGTAGCAGCAGCCCAGTGGGGGAAGCTAGGGTGGCAAGCTTGGACACTAAAAAGGAGCAATTTTCATCGCACTTTATGGATAGCATGGATGTATTAAAGGCGATGCGTTGAGCGATGCGATGAGCGACAGAGAGAGAGAGAGTAGTATCGCGCACAGGACGAAATACTGAAGGGCGCTAAAAGCTTGGTGTAACCATTTTGAGTAGCCTCTCTTTCTAATGGTGCTGATTTATTATTTATCTGGCATAACTATTTGCTTCCCATAAAGGACCCAGACTCTCTCTCTTGCTCTCAATTCATCTCCTTCCTACACACCCACTAACGACGACAACACTCCCCCTTTATCGCTGGAAACCAGATACAACGCCGCTGCAACTACTACTACTTTTACCTTGTCTTTTTAGGCAGCACAATGCTATATTGGAATGGACGGTTTGGATTATGTGGAGAGTATTTATATGAATGGTATGGGTTAACCACGAGGAAGTAATGCTAATGATACTACTACCCATTCTATAATATATAGGTGTGCATATCTTACCAGGTCATGCAAGGCAATGATAACAAGTTGTTTTTTACGAGTGCTTTTATCCCATTGAGGTTATTAAAGAAATAGCAACTAATTGCCGGACATCACTTCTCCTCTCGGGACAGGAGGAGAAGTTGTATTCACCATGGATACCCCACCACGGAGGAAGCGAATGAAGTCCCAGTTGTCGAGGAGAGGGAAAAGACGATTTTCCAATGATAGTAATGAAACCACTGGCACGGATACTGTGATAAATAATAGCCGATGTAGTAGTAGTAGTACTCATTCCCAAGCAATGAAAATGGCATTAAGTCTGAGGTGTCTATATTCGCGTTGGACTGTCCTGTCTCTGCTCCTGTTCTTGCACATACAGTTATTTCAGGGAGTAGCGAGTCAAGGTAATTCTCCACTTCGCTACCGCATCTTTGAAGAGCTACCGCGCGGAACTGTGATTGGGAACATTGTGTTTGATGCTCATTTGTCCCAGAGGCACTCCAACACCGAGCTCAAGAAACTGCGCTTTTCATTTCTGGAGCAGCCTGATGTTGATTTTGACGCCATCGAAATCGTTTCAGATACAGGGGAATTGAGGATTGACCGAAGGATTGACCGCGATGCCATTTGCCCACAGACTGAACACTGCGAAGTGTTTCTCGATGTGGCAGTGGGACCAGCTGCTTACTTCCAAGTGATAAACATGCAGTTAATAATAGTGGACACTAACGATAACGCCCCTTCGTTTCCTCAGAAGAGAATAACCTTAGAGATCTCTGAGGCAACCCCCGCTGGTATGGGCTTTGCCCTTCCTTTAGCCGAGGATCCAGACAGCGGTACATACAGTGTACAGATATATGAGCTTGTCTCCCCTTCCCTCGACTTCGAATTGAGAAGGTTCAATCGTGATGGGGGAGAAACTGATGTCAAGCTCGTGCTCCGCCGACAGCTCGACAGAGAGAAGCAGGATTCGTTCAACGTGCGTGTGGCAGCATTCGATGGCGGTGTCCCCGCCAAGGTGGACTACTTGAATGTGACCATCATTGTAGTCGATGCCAATGACAACCGACCCAAGTTCAAGAATGAAACGTATGAGGTCACTGTGGCTGAAGATGCAAGAGTGAACCACAACATCTTAAGGGTTCGTGCAACTGACCGTGACATCGGTGCAAATGGTCACTTAGTTTATGCCTTCACAGATCGCACACGAGAGCATTATGGCAGTCTGTTTGGCATAAATGAGAACACTGGAGATATTTACCTCAAAAGAGGTTTGGACTATGAAAAAGAATCGGTCTATCATATGGTGGTTAGTGCTAACGATGGAAGCCCTAAATTAGAGCCTGGAACTGCCACCGTAATTATCAACGTCCTTGATGTCAATGACAATGCACCCCAAATCAGCATCAACACCTTAACCCAGAGCGGTAGAGCTGAAATTGAAGAAAATTCAAATTTGGGAGCATTTGTTGCTCATATTTCAGCTCGAGACCAAGACAGTGGAAAGAACGGGGAGGTGACCTGTCGCACCAACGACCCCAGGTTTGACCTTGACCCGCTCCCCCAAGGTTACCAGTACAAAATCGTTACCAAAAGGTCACTAGACAGAGAGAAAGAAGACCGCTTTCAGGTTCGGTTGATATGCCACGATTTGGGCAACCCTCAAAAGTCTACCATTGAGATGATAAAAGTCATTGTCAAAGACAAAAACGACCATGCACCCATGTTCTCAAAGCAGTATTACAGCTACAATGTGAAAGAAAACAATGAAATAAACCAGCCATTGGTGGCTGTCAACGCTACTGATTTAGATATAGGTGCCAATGCAGCCATAGAATATGCACTTCATACGGACGCTGGGAATAATTTCAAAATACACCCTACCACTGGAGTGATCAGGGCTAATAAAGTATTTGACTACGAGTCAAGGGATGAGTACAGGTTCCATGTTGTGGCAGCGGATCGTGGGGATCCAAGGCGCACTGCCACAGCTGTAGTCATGATATCAATTATAGATACGAACGATGAACCACCACGCTTCACGCGGCACACATACACTCTCCATGCTCGAGAGAATGCCGAAGCTCACATGACTGTCGGAGCTGTATCTGCCACTGACAGAGATAACAATCCCTACAATGTAATCAAATATAGCCTAGCTCCTATAGGGTCGGTGGATTACTTTAGTGTCCATGCACAAAGTGGGAGAGTCACAACTAAACAGGTTTTGGACCGGGAACAAAAAGCTGTTCATCACCTGACAGTGGAGGCCTCCAATCCAGGCTTCCCGGGTATGACGTCATCAGTCAGCGTCACAATCTACGTTGATGACGAGAATGACAACTCCCCTATTATAACGTTCCCTACGGAGTTTAATAGCACCATTTATTTACCCAACCATCTCCCCCTTGATTATGTAGTCACTCGTATCGCTGCACATGATGATGATGATACCACATCTGGTACCAATGCCCGTCTGAGCTATGAAATTTCTGATGGCAATGAAGACCGGTACTTTAAGATAGATCGCAAGAGCGGCAAGGTTACTGTTGACTCCGATTTGGGAGCAATAGAAGTGGCTCAATTTGCTTTCAGGGTGAAGGTATCAGATCAGGGCAAGAGCCCGCGTTTCGCTTGGTCAACTTTAAACATTGTGGTCAATAAGTCGCTGACCCTTGAATTTACTGGTCAGCCCCAGGGTTTGGCCACTATCAATAGGACAATAGTCATAGCCTTGACCATCGGCTCTGCTGTGGTCATGGCCATTCTAATAATAGCTATTATCATTATAAAATCGTGCGATCGCTCGGATCACAAAGGGAAACGGACCAAAGAAAACCCTCCACAAAATGTGCTTTCGAATAAAGAAGCTAAAGAAGTGGATGTACAAAATATGTCTAATCATTCCTTAGATGGATCTTTAAAGAAAGAAGTGACTTTCAATATAAAAATGGAGGAGCCCCCACCACCTCCACCGAAAAGGCAGTTCCCGCCATCGCCCTCATCCCAGTCATCGAGTTCTTCTGAGAGGGTAAGTTCAGCTCATGAATTATTCATTATATGGGTGAGATTTTCAGAAAATGTACAATTCAACTTCACCAATCTTCTCAAATAACCCCCATTTCAGACGAAAATAAAGTTCAAAATACAGTTCAACCTAGCCAAACAGATTGCTAGAATCAATTGATGCAATGCCGAATACACTCCAATTTACCTAGTATTGACTAAATTGCAGTCTTATTTAGCATAATTTACTAAATGTGTACAACTGCCAATTGTACATTTTCTGAAAATCTCACCCATATAAGTTCTTCATTCAAGAATCATGTTATTGATTTATGACATGAAATAGAAACTCAAATATGTTGAAATGGAAAAATGGAAGCCTTACCATATTTCTGTTTAGCACAAAGGAATATTAAATAAGATCTTATTTTTTTATAAAAGTTTTATTGCACACAATTACAGGAAATCCTGCTGTTCTCTTGTAGTACAAGGATAATGTATTCATATTCATCCATTCAGGGGTCATATTCTCAGAAAATGTACAATTCGCCTTCACCAATCCTCTCAAATAACCCACATTTAAGACAAAAATGAGCTTCAAAATGCAGTTTAACATAACAGAACTGATACTTTAGATCAACGCGACACCAAATATAGTCAGATATACCCGGTATTCTTCATTTTTCAGCCTTATTTTGGAGAATTTCCTAAAGGTGTAGAGCTGCCTATTGTACATTTTCTGAAAATCCGACCCTCAAGCTCTATCAGAATGTTTATGTATAGGTTCTTCATTCAAGAAATATGTCCCTCGTAAGAATCATGTTATTCATTAATAACATGAAATAGTCGCCATAAAAAAACTAATTGTGTTTTTATTAAATATCTACCTAAGCCAGACTCAACGCAAGTCCCCTACCGTATTGCAATATCACGCATCTTGGTTTTTTAATGATGTTTTTCTCAGTATTGAATTGAACTTGTCAAATCTGTTCCCCTTTTTCCTCAAATCACCAACCTCCATCCATGACGATACATCATGCAAAGTCTCAATAGATAAAAACCATCAACTTGAAAGTCTTTCTTTTTCGACTCGAGAAAAAAAGGAGATGTCGACATTAAAACGATTTTTCACAACTTTCTTAAACGCTCATGTTCATTAATCTTCTTTAGGTATGAGAAGCGGCCTTCAGCGCCGTAATGGACACAATGAAATATTCAAAAGATCTAAGTGAAGGGTTATTATGGAGACATTAATATTACCTTTGTGATCAAACCCGAAGCTCGCCAACATGTCATTTCCACACGACACAAGTTTTAACTCATTTCCATTGAGCTGCTCTGTAGCCGTCCATTCTTCTTGCCTTGAAATATGGCGTGCTCTCCTTTCTGACTCCGGCAACTTGAATAAGCTAATTCTTTTTTGAAATTTTAAACGCGTCACTGAATTATATTAAAACAATGGGCAGCTCTAAATGTCGGATGGGTCGAAAAATAGTTTTTTTATAATTTCTCATCAAATGTTTCCATTTGCATGGGTTGCATGCGAGCAAAGGGTTGTCTTTGTTAAGTGGAGAAGTTTGGGCATCAGAAGGAAGCCGGTTCGATATTTCTAAATAAATATTCCTGAGCAGTGATATTCGGTTGAAAATAACCGACTTGCATTTGGGCACAACTTGGTGAATCTAAAAGTATAAAAAGGCTTTCACACATTTCCTCAGATCAGATAGAAAATGATCGATTAGTATACATTATCAATCCCTTTGACATTGCACTGAATACAACCATCGCTAGGAATCCTTTGTAAATAGAGTCCTAATCGTAATGATTCGTCATTCGGGGATGGGGCAAATCGATCAAAATTCTTTGCCCATTTCGCCCCCAGTTTCTCTCTTTCTTCCGTTTTTGCCGGGAGAGTTCCACACCTTGTGTCATTCCATATCCAGATCTCGTGACAGCGTCATTTGTGTTAGTTCTCCTAGTTACCGCTAGAGGGTACAATCTTCATTAGATCGCGTTTACAATTGTTTTTGTCTTCACATCCCAAAGTTAACTTGAGCAGCAGAGAGAGACAGACACACACAGAGACAGAAAGAGGGTGGGTAAAAGAGGGACTCACAGGAAGTGCTTAATACACAGAGCACTCATTGTGGGACTTGCAATAGGGGAGTTGCATGTCTCACTGCGCATGTCTACTGCAGTGCATGCTGGGATATATTCCGATTAAATCTAAGATACCAATATATGGCAAAATTTTGTATCGAAAATTGCAAGAATGTTTTCACCAATAACATAGCTTGTATAAGTGATCTATACAAACCGAATGCATGATGGGAAAGATGGAGACTTGTGGTATGGAAACATGTATAACACGTGGATATTGACATTAGAACATTGATAAATAGTCCATGCTGAACATAACATGTTTTCTATAGACTTTAAACTGTACCATTAGTCCCACAATTCCATGCCAATCAAGATTCAAAATGGCGGCTATGCAATTCCCGCTATTACAAGCTCATATTACAGAAACAAACCCCGTAACCTCATCTCTTGTTCCCCTTGTTCCCGCGCGCAACTTTGACAAGGCTTTTAGTGGTCAGTGGAAAAGACAATAAACCTATGAGTAAGCGCTTCGAGCGATTAGTTCCCGGAACCGATCGCAAGATCAGACAGTTCGCGAGGGTCGCACTAGCCTCTGAAAACCGCTCATCCACTCTCGATGATATATGATCAATTTAATAACCCCCTTCACTGGCTCAACTCCATTTAGAAGTCATGCGCTTTTGTTTCTCTTTTAATACATCAGAGTCGGGAGTGAGGTGCAGGGGTGAATGGTATTATAAGGCCACGTATTGGCAGTCACGCTCGTGTGCCATTATTCAAGCGGGGAGGGTGACAGAAGGAGAGACCCCGGACCTCGCTGCCTTCTAGCCGGGGTGGAGGGGTTAGGCGCCGGCCACCTGGGCCCAGTACATCGCCCCTTATTCCTATACTACTACTACCCTGAGTACATGTATACTACTACTACCCTCAACCGCTTATGGGTCAGTTTGTCTGAAAATGTACAATTCACCTTTCACCAATCCTCTCAAATAACCCAAATTTCAGACAGAAATAAAGTTCAAAATACAGTTTAACCTAAGCAAACTGATTGTTTGAATCAATGCAATTGCGAATATACACAGATATACCTAGTATTGACCATTTTTAAGCCTAATTTAGCAGAATTCATTAAATGTGTACAGCTGCCGATTGTGCATTTTCTGAATATCTCACCCTTTTACTTTGACTTACTGCTGGTCCAAGTTCATTTGTATAAGTAGTACGTCAGGAGTGAGACAAGGGAGAACGTGAGGTAGTTAAACTGTAGATGAGAAATGTTTTGTTTTTTTTGAGATTGAGATTTGAGATTTTTTTGTAGATGAGAAATGGTGTAAAAGATGAAGATGAAACAAATTCAAGTTTAACAAAGATGTGAAATAGCTTGACTATACGTTGATATACGGGTCAGATTTTCAGAAAATGTACAATTGGCAGCTGTACACACTTAGTAAAGTATGCTAAATTAGGCTGCAATTTGGTCAATACTAGGTAAATTCAAGTATATTTGGCATTGCATTGATTCTAGCAATCTGTTTGGTTAGGTTGATCTGTATTTTGAAGTTTATTGGCGAAGTTGAATTGTACATTTTCTGAAATTCTGACCCATATACCGATGTTCTTGTTACATTGTTACAATGTTACATTCATTAAAGATTACCCTAGGAACTATCAGAATGTATGCTTGAAAATGTAAACATATCACAACATTGATTCTCAGCATTGTTTTACCTGTATTGTTGACCTTTGACCTTGCCTTACCTAGATGTGGCATATGTGTGTTGGGTTATCTTCCGTGTGGATACCAGAAGGTCCCCACACTGTCTCATATGACACTTTCAAAGCAGGTTGCAACAAAGTTGAATCGTTGCATGCTTGTTTTGAAGCGGTATAGGGGAATAGCTATTCATGTTGGTTGATCTGGGCACTGGGGGGAAATTATGCGAAATTAGTCATGGAAAAATAATAGAAAAACCAGTCTAGGCTCAGAGTTGAGAGAGTCCCTCTAAACTGAGGGAAAGCATCTCGCTCCGAATCCCCCAAAATGCCATTAGAATCCCATTAGGACGGCTACTCCAGGGCCGGTAAAGGCATTAGCGCAGGTGGCGTCCAATCACTTCTTAGAGGAACTATAAATATGTCACATTGGTTACGTACAAAACAAAATAAAAAAAAATATTCAGAAAGAAACTTGTAGTTACATATTTCTATCCGTCCTATGGCTATCTCTGGGAGAACTAGTTTCTAGATTTTGAGCAACCGCATTGTACCATACAATCAGCAATAAAAGAATTTTTGAATTGAATTGAATTGAATCTGATAATACAAAACTAGCTGGCCCCTTTTACACAGTTTGATGTTTCAAAGAAGTACATTATTCATAAATCTATCAGCGCAAGTCGTGTACAAAAGATAAATAGTGCGTATTTCTCAGTTGAGCATCAAATGTTTTATGAGGGCCAGGGTTTCAGAAAATGTACAATTCACCAATTCTCTCAAACAACCCCGAATCTAAGGCAAAATTGAAATTTGAAATACAGTTCATCATAAGCGAAGATGTCTTTTGAATCAATACAATGTACTTCTATCCAAAATTAGCAGACAGAATTGATGAAATATGAAGAACTGCCGACTCTACACTTCCTGACGCCTTGAGCCATAAATATATAACTCTATGAGAATGAGAATGATAATCTAGTGGCCATACAACTCCCCTATTGAACTGACTGATTCCCGCTAAAAGCCTTCAACTCATGTTTCCTCCGAGTCCCTAATGATGGCGGGAAGTTCATAATAGCAGTTATATATTGTCACGCGTTTGAGACAATAGCAGGCCCGACACGCATGTAATACATTTCATAACTCCAACTCGCGGAAACAATGCCGAAATAAATTGAATCATAATAGCGAACGGGCCTGCATTAATGTCTTAATGGCCTTTCTAACTTGTATTTAAACGCTACAATATCATGTTGTCAAGGAGCATTTGACTCGAGCCGGGTGAGGTTCCTGTCTGCTGCCTGGCTTCTGGGTCAGATTCTCAGAAAATGTACAATTCAACTTCGCCAGTCTTCTCAAATAACCCAAATTTCAAACGAAAATTCAGTTCAAAACACAGTTCAACATAACCAAACAGATTGCTAGATTCAATGGAATGCCGAATATACTTGAATTTAGCTCGTAGTGGCTATTTTTCAGCCTAATTCAGAAGAATTTACTTAATGTGTACAGCTGCCAATTGTACATTTTCTGAAAATCTGACTCTTCTACTGCAGCCACCACTTCATTAGCATGAATTGTTAGGACCATTACCCTGCCTAGGGAACCCCATAAGCAACTTTTGTTTTCCAAATGGGATTTTTCATCGCGTACCTGCTGACAAGTAGATCTTATTTAATATTGGGAACGAGCGAGAGAGCTCAGGCCATGTTAGCGAGTAAAAAGCCTCTACAAATCAGACCCATCGAAGTCGCCTTGACAGCGAATTATTCAGCCTTCTCAAAATCGCCACCAATTATGAGATTTGTCAATAATATGTCACGTTGCATTAGCGTGAAACCCGGTCTGCGTTTTAGCTTAGTTTTGACACGGAGGGGGGCGGGGGGGGGGGGACTGGGCATGCTGTTCGGAAGCTCTATAGGGGTCAGATTTTCAGAAAATGTACAATTCACTTTCACAAATTCTCTAAAATTACCCAAATTTCATACGAAAATAAAGTTTAAAAGACAGTTCAACCTAACCAAACAGATTGTCAGAATCAATTCAATGCTGAATATACTCAGATTTACCTAGTATTGACCAAATTGCAGCCTAATTTAGCAGACATTATTAAATGTGTACAGCTGCCAATTGTACATTTTCTGACAATCTGAGCCATAAGGCCCATGAGTGAATGAATGAATGGAGGTACCCGACCTGTAATCATATTAGCATTGACACGATGCGCACGCACACAAGTTCAAGCAAACAGATGCGCACGCATCCAGGAAGCAGTTTTACAGAGATAATCTGCGCCAATTGAGGCAAACGTCGCCAACTGTTTCGTGTCCTTGGTGCGAAACTATCTCCCTCTTGTGGCCATCTTGCGACTCATATTACAGTTTTTTCCGTGATTAGCGTGGTAATCTGTTGGAAACTCTCTCCAATTCTCTCTCCCTCTCCTCCTCCTCCTCTCTTCGCTGCACACCTCTTTTTTAAATGAGTTAGATTTTCAGAAAATGTACAATTGGCGGCTCTACACATTTAGGAAATTCTCCTAAATTAGGTTGAAAAATGATGAGTATCGGGTATATCTGTATATATTTGGTAACGCATTGATTTATAGTGTCAGTTCTGTTATGTTAAACTGCATTATGAAGCTAATTTTTGCCTTAAATGTGTGTTATTTGAGAGGATTGGTGAAGGCGAATTGTACATTTTCTGAAAATCTGACCCAAATGCATCTTTGTGTTTGTCATTGATTGCATTTTTGAAAATCACAATACTGTCAATGACGAGTCACCTCCCGAAGGACTACCTTCTGAATGATGCCGTGTTTTGCAAACGAAGTTATCCTTCGCACCAAATGGGCGAATAACGCAATTACCCACCCTTTGGCCTCTCAACGTCCCTTGGCTGAGTTTTTTTTAAAGCCCTGGCTCAGCGTGAGGCCTGTTCCTATCCCCCTTCGGTCCCAGTCACAAGTGAGAGGCTAAAGGAAGGTAAATGGAATGATAACAGAGCAAAGTAATGACTTTGGAATGGTGCCTATGAACTTTAGACAAACTATGGTTATTTGATAAACCCCCTCGCCAACACACAGCCCTCACAAATCCACTTAAATTGTCAGAGGTCGCGGAAAGGACCTGGGACTTGTCGATCGTTTCAGACCTTGATGGGTCAGATTTTAAGAAAATGTACAATTGGCAGCTGTACACATTTAGCACATTCTGCTAATTCAGGCTGCAATTTGGTCAATACAAGGTAAATTCGAGTATATTTAGCATTGCATTGATTCTAGCAATCTGTTTGGTTAGGTTGAATTGTATTTTGAAGTTTATTTCCGTCTGAAATTTAGGTTATTTCAGAGAATTTGTGAAAGTGAATTGTACATTTTCTGAAGATCTGACCCCGTTCCTGTTCCCCTTCACCTCATCCTCTCCCTTTTCCCACAAGCAGGCCAGCATCCTCCCCTTGTTTTACAGTCAAAACATTAATACTGATTTTTATTCCAATGTTTTTCCTAGAACAATAACCCGGGAAAAAGGAAAACAAAGACGGGTGAAATTGGAACAAAAATGGCCCCTGGTGTGAGTTTTCACATTTCGTGCAGAGTTCTCGCCATACAATATGAGCCATTATTATTTGTCACATATGGGCCTTGGTGCTCCTGACTTCTCGGAAGAGAATCCTTCTCATAAAGCCAGTCAGTCACGGCCATATGCTCGCTCTGGGCTTTTTATTGTTCATACCTATGCTGGGTATAATGATGTGGGTCAGATTTTCAGAAAATGTACAATTGGCAGCCCTCCAAATTTAGCAAATTCTGCTAAATTAGGCTGCAATTTGGCCAATACTGGGTCAATTCGAGTATATTTGGCATTGCATTGACTCTAGCAATCTGTTTGGTTAGGTTGAACTGTATTTTGAATTTTATTTTCGTCTGAAATTTGGGTTATTTAAGTGGATTGGTGAAGGCAAATTGTACATATTCTGAAAATCTGACCCATGTAGTCTGATACTATGGCTTCAGAATCTTGGCATATATTGGCCGTTTCATCTGTGGCTTCAGTTTTAAAAAACATATGAAGGCATGCATCTGAGCTGTTGCTGGGAGTGTAATAAAGGATATGGGTCAGATTTTCAGAAAATGTACAATTGGCAGCTGTGCACATTTAATAAATTATGCTAAAATAGGCTGCAATTTGGCCAATACTAGGTAAATTCGAGTATAGTCAGCATTGCAGTGATTCTAGCAGTCTGTTTGGTTAGGTTGAACTGTATTTTGAATTTTATTTTTGACATAAATATGGGTTATTTGAGAAGATTAGCGAAGTTGAATTGTACATTTTCTGAAATTCTGACCCATATAGGTGTCTGGGCAAATTACATTACGTTTGAAAGAAGTATGTTTTGTTCAAAAGTCATGATCATTTATTTACTTGGCAATAGAAACTATCATACATAATATACCGATTTTGGAGTCAGTCTCCCTCTCTGGTTTTTCATCAAGATGACATACGTGAGCAAATAAGGTCCCAGTGCTGATATACAACCAGTAATTGAAGTATACACCCTGTTAATACCATCCTTAACACTGATTCCCTATACCGTTACATGCTATACATGTTACCTGCTTTCACCTCCCCTTCTCCTCCCCATATCTCCAGCGCTTGTTATTTGCTTGTCGGCATCCATGTGACTATGAGAGAAGTGTTTTATGGACCCTGGAGGAGTAGGAAAACTCCTCCAGTGCCCTGGCCATACAATGGGGGTGGGCAATTGGATGCTGATGGACTGCCCCTGCCTGTCAAGGTCCTATACACCCCTCTATACATAGCAGTGGGGCCGTACTGAAGGGCCACTGGTCCTGCTGGTCTCAGTATCCTCCTATATATATAATGGGTCAATTCATCAGAAAATGTACAATTCGCCTTGACCAATCCTCTCCAATAACCCATATTTACCCCCCAAAACGAGCTTCAAGAATGAGTTTATCATAACTTAATAGATTGTTTTAAACAATACATCCCGAAATATACTCAGATATACCAAACATTTATCAATTTGTAGCTTAATTTAGCAGAATTGACTAAATGTGTAGAGCTAGCAATTGTACATTTTCTGAATGTCCGACCCCTATATCCTCTATCCCTGTTACGACCCTGGGCTCCAGACATCGAGCATTTCCAACAACACTTGATCCTTTTTATAATGCATTCCAACGGCAGTCACTGCCACATTGGGTGAAATTTATATTGCAGGGAATATTTGAAAGGCGGAAAAGTTGGGACATTATCCTATTTCAATTGCTTCCCTTGCAACTGGACCTGGACATTGTCTAAAGTTCACAGACAGACACAAAAAAACTGACATATTTTAGTGCTTCACTTTAAATATCTAGTGCTAGAAATGTTAGCTAGAAATATATTGTTTAGTAATAAACTGTTTAACACACTGGTGTAATTGTTAAATTCCTAAATGAATTTTTATTTCTATTTTGTATTTAAACGGTTTTTATTGAATGTCCTTGAAAAAGGGCAAATGTGCCCGAAACGTCGGACCCCAATAAAACTGAACAAAAAACTCAGATCCCTCTCCTGTCCAATCCGTTCTGGGGCTGAACCCCAATAATTTATAGGATTTTATTGAATGTATTTGAAGACAGTTTTCCAGCATTATGGAAGGTTTGTAAGCCTTCTCTGGTTACGTACAGTATTGGAGCAATAAACAATACAATGACCGGAAGTGGCTTACTGCTAGTGGTCAGTTTGATTTAGCTTACAATCATAACAAATTTGATATAGGGGTCAGATTTTCAGAAAATGTACAATTGGCAGCTGTACACATTTAGTAAATTATTTGGGAATTGTCCGCATGGATAATTCCCAGTCATTATGGCGGGAGACTGGGATCATCTAATAACGTCACTCCATCCTCCGACGTCACACATCCACTGTCACGTTCACACAGACGTTCTCTCACGCTGCTATCTCCCCTCCTACATCACGGGGAAAAATTTTGTTCCGGATTCGGTGGGTGGCAGAAGGAAACTCACACCCGGAATAGAATTTTAGCAGGCGTACAATATGACTCGCAATAAGGCCAGGAAGAAACCAGTCACTACTCCGACTAGGAAGGTTCCGGCAAGGAAGGCAACGGCAAACACGCCTGAAGATCTGCCTCCTGCTCAGGAAACAATGGCCGACAAGCCTCCGCCGAAGGCCACAGGGAAGAAGAAGAAAGCAACTACTTCCCCGCCGACGGCGCCTCAGATGCCTAGCAACCTCAGTTTTTTGGAAGGCTACATCAATAAGGGTTTCTTCGATGGATATCTGAAGAATATGTGCGACAATGTCCGGGCTGAGGCAAGAGCAGAGACTATCGCTGAGTTAGGTCAGGGCCAGCCACCGGCGATGGGTAGCACCCAGAGCCTCTCCGGCATGGCGTCAGTCCCTGCTCCTGCAAGCCACGAGTCTTCAGAGCTTCCCGCCACTAAGCGCCGCAAGCTGGGCGGACGTAGGCACAAGCACAGGCATCGCACGCCCTCATCTACGTCAGAGTCATCGTCCTCTTCGTCCTCTCCCTCCTCGTCTACTTCTTCTTCATCCACCGAGGAAGAAGTCAGATTCAAGTCATCTAGGAAGAGAGGCAAGAAAAGAAAATTCAAAACTTCGGCCGAAGCTCGTCATCCCTTCAGGGAGGAGGCGGCGGACACATCATCGTCCTCCGAGGACGAGTTGCCAACGCCCTCACATCTTAAGCGGTTGTATAAGCACACAGACAGAGTTACTAAAGCTATGTCGAGGCAGCATGCTACAATGGGAAAGAAAAAAGGTAAGAAGAAAGCCCTACTTACGCCTGAACTAATGCTTCCCCCAGATATGGCAGCCCGGGTGAAAGAGGAGAAGAGGGACCTCTCCTTTGCAGAATACGCCTGCGGGTTGGCTTTAATGTTGTCGTCGTCTATCCCTGATGGTTCAAAGTCTAAGCATATGGCTATGCACTTATCACAACTTGCTCAGGACACTGCCTCACACGGGTGGGATGGGCCGAGAGTCTGGTCTCAGACGGTTGTTGACTACATCCTCGATGGTTCTATGAGTTGGTCTGACGCCCCTGAGATACAGCAACATCGTACACGCCTCAGCTGGCTCCCACGTAAGCCTGGAAAGAGATCAGGCCTACATATACCGTGTCCAAAATACAACTCAGAGGAATGTGACAACCACTTCGCACATACAGAAGGTACCATTACACTTGTACATTGCTGCGGTTATTGTTATTTCGCTACTAAGAATAGGGAACTCAGCCATACCGCTAAGGCCTGCAATAACAGAAAAAACAACACGCCTAAGGAAGGTAACTACAACAACGACAGGTCGGGGTTCAAGAAGAACCAATGGGGAAAAAGTAGGTCACCGGGTGCCCAAGCTGGTGCCGACACTACAACCGATTCGAAGTCAAAAAACTAGGTTTGAAGGGGCAAGATGATAAAGTTAACCCTTGCCTCTCTACTGTTACCGTTATTCCGAATGTTATAGACTCGGATTCATGTTCTAAGTTACCTAGATCGATCGTCATTCCTTCATCTTCCCCGACCTCGCTGCTTCCTCGTGCTAACTATCTAGGCCAGGAAGTAAACAAACCCAGCGCTCATGCGCACACCTCACGTCCGCCCACCTTCCAAGATGGTGGTTGCCGGACAGATTTTAACACTTCGACAATTGAAGTTTCTCATACAGTGCACGATCCAGCCCGGAAGAAGTGCAAACAAGCCTCCAGCGAGGAAGTATATGAAATTCCCCGCCAATACCGCTCAAATGGAAGCCTCCATTTCAACGACAATCAACGTAAGCACCCAGAGAAGGCCCCTGACACATCGGTTCTCGATGCCTCCCTCCTGCACCAGTCGTTCGAGGGACTGTCAACATGCCCATCTCAGGTATTTACCAAACATAACAGCCGTCCCATTGCCGGCACCGTGACTAATAATTCTGATTCCCACTATGATAATCCTGAATGTGTATCTGGTGATGGCCACGCCAGCCAGGTCCCTGTTTGTTGTGATGACACCAATGGTGATAGTGATTTGTGTGTGCTCGACTCTACCGGTCCAAGTGAGGTGGGCGTAAATGCCAACTTTGATCGGTATGGAGAATGGCCTGCTCCTACCTCTAGTGTTTCTCGCAATTTAGCAGACATTTTTACCAGGGTTAAACGAAGTGGTGTCCCAAATTGGAGGGGGGCTAGGATCCCTCTCCCTTCTAACTTGAATATACAGGCGTGGACAAGCCTGGCCACTGGTCATCCTGACGATGAAATGGTCCTCAGTGGGGTGGTGTATGGGTTCCCGATGCAATATACCGGGGGCCCAATGCTCGGAACTGAGACTCAGACCAATCATCCGTCAGGAACAGCTTACAAGGACAGTGTCAATGCTTATATCAAGGTGGAAGCAAGCCTAGGGGCCCTAGCTGGTCCATTTTATACGCCACCTTTTGTGCCATGGATGAAGGTGAGCCCGCTCATGACCAGACCTAAATCTGACGGTTCTCGCAGGATTATCGTTGATTTATCATACCCGGATGGGGGTGTCAATAAATACATTCGTAAGAATTCATACAACGGTGTAATAACACATCACAACCTCCCGACTATAACAATGGCCTTGGATATCATAAAGGGAATAGACTCTACTCATTGTGCAATGGCTGTCATAGACTTAAAGAGGGCTTATCGTCACTTTATGGTCTGTCCATTAGATTGGCCTCTACAGGGCATACAACACGAAGGGCTGTTCTTTTTTGACAAGGCTATGCCATTCGGAGCAAGAATATCCTCCCTGATCATGCAACGAGCTGCCATGTTCATCGTCAGGGCTCTCCGTCAGAAAGGGGCGTCTCCACTTATGTATCTCGATGATCTGCTGCTCATAGCTAAGGACAAGGAGACTGTTCAACTCCACTACGATATGGCTATTCAACTCATTGTGTCACTAGGCCTGACGGTGGCTGAGAAGAAACTCCAGCCCCCAGCACACAAAGTCACTTGGTTGGGTGTGGATTTCGATACGGTGGAAAACATCATCTCGATTACAAAGACCAAGCTCGACGAAATACATAAATGTTTGGCTGATGCCAAGCTTAGGCCTTTCCTCTCCACTAAACAGATGCAGCAAGTGGTAGGCCGTGTTGCTCATCTCTCCAAAGTTGTGCACCCCGCTAGACTATTTATGCATAGACTCCTGGCTGCTTTACGAGCAGCTAAGGGTGGCAGAATCTATGTCAATGATGCCGTCAAGTTGGACTTATCGTGGTTTACCACTTTCCTCCCACACTACAACGGTAGAACCATCATTCCCAAAGCTCAGGTTGGTCGTCAGATCTGGGCTGACGCCTGCTTGGTTGGATCAGGGGCTACTGACGGCCACAACTGCTATGCATATATCTTCACCGACGCTGACAAGCAGGATAGAAGTATAAATCATCTTGAGGCGCTCAACTGCGTGGCAGCCGTCAGGAGATTTGTACAGCCTACTGATGCAGGGAAGATAGTGGTGGTCCACTGTGACAACACCGCAGCAATAGAGACTTTCAAGGGTGGAAGGGCTAGAGACCCCACCTTAGCAGCTTGTGCCCGAGCCTTGTGGTATGCCGCTGCTCACGCCCAGATCTCACTCACATATATTCACGTCCCGGGAGTGTATATGGATATCCCAGACGCCTTGTCTTGGGCTGCCTTATCAGAAAGTCATAGAGTACAGGCCCACAATATTGTAGTTACCAACAATCTGCATATCGTTGACATTGACCCTGACTACTTCTCTCTTTCTGAATTTTACTAGGTAGCTCAATGGCGGCCAGGCTGGCTAGAGCAGCTCAACAGAGGCAGAGGGCGGCCTTGCGTCCAGGTACGGTAAGAAACAGAGACTCCGCAGCAACCCTATTCTTGGCCTTCTGCTTCCATCTCAGACTCAACTATAAAAGACCGTCACCACGCCATATCTGCTGGTTTGTGGAATACCTGCGACTCAACGGCTCTGCTCCTCCTACCATCTCCAACTCTCTCAGCCTCCTCCGCTCATTCTACAAAGCGTCAAACCTAGACATATCTCCATTCAACGATCACAGAGTAGCCAATGCCATCAGAGGGATTCAGCTTACAGTTCGCCATATCCCCTGTCCTAAACTCCCAGTCACGCCAGACATAGTGGCGGCGTGCCTGACCGCGGCTGCTTCTCGTCCTTACCCAACACACATCAGGTTAGCTATAATACTCATGTTCGAGGCGTTTCTGCGTCAGTCAAACCTGGCTCCCTCCGCAGTTAAACAATTCGACCCATCAAGACATCTTACGTTTGGTGATGTGAGAATCAAGAACGACAGGCTTCGCATCGCCGTCAAATGGTCTAAAACGATGCAAGTGTCTTCTACTCCTGTCGTCATCTCACTCATTAGACTAGATAACATCTTCTGTCCCCTCAATGCTTTCCACGTGCACTCTCTGGCATCAAAAGGCATGAGGATGGAGGATCCCCTCTTTGCCTTCAAGGATGGTAATCCAATGACCATCCCCTTCCTTGCCAAGCAGTGGCGTCAGCTCCTCATCATTGTTGGCGTCGACCCGTCGGCCAACTCACTACATTCTCTACGTCGAGGTGGGGCCTACTTCGCCTTCCACACCCAAGGGGCGTCCCTCCAGGACGTCAAGACTCACGGTACCTGGAAGAGCGATGCTGTGTCCTCATATTTAACGCCCACGCCCTCTCAAACTACCTCCGTCCATAGAGCCTTCCTCAACCTATGACGCAGGTTTGGGACTTATTCGCCCGTGAGCTGAAAATTCCAATACTGACATTGACTTACCTGAACTGGATATACCTATGCTATAACAAATCATTTCCCCACTACGAAATAAAATATCTAATCAAAATCTCTGTCTCTGCTGTTATAATGATTTGGGAATTGTCCGCATGGATAATTCCCAGTCATTATGGCGGGAGACTGGGATCATCTAATAACGTCACTCCATCCTCCGACGTCACACATCCACTGTCACGTTCACACAGACGTTCTCTCACGCTGCTATCTCCCCTCCTACATCACGGGGAAAAATTTTGTTCCCGCCCACCTCCCTAATAACATCTTCATCATATAGGAACATTATTCGCCCGTGAGCTGAAAATTCCAATACTGACATTGACTTACCTGAACTGGATATACCTATGCTATAACAAATCATTTCCCCACTACGAAATAAAATATCTAATCAAAATCTCTGTCTCTGCTGTTATAATGATGCTAAAATAGGCTGCAATTTAGTCAATACTAGGTAAATTCGTGTATATTTGGCATTGCATTGATTCTAGCAATCTGTTTGGTTAGGTTGAACTGTCTTTTGAACTTTATTTTCGTCTGAAATTTGGGTCATTTGAGAAGATTGGTGAAGTTGAATTGTACATTTTCTGAAAATCTGACCCATAGACGAGCAGTACATCATGTAGTTTAGCTGGGAGGAAGTTCAAGAAAATCGCGCACTTTGTGACAAGTCTTTGAAATTTGGTACAGAGTTAGGTATGGGTCTAAGGTTCTCAAAAATCACCGCATACAAATTGAGGTAGCCCCCTGGCGGCCATTATGCACAAAACCAATATGGCTGCCACCAGGAAACAAAAATGTCATATCTCAGCTCCTGATAGAAGTAGATTAATGTATAATGACTCTTTGTCTATGTGTTTTGGTTTGAGAAATCCATTTCTGACCTTATATTTTGGTTTCAAGGTCATTTTCAGGGTCAAAATCCAATATGGCTGCCACCTAAGTAAAGAAAGTCATATCTCTGCTCCTGTTAGAACTATATATCCATATATAATACATATTCTCCTATGTTTTAAGGTGTGATGAATTTATTTTAGAAGCTACTTTTCTCTTTCAAGTTCATATAAGTCATTCAAGGTCATTTTCAAGGTCAAAATCCAATATGGCCGCCACTGGGATAAAAGAATATCATGTAGCTAAGCTCCCTTTAGCCCTATATTCAAGTGTAATACCAGTTAGTCCATGTTTTCAGGTGTAAGGAATCCATTTCTGACCTTCTATTTCAGTTTCAAGGTCATTTTCATGGTCAAAATCTAATATGGCCACTACAAGTATAAAGAATGTCATCTCAGCTCCTGTTAGCACTATATCTATGTATAACACCTGTTTGTCCATGATTAAAGGTGTGAGGAATCCATTTCAGAAGTTACCTCTCTGCTTCAATGTCATTCAAGGTCACTTTCAAGGTCAAAATCCAATATGGCTGCCACCAGATCACAAAAATGTCATGTACCTCCTGTTAGCATTTCATCTAAGTGTAATAACAGTTTGTCTATAATATTTTAAGGCATAAGGAATCCATTTCTGAAGTAATTTCCCTATTTCAAGGTCATTTTAAGGTCCAAATTCAATAAGAATGTCATATATTAGCTCCCATTAGCAATAAATCCAAGTATAATGCAACTTTATCTATGTTCTAAAGTTTCAGGGCTTGTTCCTGGGCTCATTTTCCAGTTTTAAGAGCATTATCAATGTCAATGGCCTAACTCTTTCTCCTCCTGGACCCATTAAAACAATCATCTTTATTTCAATTCTTCTTAATAATATTTTATCACTTATTAAATGTGAAATGTTGAGTGAAAAGTTACAATATAACATTGCATCACTCCAAATGATGTATCTGTTTTACTATTAAGATTAACAATAGTCATTGAGACATGTGAAAGATTTAGGTGCATTTGCCTGATCTTTCCAACATATGGTACCCACTCTTTGGTTCTGGCATTCCATTCCCAGTCCAATTTCCTTAGGTCTGCACTGAGCAAGGCATGCTTAGCATGCTGAAATAAAGCATTGTGAAAGCTTGTTGAATATGAGCTTCCATGCTTCATTCACTAAGTCTGCATTACTGTTCTGACTGTTCATTATTGGCACAGTTCAATAGTTGAGATGAGCTGCCATATGTCAACTCATGTTTGGAAAGTGGACTCATGCATTTTATGTCTTTTTACCAATCCCAAACATTGCTATTACAACATTACACTGTGTGAATGCAGGGAACAATGGGAAAACATGGCAATATTGACGTCAAAATATTTCGTATATATATGGGGGATTGGGGTATCTTAATATGTTTTTTCCTCATCCAAATTTGATCCACAGCTCTGAGAGGCCATGTACCCTCTTTGACAAGGTTGTACCGAGCTTAAGGTATCAATGAATTCATTCTGTTCAGCAGTAGAAGACACTGGCTGACCTGAACCTTTTATTTCTTTGAGGAATAAGAAAAAACACTAACACTTTTGTTTATGATGGAGGCATTTTGCCAACTATCTCCCTTTAGAAAGTTGATGCTGGACTCCTGACTCAGACCAAGGGCTATCATTCAGATTGATTGATCAATGATCTTGTATTAATCAGATGATTAAGTCAGCTGGTCTTTTCCCTTTCTATTGGGAGGTTTTCAACCTATGCTGGAGAGTATTTAAATAATAATTGAGGGAACAATCCATCATTGAGTCAATGCCTTAGTCGTGGCCCTCATTATTACTTTCTTTCCATGAAAACATCATGGTTGACTGGGTGGGTCTCTAGTACTGCCATGTCTGTCAAGAAGACTGGCATACAGCAGGCATGATTAATTTGTGTCAAAAAATGGCCATGACCACACATTAGAGAACAGTCAGTTTTACCTCTCCATTATGTTGGTTGGATGTCCATAACTCATGCAGCAATACTTATCATAAGTATAATGCCTGCACTTTGAATATGTAGAGCCAGGGAAGCTTGAACAGATATGCACAATGTAGCTATGCTTGGCAGTTTGTACCAACAGTCTCTAGAAACAACTGATTTAATATCTAAGGTAGAACCTACATACATGTACTGCTTCAAGGTCAGATAATAAAGACAGAAAATCTCCATACTTATCGCATATCAAGGAGAGCATTTTATAGGGATTTTGTCACTCTTGCAGCCATTGAAGGAAGTACTCTGTTGTCCTTGTCAACTGGCTTGTATCCATCAAATCTGTGTTTTCTAATTACCCCTATTTGGATAGCATTTAGCCAAAAATTGCCAGACTGATAATTTATATCTTGAGCAACCAGTTGCTCTTCTTGATACTTTAAGTTGTGGATAAAAAAATGGAATAAATGACATTAGTCAACCCTGAGGTTTTTTCCCTTGTATTTTGCAACTGCATGTCTGTACATATCTCAGAGTTCTCTTTTTTCAAGCTATCACGTCCCAGACAAATTGTTTGTGATAAATTACCGTATACATTTGTGTACTGAGTATTATATTGAGGCTGAGATCCAAATAAGTGAGAAAAATAAAAAAAAGTACTCTGCACAATATCTAGACACTTCACAGAGCCCCTTTGAGATTATACATATATATACAAACGGGTATCACACATGGATATATTGGCAACAGTAGTTGAGATATGATGTTCTAATATTGTTACAGAGGCCATATTGGAGTTTAACCTTGAAAATGACCATAAATTACCTAAATCAGGAAAATGACTCAGGAAATGGGCCATATTGGATTTTGACCTTGAAAATGACCCTTGTATGACCTTGAAACACAAAAGTAACTTCTGAAATGGATTTCTCACACCTTAAAACATGGACTATCTGGTATTACACTTGGATATAGTGCTAAAGGGAGCTGAGATATACGACATTCTTGTATCCCAGTGGTGGCCATATTAGGTTTTGACCTTAAAAATGACCTAGAATGACTTATATGAGCTTGAAAGAGAAAATTAAACTGTTAAAACTTAAGAATTGTTATTATACATGAATATAGTGCTAACAGGAGCTGAGATATGACTTTCTTTATCCTGGCGGAGGCCATATTGGATTTTGACCTTGAAAATGACCTTGAAATTAAAATATAAGGTCAGAAATGGATTCCTCACACCTGAAAACATACATAAAGAGGTATTACACATGATTCTAATGCTATCATGAGCTGAGATATGACATTCTTGTTTCCTGGTGGCAGCCATATTGGTTTTGTGCATAATGGCGGCCAGGGGGTGACCCCACTTTGTATGCGGTGGTTTTTGAAAACCTTAGACCCATATGTACCTATGTACCAAATTTCAAAGACTTGTCACAAAGTGCGCGATTTTCATGAATTTTGGCAAACTTCCTCCCAGCTAGTTGCTTAAAATAGGCCTACACTCTCAATGATATTACCTTAGAATTATTGGGTGTGCTATTGTACATTATTATACGCGCATTGTTCTGATAATAATGTTACGCATAGTGCGTATTTCACTAGTGATTAACTGGGGTTGTCATGGCAACCAATCTTTTTTTTTACTAAGATTACCGGTAAAATTCAAATTTATGACTCGATTTTTTTTCTACTTTCATGATTGAAAGCATGAATAGTAAATCTGTAAGCGAAGTCAGTCTGTAAAGTTATAAATAAATTTGCATACCAAGAAAACCTGCATCACATGTTGACTACATTCTTCAGGTCAACAATTAATGTATGCTCCCCTCTCCTGCGTCCCCGGTGTAAAACAAGACACGCTCCCTTCAGGGACTTGAGTTTCAATCCCAATTACTTGTTCTTTGTGTTGATCATGAGGAGCCCAAGGTAATGTCCTCGACCCTAACGAATGGCTGCTGTGGGCATTGCTTCTCCCGTGTGGGTCAGATTTTCAGAAAATGTACAATTGGCAGCTGTACACATTTAGTAAATTATGCTAAAGTAGGCTGCAATTTGGCCAATACTAGGTAAATTCAAGTATATTCGGCATTGCATTGATTCTAGCAATCTGTTTGGCTAGGTTGAGCTGTATTTTGAAGTTTATTTTCGTCTGAAATGTGGGTTATTTGAGAAAACTGGCGAAGTTTTATAGTACATTTCTGAAAATCTGACCCGTGTCCAAGCTTTCAGCCCCCGGTGGTTTAATTGGGTCTGGACCAGAGGCGAGCCCAAATGAATGTTTTGTCACATTGCAATTGAAAATGGGTTTAAACATAAGGATGAAACGCAATTGCTAGTAAATAGCCTATTAACACTTGATAAAAGCATTAATGGCGAATCAGAGGGATAGGGAGTCGATAGGAAATGAACACTTTGTGGGGAGTTTATTAGGAAATGAGGAAAATGTGTTTTTAAAGTGGTTTTTGAATTAGGGGGTGTTATACGGTCGTTGTGGTGGGCGGTGGAAGAAGGTGGATTTTGCACCACTAACAGAACCACCACCACCACCACCACCACCGCCGCCGCGAGCACAAAGGTCAGATTTCCAGAAAATGTACAATTCGCCTTCACCAATCCTCTCAAATAACCCACATTTAAGACAGAAATGAGCTTCAAAATGCAGTTTAACATAACAGAACTGATACTTTAAATCAATGCGATACCAAATATACTCAGATATACCTGGTATTCTTCATTTTTCCGCCCAATTTAGGAGAATTGTCTAAATGTCTAGAGCTGCAAATTGTACATTTTATGAAAATCTGACCCACTAACGCCTCCCCGGATCAGTGGGTTCAGGGAGCTTGGGGAAAAATGAAGGGTCCCATTGCGAGTCACGGTTTTACGATTACTTCATTAACGATGCGTTTCTCCTCGCTATCTCTATGGGCTTTTAGGCTTTATGTTTTCATTTGCATTCGCCATGGCTATCATTCGCCGCTCAGGGGTGAAAAAAAAACTGGGTGGCGAAGCAGGGTGTCATTTGGCGCTTATTTGGGATCTTGCGGTCAGATTTTAAGAAAATGTACAATTGGCAGCTGTACACATTTAGTAAACTCTGCTAAATGAAGCTGCAATTTGGTCAATGCTAGGTAAATTCGAGTATATTCGGCATTGCATTGATTCTAGCAATCTGTTTGGTTAGGTTGAACGGTATCTTGAACCTAATTTTTCTCTGAAATTTGGGTTATTTGAGAAGATTGGCGAAGTTGAATTGTACACTTTCTGAAAATCTGACCCCTCCAGGGGTTTGGCGAATGAGGGCATGATTAAATGGGTGATAAAGGGGTTATGCCGGTCTATATAGGCCGACAGGGGATAGATAGGTTAGATCCTGTGAGATATGGCCAGACAAGCTCCGCTACCCCTCCTGATACCCTCAGTTGCAGATGAGACTCGCTAGATGGCCCTGCGCATCATGCCTTGTTAACTTCCGGGAGCCGCGGTCCGTCAGAGAGAACGCCCGCGTCAATTTACAAGTCCCAAACCGCATTTGGAATGAATTTCATGGATTTTTCACTGCTGTATTTTCATGCCTCTGGGTGTGGAAGGGTCAGATGGAGGTGTTATGCTTATAACCGAGCGTTTGTGTGCCAGGCGCCTGGCGGGGACCGTCAGGGGACCGTCAGGGGAATTCGGCCCTTAAATGAGATGTAAAAACGAGGGTAAATAGGCGCCACAAACCAACATGAGGATATTTTCCCCCTCATTGGCCTCTAACAACCTGGACTCTCCCGGGGATGTATAGGTTCCACCCCTGCACAGGGTACTAAGTATTTGTTATACGTATATTACAATGCTGCTCGCTTTTTGAGCTGCTCGTTGCAATGCTGGTCTTGCAGGGGATGTGCTTTGTTTATGGAGAAGGGACAGCGAGGTAAAACAAGTGGAAGGGCAGAACGATAGAGAAGGAGTCAACATTTGATATCTTATTGAAAGTGTATATACGCTTCTGGAAATAAAAACTTATACATACATCCATTTCAATGGATTGTCATGATAGCAGTATGTAGACGCCCGAAAGTCTATTTCCGATATAGTCTGATGATACTCCTCATTCTGCACTAGTTCTTAATTTGCCTCTTTTAACTTTTGAAGAAAGAATTGATTGGATGATCTTTGTTTGATTGTAAAATTGTATTAGTATTATAACTTGTTTTCTCATTAGCTTCGACTGAGGACATTGTGTATCACATAACGCTTGGCTAAATAAAATTATTTAAATACAAAATACATACAAAGAGAAAGAGGCAGACACAGTAGGAAAGAAATGCAGTGCGAGGGGAGAGAGTGAGAAAAAGAAGGCTATGGATATGAAGAGAGGGAGAAGGACAGAGAGATAGAGACAGTATGAGGGAGTGGGAGAGGGAGAAGGACAGAGAGAGACAGTATGAGGGAGTGGGAGAGGGAGAAGGACACAGAGAGAGAGACAGTATGAGGGAGTGGGAGAGGGAGAAGGACAGAGAGAAAGACAGTATGAGGGAGTGGGAGAGGGAGAAGGACAGAGAGAGAGACAGTATGAGGGAGTGGGAGAGGGAGAAGGACAGAGAGAGAGACAGTATGAGGGAGTGGGAGAGGGAGAAGGACAGAGAGAGGGACAGTATGAGGGAGTGGGAGAGCGAGAAGGACAGAGAGAGGGACAGTATGAGGGAGTGGGAGAGTGAGAAGGATAGAGAGAGACAGTATGAGGGAGTGGGAGAGGGAGAAGGACAGAGAGAGAGACGGTATGAGGGAGTGGGAGAGGGAGAAGGACAGAGAGAGAGACAGTATGAGGGAGTGAGAGAGGGAGAAGGACAGAGAGAGAGACAGTATGAGGGAGTGGGAGAGGGAGAAGGACAGAGAGAGAGGCAGTATGAGGGAGTGGGAGAGGGAGATGGACAGAGAGAGAGAGAGACAGTATGAGGGAGTGGGAGAGGGAGAAGGACAGAGAGAGAGAGAGACAGTATGAGGGAGTGGGAGAGGGAGAATACAGGAAAGGACAGAGAGAAAAAGGCAGAAGAGAAAAACGGAGAAATTGAAAAAAGAAATTGAGAGAGAGAGTATCTCTGAGGAATAGCATGAAGTACATTATCTTCCCGTTAGCCTGAACTCACTTTACCTGAACTCTCAATTTAACCGAACTTTTTACAACAAATTCCCTGAAGGTCTTCTAAGTTCTATAATGCCTTTATATGAGGTGAATATGAATTAATAAAAATGTAATGTAATGTGGCCAATAAAAATATTTAAAAAAAAAAAAAAAAATTAATTATCTTTACCTGAACTTCATGATCCCACTCAAATTCAAGTTAAGTGGAAATTAGAAGTAAGTGCTAAACAGGACGATAAGTGCACGCTAGAACAACTCATCCAGTCAGGGAGCCAGGTATAGAGAGTATACTCTATACCCGTCCTACTATACTCGTCCTGGGCTTTGATGATTACTGCCTACAGGTCGTGTGCAGAGTGTAGCGGCCTCATCTGTTCATTACACCGACGATCGCAGGGTTGCTCGGGGAGGTAGGGGTAAACGCTACTTTTTCTAATCCCCACTAATCGCCATTTGCTTGAGGGACTCGGGTATGAGTTAATCCCAAGTGAGAAGCTCGCTAAGCCAGCAATTGGTTCTTCAGGAACACCCCCTCCTCCTGCTGCAGCTGGGGTCCTCGCTGCTCTGCAAACGCTTATAACACTTTTAATCGAAAAATCCTCTAAAACAAGCAATATTAAAACCTCTCACTATAATAAACTCATGTTTTTGGACTTTCCTTGTTAGAAATATGCATTCTTGATATAATAATACAGATAGTCCAGTGGATTATTATTTAATTTATGGGTGAAATCGCCAGAAAGTGTATAATTCGCCTCCTCTAATCGTCGAAATAGTTCAAATTTAAGACAATTAATAATGTTCAAAGGGCAATATTAAATATATTCAGATATACCGAGTACTGTACTGCCTATTTTTCAGTCTAACTTAGCAGAATGTATTGAATATGTAGATCTGCCGATTGTACACTTTTGGAAGTTCTGACCCTTATCTATCGGTAGCCAGTACAAAATACAATTTGACTAAAGCAAAGGGCTTCTACTGTACTGATGGGGGCGAGCTATATAAGCCTGGAATAAGCCTCATGCACATTCTCCATCAGAGGCTAGGGTATCGTCCTGGGGTGTCATTCTGGGGTATAAAGATAAAGGATATTGTATGTAGAGGTGGGATAGGGTAGGGGCAGGGTAGACCATAAAGTATCCCCTGGAATGGTGGCTGTGTCAGGGGTCTACTAGTTCTCATACATCAATGCAGTGAAGGTATAAACCCATGCTTGCCATAACTCTCCCTGTTTGTTTATTTGTGGAACGGCAGGACTCTCTGTAATGTTATGATATCCTAAAACTGAATTTTCAGCTTTAATATCAAAAATTCTACCTAATTTACTCATTCTCTGACCAAATGTTGGGAAAAAACATTAATTTCCAATCGATTTTGTTTTTATATCAAATATAGACATGCAGTTCAGTCGAGGCTCATGGCCTCTTAGGTCAGATAAGAATGGTATATCAGTGATTGGACGCCTACTGCGCTGATGATTTGTTTGCCATGGAGTAGGCGTCCGAATGGGATTCCATTGGCAATGTGTGGTTCATAGTGCGTGAGGATTTCCCTTAGTTTGGAGGGACTCCCTCCACTCTGAGCTTAGACTGAATGAAAAGAATCTTCACATTTTGAATGAAGTGTAGTAACGTATCAAAGCGCTGAATTAAAGTATGGCCCGCGGTCCAAAGGAAAAAAACCTCTATAACTATACCTATATATGGGTAAGATTTTCAGAACATGTACAATTGGAGGCTCTACAGATTTAGTAAATTCTGCTAAATTGGGCTGCAATTTGGCCAATTCTAGGTAAATTTGAGTATATTCGGCATTGTATTGATTCTAGCAATCGGTTTAGTTAGGTTAAACTGTATTTTGGACTTTATTTTCGTCTGAAATTTGGGTTATTTCAGAGACTTGGTGAAAGTGAATTGTACATTTTCTGAAAATCTGACCCATATGATAAACACATTGTACAGTGGATTTGACTGATGAGAGCGAGAGAGTAACAAAGTGTAATTATATGCACCGACGGTAATTACTTTGGGAATATCTTCATTATAAAACATGGCCTATAGAGCCACCAGCCTGCCGCCATAGCCTCCCCAATCCAATCTTCACCTTTTAATGCAATATCAAAGTATGAAAAGTAGGCATGGGTCAGATTTTCAGAAAATGTACAATTGGCAGCTGTACACATTTAGGAAATTCTCCTAAATTAGACTGAAAAATGAAGAATACCGGGTATATCTGAGTGTATTTGGTGTCGAATTGATTTAAAGTATCAGTTCTGTTAGATTAAACTGCAATTTGAAGCTGATTTTTGTCTCAAATGTGGACTATTTGAGAGGATTGGTGAAGGCGAATTGAACATTCTCTGAAATTCTGACCCACATAGGCTTTTTCCCATCTTGAAGGCACTGTCTAGCTGATCCATCAGAAGGTTGATGAAGGTCAAAGGTGCCCGATGATAATGGTATTAGGCCCTCCTCACCACCACCTTCCCAATGAAGTATTTTTAACCAGCATTGTAAATGCTTTCTTATTCCTTCGGGGGTGCTCTGAGCTACTCCACCACCGACCCTGATATACATATTATTAAGATAGAGAGCTTAATACTTTTAGCAAATAGATTGAGTTGCTATATATATATTATATATAAATACAGCGATATGAAAAATGATTAATATAGAAAAAAGAAGCCTCGGCCCGCCTCTAGGTGTTAAGTCTAATGCAGTTTTTTCTGTCGGTTATATGGTGCTCGAGCAACCAGAATAGAAAATGAATATACATAATATATTATATTATATACATGGGTCAGAATTTCAGACAATGTACAATTTAACTTCGCTAATCTTCTCAAATAACCCAAATTTCAGACAAAAATAAACTCCAAAATACAATTCAACGTAACCAAACAGATTGCTAGAATCAATGCAATGCCAAATATACTCGAACTTACCTAGTAATGGCCAAGTTGCATCCTATTTTAGCATAATTTACTCAATCTATCCAGCTGCCAATTGTCCATTTTCTGAAAATCTGACACATATATAAAGTCTCGGGTGTGTATTGTGAGAGAAGGATGGTAAATTAAGGCTTTAATGGGTCGTCCCCGACTTGTATCGTGGAAAACATTAAAATGTTCGTCTGGGAGTAAAGATAAAGTGCGGAGGGAGAATTATGACAATGTCATTCCCATTTCTGCCTCTCGTTATGCTGTCGTTATTGTGCCTAATTATGCCATTAAACACAGACGTGCATAAATCAAGTCATTCTCGTGTTATGTTCACAATCTAGCTCTGGCAAATCTCACCTCATAATAAGCGCTGTTTCTCGAAATTCTATTAAATTTTACTGAAACTTTCTGGATTATATCATGTGGATTCTTACTATCATTATTAGGGTAAGATTTTCGGAAAATGTACAATGCACCTTCACCAATCCTCTCAAATAACCCCCATTTAAGACAGAAATGAGCTTCAAAATACAGTTTAACATAACACAACTGATACTTTAAATCACTGTGATACCAAATATACTCAGATATACCCGGTATTCATCATTTTTCAGCCTAATTTAGCAACATTTCCTAAATGTGTAGAGCTGCCAATTGTATATTTCTGACGATCTGACCCTATTATTAGTATTGCTCTAAATTGTGCTTATTCACTTAAGACATTTCAGTCTTTCTGATTCAATCCCTTTATTAAATTCTCTGGAAACCTTTTGGGTTATATTTTGTGGATTGGTACTATTATCATAATTGTCAGTGACTTCACTGAGTATATCTGGATAAAGCGTTAATTTCAGACGTCATTATGAGAAATTGAGTGAGAAAGACTGACATATATGTCTCACTTTAGAATGCCATTTACAGAAAACAGCGAATAATCGTAATATATGTTTTATATAACAATCTATATTTATTTGAATCATCAAAGTGTATTGGTAAACATTGACTCAAAGGGAATTACTGAGTAGAACTTGACTTCTACTCAGAGCGGCACCGCATAGGTTTAACATTGGGCCGCTTTGATGTTTACTCTGAGTAGGTCTCAAACAGAGTGTATTGCTGTACAAAGGTGGGTCAGACTTTCAGTAAATGTACAATTGGCAGCTCTACACATTTAGTCAATTCTGCTAAATTAGACTGAAAAAATGGTCAAAACTAAGTATATCTGAGTATATTCGGTATTGCCTTGATTCAAACAATCTGTTTGGTTGTGTTAAACTGAATTTTGAACATCATTATTGTCTTAAATTTGGGTTATTTGAAAGGATTACTAAAGACAATTTGTACATTTTCAGAAAAATCTGACCCTCATATATATATGTATGACTGAATGTATAAGTAACATGTTTACCCCAGGGTTTAACTTTACCAAACTGCCTATTTTCTACTTTAATATGCATCTTTCCGTATCATTTCCCCACATCTACAGTCCGGGGACAATCCTCCCCTCCTCCCCCTTCCTCCATCCCCTCTCCCGCTCCTCCCCAAAGACCGCTCACTCTACAGAATAGCCGACTTTGTCTGTAAAGAGAAAATCGGGAGCGGGAAGTAATCTTCCACAATAGTCTGCGGTGGGAGAGTTGAATTCTCCAGTGTAACTATAGGCGAGTCTCTCCAGGAGAGAGTTGCTCGACAGTAGTGTGCCCCATTCCCACTCTCTCCAGGGCCAGAGATGATAGGCCTAAAGACTTTTGTTCTCTTGGCAAGGCTAAAGGGTCAGATTTTCAGAAAATGTACTACTCGCCTTCGCTTCGCCAATCTTCTCAAATAAATCAAATTTTAGATGAAATACAGTTAAAAAACTTACAGTTCAACCTAACCAAACAGATTGCTAGAATCAATACAATGCCGAATATACTCGAATTTACCTAGTATTGACCAAATTGCAGCCTAATTTAGGAGAATTTACTAAATGCGTACAGCTGCCAATTGTACATTTTCGGAAAATCTGACCCTAAAGCCCTGGAGTCTGGCAAACTGTCCATAGGAGAGAGCCTTGTTGCAGAAGTGCCCCATTAGAGCTGTGATCTGAAGGACTGGGGTGTATTTAATCTGCATTTCCCTTACAGTGTGTACACTCTACTCCAGGAGATTGTTTTCCATAATGGTCATGAAGGCGTCTCAGAGGCCAAGCAACTGTATCGTTTATTGCTGTAATTACATACAGCCAATAGCCAATTGTTCCACACTCTGGCTCGATGGAGAACACAATGTTTTTTTCCTTGGCCTTTGTTTGTTGTTATATGTGTAGGTGTAAATGTCTTGGCCTGAAGGCTATGGGGGAAGGCATGGGGGTGGGGGTGTTGGGTCATGATCTGCCTTGTGAATCGGGTGTATTGTACATGAGTCAGATTTTCTGAAAATGTGCAATTGGCCTTCACCAATCCTCTCAAATAGTCCACATTTAAGACAAAAATCAGCTTCAAAATGCAGTTTAATTTAACAGAACTGATATTTTAAATCAATGCGATACCAAATATACTCAGATATACGCGGTATTCTTGATTTTCCAGCCTAATTTAGGAGAATTTCCTAAATGTGAAGAGTTGCCACATGTTGGAAGCTTTACAACAAACCCCCTCCTGTCCAGCTCCCCCCTAACCCCCCTCCCACCCCCCACCCCCATCCCCCTTTAGCCAGGCGAGGATCAGAGTATTATGATCTCATAGCGACCGCAGTATCCCATCGCCACAACCACGCGTTCGCCACAAATGAACTCAATACTGGATCGGCGACAGGAAACGATTCCAAGTATCGCCGTCGCCGATCTTAGTCCGCGTTCCTATTGGTTATTTATTCGGAATTAGATGGAGGCCGAGGTTGCGATCTTGACCTTAACTCGCTATTGGCTATTGGCTTCTTGCTATTGGTCATCTTGCTGGGTAGGTTTAGGATAGAGCCCTAGGCTTGACCAGTAGAAAGGTCAGAATTTCGGAAAATGTACAATTCAACTTCACCAATCTTCTCAAATAACCCAAATTGCAGACGAAAATAAACTTCAAAATACAGTTCAACCTAACCCAATAGATTGCTAGAATCAATGCAATGCCAAATATAATTGAATTTACCTAGTATTGACCAAATTGCAGCCTATTTTAGCATAATTTACTAAATGTGTACAGCTGCCAATTGTACATTTTCTGAAAATCTGACCCTAGTAACGATGGTTGTATGATTGGGCATACAGGAGAAACGACATCATCTGAGTAGCTATCAGAACAGTGGGGCTCTCATACACATATGGGTCAGATTTTCAGAAAATATACAATCAGCAGCTCTACACATTTGGTAACTTCTGTTAAATTAGACTGAAAAATGATCAATACCAGGTATATCACAGTATCTATGTCATGGTATTGATTAAAAATATCTCTTTTGTTGTGTTAAACTGCTTTATGAACGTCACTTTTCACTTAAATTCGGGTTATTTGAGAGGATTGGTGAAGGTGAATTGTACATTTTCTGAGAATCTGACCCATAGAGCCAATAACTATAGGAGATGACATCGTCATTGCTAGAAAGAGCAATGTTCATGAATCAATGAATTCACCAATATGGAGACCTTGTTTGCTTTGCCATTTCGCTGCCTTGTTCCTCAGAACAGTTTTACCAACGAGCTGAAGAAGTACTCTTAGAAAAATGGATTTATTTCAAAGAAATTCGAACGCCATTGTGATAAGAAGGGGAGGAAAAGTAATCCTAAGGCGAATGCTTTCTTGAATACTGTGTTATTGCAACTCTGAAATGTTGTTGCTTTGAAATTTGTTTTACAAATGTCTGTGTTCTCCTTTTTCTACTCGAAAAATTGAAATGATTTCATCATGGAAGGTAAATACCAGAAGAAAGCCAATTTGCTTTTGAAAAGCAAATACCATATCTGATTCCCATCCATCTTGTCTTGTATTTATGTTTTGATTAGCTTTAATGCAGTTCTTGCAGACTCATTTCTCCGGTGCTTAAGTTACAAGTATCGGAGGGGTCAGATTTTCAGAGAATGTACAATTCAACTTCACCAATCTTCTCAAATAACTCAGATTTCAGACGAAAATAAACTTCAAAATACAGTTCAACTTAACCAAACAGATTGCTAGCATCAATGCAATGCCGAATTATTATATACTCGAATTTACCTAGTAATCGCCAAATTGCAGCCTAATTTCGCAGAATTTAATAAATATGTACAGCTGTCAATTGTACATTTTTTGAGAATCTGACCCATAGAGCAAATCCTTTGTTATTGCACCTATTGAGCTTAATAATGGATTGCATTCATCGACACGTAGGCATTTGAAATACACTTTTTACTTTTGTACATTTAAGATACTATCTAGAGCTTTTTTCCCCCTTTCCATAGTCATTTTTATGTCAAAGTAATATGACTGAGGGACTTAAACAACCTTCTTATATTATTTCATTGATGCGAGTGTAAAAAGTCAAAGTTCATTGACCTGCTGAAACCTTATTTTTTATTGTATTGTAGTACAAAAGGTGGTTCTATTCCCTCTCATATATGGAAAGGATTTGTCCTTTTTTATGCATCGGCGAAATAGGAAGGGCCTTTACATTGCGATATCGCGGCGACAAACGTATATAACATTTGACATTTAATGAAAATCACTCAGCTATTTACCATAACTTCTGAATTATGGATTTATATATAATCAGATCCATTACAGCACCAAATATTCATATTGTTAATTGTTCATTGAGTTCAAGAAACCATAAGTGAGTGAGAATACACTAGGACGAAGCTTATATGGGTCAGATTTTCAGAAAATGTACAATTCACCTTCACCAATCCTCTCAAATAACCCACATTTAAGACAGAAATGAGCATCAAAATGCAGTTTAACATAACAGAACTGATACTTTAAATCAATGTGATACCAAATATACTCAGATATACCCGGTATTCATTATTT
Source organism: Sthenelais limicola (assembly GCA_942159475.1). Classification (NCBI taxonomy): domain Eukaryota; kingdom Metazoa; phylum Annelida; class Polychaeta; order Phyllodocida; family Sigalionidae; genus Sthenelais; species Sthenelais limicola. The sequence continues at coordinate 39,275,507 of OW804095.1, forward strand.
TCAGCCTAATTTAGGAGAATTTCCTGAATGTGTAGAGCTGCCAATTGTACATCTTCTGAAAATCTGACGCAAATACAGAAACAGACTGCAAATAACAAGAGTTCAACAACCCAGTCACAAACGCAGCGGGATGCTCGCTATCGAAAGACATTTTCTTTAAGATTCAAATTTCCCCAGTCACTAGAATTAGCATATTTACAATTAGGGACCTCAGAGATGAATCAACTTAATGCCCCTAGGGGTTGCTGTTGTCAGGGTCACTCGTAGGTGCCCGGATGTGTCATTTGAGGTCAGTAAATGGGACATTTGGTCTGTGAAAAGGGCGGGAAATCCCTAGGTATATGGGACGCCTGTATTGTGCCTTAGTTTCTATAAAAACCCTTTATATCATTTAATGGCGTTTGTACAACTTCTGTTCCATTTTTTTCCACCAATATTCCTCAGGCTATCGATAGCGGAGTGAGTGAGATTGGTTGCTTTACGCCCTTATCAACACATTTAATATGGTTATATCAAGGGTGGGAGAGCTGAGAGGGAGACAGTTTATGATCATACCCAGGAAATAGAGATAGAGAAGAAGGGAGAGGGAGACAGAGAAACGATAGCGGGGTATAATGATATGCCGATATACCTTGATTAATTCATATCGTTTCATATGTCGAGACTGATTTGAAATATTAATATTATTACCATAATGGGTTAAACAGTGTTTATTGCAAGGATTTCTATTATAATCATGCCAGCAATTCATGAGAATAGTATAATTAAATATATTACATAATTATCTAATCCGTAATGACTCACTGAAAATCTTCAACGAGGAACAACCTTTCCCCTCCACACCCGTCCCATACTCGTAAGCCTTCCAATATTGATCCAAATGGGTCATATTTCAGAAAATGTACAATTCGCCTTCACCAATCCTCTGAAATAACCCACATTTAAGACAAAAATGAGCTTCAAAATGCAGTTTAACATAACATAACTGATATTTTGAATCAATGCGATGCCAAATATACCTGGTATTCATCATTTTCAGCCTAATTTAGCAGAATTTCCTTAAGGTGCAGAGCTGCCAATTGTACATTTTATGAAAATCTGATCCAAATAGCAATACTGGTACTGGTACACAAGTCCTCTCCAGGCAAGCAAGTGCTACGCAATCGCGTGCATTGTGTCGGAGTTCATCTATATCCACTTAGCAGGTGCGTTTGAGAAGATTTGTTGAATTTATTTTCACTGAGGACTATAGGCAGAGGGGGTGGGGGTGCAATTAATATTACTCTATCATAGTGTGCCATGCCTAGAGCCTGCTTGTGTGAGGATGCTTCGGCTCCTTCTCTATACCACTTGCAGCGCTCACCTTGGCTTTTAATCAAGTCTAATCCTTCACAAGAGCTCGCCTTTGACAATGACAGTGGTAAGATATTTCTTGTTTACTTTCTCTCTTTCCCTTTCTCTATCTTTCTCACTTTCTACGAGAGTCAATCCGTCAGTCTCTGTCTCCGTCTCTCTCCCTGTCTCTGTCTGTCTCTGTCTCTCTCCGTATCTCTGTCACTCTCTGTCTCTGTCTCTCACCCTATCTCTGTCTGTTTCTGTCTCTGTCTCTGTCTCCGTATCTCTGTCACTTTATGTCTCTGTCTCTCTCCCTATCACTGTCACTGTCTGTCTCGGTCTCTACCATATCTCTGTCACTCTCTGTCTCTGTCTCTCTCTGTCTAATTCCAATGTATATCTCGCATTGCATGCCCTAAGGCTATCTCTGTGCCCTTTTCTATTTTCTTTTATTATAATATTATATAGTTCCTCCTATCTTTCCCAATCCTCCTTTTCCTCTCTTCTTGGCTCCTCTTGTTCCTACTTTCCTCTGTCGCCCTCTCCTTCCCTCCTCCCTTTCTTTCATTCTTTCCACCATCCTCTCTGCCTTTCTCTGCCTTTCTCTCTGTGAACTCTCTCGGCACTACCCTCCCCTCCTCTCTCCCTCAGCGCCTAACCTATTCCCTCCAACACCCATATCTTCCTCTATACATCGATCTCATCCTGTCGGCTCGTATAGGAGAGACACATGTTATATATACGCTATTCCATATAGTAGTCTGCGTCTATAATTACAGTTACACATATCAGGAATATGGAAACTTTCAGTAGAATCCATCACTTGTTATCGCTCTCTAGCACTGTAAGATTAGACCCTGCCCCCACACAGCCGATTTGCTGTTTTTGAAATAACATAAACCACGATTCGAAATGAAATCCTAGGATTCATCGGAAGACCCAATTTGGGGGGCAATCGGGAGGTAAATCGGCTGTGTGTGGGCAGGGTTTAAGGGTCTATGTGTCGTCACTAACGGGGTATTCGGATTGACGGGGGTGTTTGGATTGACTCCCCTGTCCAGGGCTCTCTCTGTAGATGGGAAATAATCGTGTTTTTATGAAAGATTCACATTTCCATGACAGGCAATGGCAATTTATATGCCTCTTCCTCCTCCTTCCATCCCGTCTCCAAGTGGTTCTACATCAAGCGATATAATGGAAATATCGCCCACGCACCATAATTGTGCGATGGCGAATTATTTTTGCTTTTAGCTGTTCAGGAATAAAACAAATCAGCTCCATCTTCCCTGTATGGTTACGCTATTAATCAAGGTTGCTACAGGGTAAAGCCGTGGACGCACACAGCCGATTTCTCTCCCGATTGCCCCCCGATTTTGGTCTACCGATAAATCCTATGATTTCATTTCAAGTCCTGGTTTATGTTTTTGAATAACATCAACCAGGATTGGAAATGAAATCCTAGGATTCATTGGAAGACCAAAATCGGGGGACAATCGGGAGCCAAATCGGCTGTGTGTGTCCACGGCTTAAAGCCCTGCCCACACATAGCCGATTTGCCCCCCGATTGCCTCCCTATTTGGGGCTCCCGATGAATCCTATGGTTTCATTTCAAATCCTGGTTTATGCTTTTGAATTAACATCAACCAGGATTTGAAAAGAAATCCTAGGATTCATCAGGAGACCCAAATCGGGAGGCTATCGGGGGGCAAATCGGCTATGTGTGGGCAGGGTCTTAGAATGGTAAGAGCCTCGACGGCAGGATACAGTGGGTGACGCTTCTGCCCTTGGTATAATATCATAATATGTGATGTGTTACAGGAAAATGTGTCACAAGTCGCAAAAAGTATATTTTTTAAAGTGATTTGTTCACATGATAAATTTGGGGGAATGTTTTCATTTCTGGGATGCTTAACGCTTTTTGTAGCATAAATACATGTACCAAGACAGTGTATTGAATATATTCATGCATTTGTAAGGTCATCTCATAGAGTATTTAGCTACTTTACTATAGTAAATATCCACCCTGAAATGTTGCAAATTCTTTTTTTCAAAATTAAAAATCTCAAACTTAAAATATATTGGATTTCCTGCTGTTTACTAACATTGAAATCAGCTTCATTTCATCTTTGCAAACATAATGAAGTCTCAAATTCCATTCTTTTGCGATTTGTGACCCATTTTCTTTCACATATGTGGTACAACAGGTGCTACTGTGAAGGGTATAGACAGTCAGGTGGCATGTTACATAATATTACCTAAATGGTATTTATAAAGAGATTAAAATTAAATCCTTGACACCAGTTTTGGCTTAATCCCTAAGCTGATATTGCTTAGAATGAGACTAAATGGTAAATAGTGTATGAAATTTTCACCATTTTACTATATAGGTCACCAATTCAATTAATTCTTTCAATAACCCAAACATGAGACCAAAATAAGGTTTAAAATAGCTGAGTATAGATGTATTGAATCGATGCAATACCAAATATAGTTCGATATACACAATATTTATCCGTTTTCAGCCTAATTTGGCAGATTTTACTAGAGGTGTAGAGTTGTGAATTTTGTATTTTTTGCCGACCTGACCCCTATATGTGTTGTATGTAACTTACTATGTAACCTTACTCCTGAAAAATCCTATCAATATTCATTAATGATTACTTTATGAATAACTTTCTGTAATGTAACTTTTATGAATATATCCTTTCCCACTGAACCACCAAAGAAGCGCTTCCACAAAAGATACAGCAGAAAGTCCTTAGAGAATGTACACTCAAAGGTATAAATATACATATGGGTAAGATCTTAAGAAAATGTACAATTCGCCTTCACCAATCCTCTCAAATAACCCACATTTAAGACAAAAATGAGCTTCAAAATGCAGTTTAACACAACAGAACTGATACTATAAATCAATGCGTTACCAAAAATACTCTAATATACCTGATATTCATCATTTTTCTGCCTGATTTAGCAGAATTTCCTAAATGTGTAGAGCTGCCAATTGTACATTTTCAGAAAATCTGACCCATATAAATACATAGATACATACATATATATATGTCTATCCATGGCGTCATATTCCTTTCTGGCAATACAGGAGATACCTGTCCCTTGTAGGGAACATGGGAGGCGAGTTCTATGCCTGTAAAAGGTTGTATTAATTAAGGCAGCGAGCATATTCCACATGTGAGGAGACAGTGTCTGAGATACCTCGCCGCCGCGGAGAGAATACGTCTCCGTATCGCATCCGTAGGCTCCCTGCCATGAGATTAGGTCGTCAGGGAAGATGGATTGAGTAGAGGGAATCAAGAGCATTATGACAAATGTGTGGAGGAGTGTGAAGGTATTGTGGAGTGGGGGAGGGGTGTGTGGGGGAGGGTGGGGGGGAGGGGTTGGGGTGAGGGGGGTGGGTGAGGGGGCTGTGTGGGGGCTGTGTGGGGGCTGTGTGAGGGGGGTGAGGGAGGGGTGTGGGGCTGTGGGGGAGGGGTGAGGGAAGGGGGTGGGGCTGTGGGGGAGGGGTGTGTGAGGTAGGGGTGAGGGAGGGGGAGGGGCTGTGGGGGAGGAGAGTGGGGCTGATTATAGAGGTGGTAGGAGGAGGGGGCGTGGAAGGCACAAGCCTTGCTTTTATATATAGTGGGTCAGATTTTCAGAAAATCTACAATTCAACTTCGCCAATGTTCTCATAAACACAAATTTCAGACGAGAATAAACTTCAAAATACAATTCAACCTAGCCAAACATATCGCTAGAATCAATGCAATGCCGAATATACTCGAATTTACCAAGTATTGACCAAATTTAGCAGAATTGACTCAATGTGTACATCTGCTAATTGTACATTTTCTGAAAATCTCACCCACATACAGCTTCTGGGAGGGATGTGCCAGGCTTCTTAACGAGACTAGGCTCTGTTTGGAATCATATGTTATGAGCACTAATTGAAATATGCTCGCCTTCCCCCGCGGCCGGGTGTGGTAGTGGAGGAGAGGGGGGCTGGTGCTGTGATGTTTGATAACAGCTTTGTTATTAAATGCCAGCACGTTTAATACCTGCTAGTACTACACAGACACGACATGACAAAGGCTGAGGGAAGGGTGGTTATTAATAGTGGGATAATATCACAGGATTAATATATTACCCTGTAAAAGGGTGTGGTGATATTTTATCTTTTAATGCTGTTTAGAAAGTATTGATTTATAGGGTAAGGGTTTTAGATTGTGTTTCTTAAAACAGCTAACACAGTACATGTATATGATATAAAAAACCTAGAATTCCCGTATATTATATATATATATATATATATATATATATATATATATATTGAAAACGGACACCATTAATGTCAATACAGTATGCTCCAGAAAGCCACATTCCTCGAGCGTTGCAGTTCACCGCATACAGCGATAAGCTTAACCACAAGGCTAAGACTAAGGCTAAAAGTGTTAATGGGAAACACCTGACCCATAAAAGTTAGGGAGTTATTAGAGCTTTCTGACTAAATAGTCTAACGGAATCTGTTTTAACATTTAGGAATAGTGCTTGTTCTGTTTGAGAACTGCCAAATTGGACTAGATATTGGACATGTGAAATTCTCAATTAAATGCATATACATGAAATCCAAGTATAAAATAATTTTCAATTCGGATAAATCTGATACAAAGCACTAAACCAATTCGGATAAATAAGATTATAAAATCACTTCCAATTCCGATTTTAGCAGCAATGGCTTCCAAATCTCCCAGACAGCGACAGAATTCGTTTCGCCGAATGCACTGAATAGAAACGTGTCTAATCCCATGTTATTGAGACTGACTTGAAGTCTAGAATATTGCACTGATCGGCGACGGCCCGATAAACGACCTCTTAATAGGGTGAAATCGCCGGAAAGTGCACAATTCGCCTTCTCCAACCGTCGCAAATAACTCAAATTTCAGACCAAAAAAATGATCACAATCTGGTTCAACATATTCCAACAGATTGTTTGAATAAAGGCGATATCAAATATATTCAGATATACCGAGTATTGCCCATTTTTCTGTCTAATTTAGCAGAATTTACTAAATGTGTAGAGCTGCCAATTGCACATTTTCTAAGAATCTGACCCAGTAGGAGGAAGAGGAGGAGAGAGAACAACGTTGACTGCCTTGGCGCTACTTTTTCTGTTTTATTCAAATACCGCTAAGCGCTTGCTGGCTCCAATTTCTGCTTAGCCAGGCGTAACCTTTTCTACTGCTAATTTTTTATCGGTTCTCTGTGGGAATGACAAGAGGGGATTGTAGCCGCTGTCAAACCCGTTACATCTTTAAGTACCTGTCCTTTGTTCGCCTGCCACTAGGTGGCTGTCGCGTAGATGGGTCAGATTTTCAGAAAATGTACAATTCACTTTCACTAATTCTCTGAAATAGCCCAACTTTCAGATGAAAATAAAGCTCAAAGTACAGTTCAACCTGGCCAAATAGATTGCTAGAATCAATGCAATGGCAAATATTCTCGAATCAAGTATATTGACCAAATTGCAGCCTAAGCTAAATTTACCAAATGTGTACAGCTGCCAATTGTACATATTCTGAGAATCTGACCCATATAGGCCATCCAATTATTTACCTGGCTTCCTGCTACCTTAGTGTCACTTTTGGCCCAAGGAGGGAGCTGGAGCAGAAGTAGGCCGGAGTGCAATCAACCACCTGCTGAACGATGTCCACCCACTGTCCACTCACTGGTCACCGCATGAACCTGTTAACCCCTCCGACTCTCGAGTGGTCAGCAAGATGGAAATCTGGCCTTGACCACTTGGCTGATCTATGTACTGTAGCATAGACGCAATATACTGACCAGTGGCCGAGGCCTACTCCATATAGAGGACAATGGTAGAAGTAGGAGTAGTTACAGGGTGAGTGGACACAGTCTGGAGGAGTGTCCGTTCACTCCAGGTGTTGAGTATCAGGTGTGGTGAGGGTACTAAGTGACCACATAGTGCCCTTAGCTAATGGTACCTTCCGTCGTCAGTGCCTTTGGTCTTGTTTCCTATATGGGTCAGTTTTTTAGTAAATGTACAATTCACCTTCACCAATCTTCTCAAATAACCCACACTTAAGACAAAAATGAGCTTCAAAATGCAGTTTAACATACTTTAAATCAATACAATACCAAATATACTCAGATATACCCAGTATTCATCATTTTTCAGCCTAATTTAGGAGCATTTCCTAAATGTGTAGAGCAGCCAAATGTACATTTTCTGAAAATTTGACCCATATATCAGGTAACAACAGCAGCATGTAAAATGGCTACCTTGCACCGCAATGCCTTTTAAAATGCCTATAGAGGGACTGATGTTACATGGACTCAAATTCACTATGGTTATGGATTCTCCCCCTCCCCCCCCCTCCCCCCGTCCTGCCCTGGAGTAATGCTTTTGTGAAATTTGAGATCCGCAAAGGGGGTTACAATTTGAGTAACAGGACCTGAAGTGAGACCGGCTGCCATGCGAAAAGGAAACTTATTTTGACCTCTAAATGGATTCCAGCGCCCTCTTTCTAGTTTTCCGGATAAAATTCCCTTTTTATACCGATGCATCCTCCTCCCCTCTCGAATTGTCCATTATTCATCATAGCTTCTCAAATTTACAATTGACAGCTGTACACATTTAGTAAATTCTACTAAATTATGCTGCAATTTGGTCAATACTTGGTGAATTTGAGTATATACGGTGTTGGATTGATTCTAGCAATCTGTTTGGTTAGGTGGAACTGTATTTTGAACTTTATTTTCGTCTGAAATTTGGGTTATTTGAGAAGATTGGCGAAGTTGAATTGTACATTTTCTGAAAATCTGACCGATTTGATGATTTACAATGATTTATATGTTATTGTCGATTAGTCCTTACACCCCTTGTCTCCACCCCTGGGGTTCCTTTCCCATGAACCAAATATCCATATCCTCCCCCCGCCCACTCCCGCTACCTCCCGCTTCCCTCCCATACCTCACTGACCAAGAGGGTCATTTCTCACTGGATTCCCCCTTGCATAGGGGTCAGATTTTCAGAAAATGTACAATTGGCCGCCCTACACATTTAGGAAATTCTGCTAAATTAGGCTAAAAAATGAAGAATACCGGCTATATCTGAGTATATTTGGTATCACAGTGACTTAAAGTATCAGTTCTGTTATGTTAAACTGCATTTTGAAGCTCATTTTTGTCTTAAATGTTGGTTGTTTGAGAGGATTGGTGAAGGCGAATTGTACATTTTCTGAAAATCTGACCCGTAGGCACTTCGCCCTGAGGGGTCGATGGTCTGACGTCTGGTTCTTTGTCAGCCTCTCCCACCTACCGCAGTCCTTAAGAGAGCTTGTAAATACTTTGTCAATTCAAATGCTTGAGGCAATTACAATCCGGCTCACAAGGAGAGGTACACTGCGGCCAGGCCACTCCTGTAATTGCTGCTGCTGTTGTTGTCGACAGGAAAATTCCTCCTAGCAAGCTGGTTCTAGTTCATCTGGTGTACTGTCTAAATGCTCAGATTAGATAGAAATGATATGCCAGTGATTGGACGCCTACTGCGCTGATTGCTTTTCCCGGCCCTGAAGTAGGTCTACGTCATAATGGGATTCTAATGACGGTTTGCTGTCCGGGGCAGCAGGCTTTCCCTCAGTTTGGAGGTATCCGGTCTGGTCTGAGCCTAGACTGTGTACATACGCGTGTGCGCTAGTGCCTCCATCGGTATACTATATATTATTATTGGAAGAAATCCTTCCAAATATCACAAATGTATCAGATCGTCAGAAAATGTACAATTGCCAGCTCTACACATTTAGGAAATTCTGCTAAATTTGGCTGAAAAATGATGAATACCAGGTATATCTGAGTATATTTCGGAACACATTGATTTAAAGTATCAGTTCTGTTATGTTCAACTGCATTTTGAAGCTCATTTTGGTCTTAAATGTGCGTTATTTGAGAGGATTGGTGAAGGCGAATTGTACATTTTCTGATAATCTTACCCATGTACATGCTTTATCGGACTGATGTCATGTTTTCATCTATTTTTCTGATTTATTTTAAAAGAGTTTCGACCTCGGCTTAGTCTTGTCTACATGTCTCGTTTACAAAAAGTTGCTAAGTTGAACATATTGCAATATAAAAGTGAAATATAGCCCCTCTCTAACACCTACCATCACTTATTGCGCGGGAATCTGATTGCTTATAGGGGATTTGCATAGCCGCTATTTTGAATCTTGATTCGCATGGAATTATGGGACATATGGTACAGTGTAAAATCGATGGAAAACATTTTATCTTCAGCATATAATATTTAACAATGATCTCATGTAATTAGCCATATGTATTACAGGATTCCATGAAACAAGACATTTTTCCCATCATGCATTTGGTTTTTATACATCAGTAGCACAAGCTCTGATATTGGTGACAACATTCTTGCAATTGTGATAAGAATGTTGCCGAATATTCGTATGTCAAATTTGAAGTGAATCCATCCCATGATGCACTGTAAAGACATGCGCAGTGAGACATGCAAATCCCCTATTGTCCACAGGGGAAAGGTTGAAGAAGTAAGCTAGTATGTCCAGGCAACAGATCGAAGAGTTATAAATCACTCTCCAATATTGGAACTCTTATTACAAGTCATGGGAAATACATTGAAGCTAAAACAACTGATGTTGTAGCATTGTATACGCAGTCTAAGTCCAAAGATGGGAGAGTCCCTTCAAACGACGTGAAAGCCTATCGCCTCAAACCGCAAAGTGCCATTATAATTCCATTAAGACCGTAAAATGTCATTAGATTCCAATTAAAACGCTGAGTCTTAGGCGAGGAGACCGATTAGCGATGCAGGCTGTGACATACCATTCTTATCTGATCTGAGGGTTTGGACCTAGAGTGTAAATTACTTCATAAGAGTCAACATAATATCAGGTCTAAATGACAGGGGATCCAATATTTTGCGAAAATTTCAATTCCATCTGATTGTTCCAACTGCCAGGTCGATGAGTGTCGCTCTAATATCTGTCATCCGTCTGAGATTAAATGTCAAGGTGTTGTTCAAGAATTCTAGTTACCTCCTCCGTCTCCTCCACCTCCCCCACCCCACCCCCTCCAGTTCTTCCTCCCTCCCTCCTGTTTCTCCACTCTCCTTCCCCATCTCCTCCTCCTCCTCTCCCTCCTGCTCTATTCCCTTTTTCTCTCTTTCGCATCTCTTCCTTCTTCTGCTCCTACTCCATTCCCTCACCCCCTCCCTCCCCTTCCTCCCATGCTCCTCCCTCCCCCTCACCACCTCCCTCCCCTTCTTCCCATGCACCTCCCTCCCCCTCTCCACCTCCCTCCCCTTCCTCCCATGCACCTCCCCCCTCTCCTCCTCCCTCCCCTTCCTCCCATGCTTCTCCCTCCCCCTCTCCACCTCCCTCCCCTTCCTCCCATGCTCCTCCCTCCCTCTCCCCCTCACCACCTCCCCTCACCACGCCTCCCCCACTTACTCCTCCTCCCTCCCCCTTCCTCCCATGCACCTCCCTCCCCCTCTCCACCTCCCTCCCCTTCCTCCCATGCTTCTCCCTCTCCCTCTCCACCTCGACCTCCCCTTCCTCCAATGCTTCTCCCTCTCCCTCTCCACCCCCACCTCCACCTCCCCTCACCACGCCTCCCCTACTTACCCCTCCTCCTCCTCTCAATGTTTCAAGATGGCTGATTACATGATGGGGGGAAGGACATTAGAAGATAGCAGGCGGGGTCTCCCTCTCCCCGCCGGATGAGATCTAGACAGACACCATGTATTCTTACGGCTTTATTACAAGCCGCGCCGCTCACCCATGAAAGCACCGTTTCCTCAATTAGAGAGCAAGCTTTCTAAAGGCCCTCCACTACAGCAGTGAAAATATATCAACAGTGTGATATTACGTCGCACTACAAGATGACTTGCAGTATAGTATAGAATGGTGCAGTATAGTATAGAATGGTGCAGTATAGTATAGAATGGTGCAGTTTAGTATAGAATGGTGCAGTATAGTATAGAATGGTGCAGTATAGTATAGAATGGTGCAGTCGCTGACTGAATTTATAATGGTGACGTCACCTCAAGGTGTACAATAGGGGAGATGCAAAGCCGCCATTTTGAATCTTGATTCACATGGAATTATGGGACAAATGGTACAGTGTAAAATTTATAGAAATCATGCCTTGTTCTGCATGGAATATTTATCAATGCTCTAATATTTGCTTTATAGAGCTCCTAAAACCTTTTAATTAGATATTTATCACGGGGAGAATGAAATATGTGGCCCCTTAAGTACTGTCTAGTGGCCTTACGGTCTGAGCTATACTGTACTGTCTCACTACTGCAATGGCTACTGCTACCACACCCAATAGTTACTCCAGCATAGTTACTTCCAATACTTTCCGGCAGTTTAATACAAATTATCCCAGCAATTTTTTAGTGTCAGTCTGTATCAATTTTGTTTGGTTTATGACAAAAAGACTAGATAAGTTATATGAGTATGCATTTTAACGAGAATAACCCACGAGCAAATGATAGTTGATGTTGATATTAACCGAGTTATTAAAGTTCCCCGCTAAATCCAATATGGCTACAGGTTCCTTTGGTACAGCACCTACAATCAACACACCCACAAATCATTCCACCTCCCTTTCAGCATTTCTAACCAGCACTTTATTAGCCTTCATCCCTTTGCCTTTAGTAACTTAATGTCCCTTTATTCCCTGCAAACGCCCTTCTATCACTTCCCAAACTTCCCTTCTCTCCCCCCAGCATCTTCCCTTCACTGCATCCCCCTTTCGCAGAGGTATTTCCTAGCATCAGGAACTTGGGCGTAATAACAACCTGGGCTTTCTATGCCTCGGTCGGGACTAGCCTTGATAGCTATCTCCTGCTTTAACTTAGCAAGCCTTCCTGCTATTCGGGGATGTCTCGGAAACAGCTGCCCATTCCTGATTTTGTCAATAGACCAATTAATACATGGAGGTTTTGCCCATAATTGGTCGCCTTCTAGGCCTAATCATGCCACAACTCGTCGCCCGTGTGTCCTCTAACAAAGGTAGGAAGAGTGAGGGCGCTCATAGGGAGTAAGTGTGAGTGATTGGGTGGGGGGGATTATAGCGGTTAATAGCGGTTTATAGCGGTTCAATGGTTGAAGTGTTGTGTGTTGGAAGGAGGTGTTGCGGGGTCGGTTTGTCTTGTTTAACACAGCGTCTTAGACGACCCGGCGGCGGGTATAGTCAGCTGGTTATACAGGTTGTGCCCTTTAGACATTGTGTAAAGTGTCCATAATGCATTGTTGAACAGGTATGATAATCATATTTATTATACACGCATTGCTCTGAAAACAATGTATACATGTAGAGTGATTTATGCATAGTGCGTATTTTACTAGTGATTTACGTGGGGTTGTCATAGAAACCAACCTGTTTTTTACTATTAAGATTACCGGTAGAATTCAAATTCATGACTTGATTTGTTTCTATTTTCATGATTGAAAGCATGTATAATAAATCTGTTAACTCATAGGTTTAGCTCAGAATATTGCACTCGTTGCTACGCAACTTGTGCAATATTCACACTCCTTCAACCAACTATTTAGTTAACCTGTATATATATTATATATATATATAATATGAGGATTGTTTTAAGAGAGAGTACTATATGCAATTGTCCTAAGAGAGAATAAGATCCTCCTTACAGATTTATTTAGAAAATAAGTTATTTTACTTCTTTACTGCTCTGAACTACCAAGGTTCCTCTGCTGTTATTTTGCCCCCAATAGATGTTTTATTTAATGTTATGTGGTTAGAAAAACAAATATTTCATGATTTCCGGAATTGTGCAACTATTTATCACCAAATAACTGTTCCTAAATTTATTATATGCTTGTGAGAATGCTATTTCCCTGCCAATTCCAGGTCCAACCCCTCAGATCAAATAAGAAAGGTATGTCAGTGATTAGACACCTACTTCCCTATTCGATTTCCTTGTCTAGAACAAAGCAATCTAATGGGATTATAATGACATTTTGCGGCCTTAATGGAATCATAATTGCACTTTTTGGTTTGAGTCGAGAGGCTCTCCCTCCGTTTGAAGGGACTCTCTCATCTTTGGGCCTAGACTGTGCCATTTTTACAGTGACTCACCGTAAAAATAACAGTGAGAATGCTCTGTGCCAGACATCATTGAGCCCAATGTAACAGAAGGTACTGTAATGAATATAACAGACTGCACACTACCAAAGCCTGGGTAAAACTATAGTTGACAGTCTCCCTACACTGGAACAAAAACCCTTGTGCAAGATCAGAATAGAGCTGTCTATTTTATTGCAAGGTTTCCGCAGTTAAACTAAACAAAAGCTCAGGTGGTACCACACATAGAATAAACATGTTGGTGGCTGCTGTATCTCCTTTTACATTTATCTTCACCGTATAAACCTGATTCCTTGTTCTTTTTGAATGAAATCTGATTAAATATATTCAAGTCCTGACTAGATTATGTGATATTATTGTTCCAAACTAGTCAAACTAGTCTACCTCTATGCGAGTATATCTGGCATTGTATTGATTCTAGCAATCTGTTTGGTTAGGTTGCATGAACTGTATTTTGTCTGACATTTGGATTATTTGAGAGAATTGTACATTTTCTGGCGACTTCACCCATGATCTGGACTAAATGAAGCACCCCTCCCGAGGATGTTGCAAAATCCAGTATGATTCTTATCTTAAATGTGACATTACAAATCACGAATTATCCTTCTCTAGTTGATGTGAGGGTTTTATGACAGGTTAGACAATATTGAATTCATTAAATATTTTATTTTTATAACTCTGAGTGATTGGTATTGCATTCTATTTAAAAGTGATTATGTTTTTTCACAAACATACATCCGCACTTATTAAGACTGTCCTTGCTTAGCTTGTTTTCCCTCCCTAAGAAGGAACCTTTAGGGAAAGACCTCGCTATACAAGGGTCAGATTTTCTGAAAAATGTACAATTGTGAGCTGTACACATTTAGTAAATTATGCTAAAGTATGCTCCAATTTGGTTAATACTAGGTAAATTTGAGTATATTCGGCATCGCATTGATTGTAGCAATCTGTTTGGTGAGGTTGAACTGTGTTTTGTACTTTATTTCCGTGTGAAATTTGGGTTATTCGAGAAGATTGGCGAAGTGAATTGTACATTTTCTGAAAATCTGACCCACATACAATGCTATTTCTATTCCTACAGTCGAAATCCCCAACTAAAGCGAGAGAAACAACTTAGCAAAGAGGATTTTAAGTAAAGGATTCTTTATGAAAAAGTCCCCTGCTGTCCTTCCATTACCACATCACCTGTCATTCTTGTGAGCTGCAAAAAGGAGCAAATGCGAGCATTTCAATTATAATACGGTAACATCTCATTGACTGCCTTCAATTAAAACAGGCTTCAGTCAGACCCAGAGCAAGAAATATTCTTAGAGGAGAGTTAAGTCCAACTGAAGGAGTGGGAGGTGGTAAGGGGAGTCTTGCAGGCCAAGTAATAGCACCTTGTACTTTACTAGTGAGCCTTCTCCTGTACCTTCTCATGTATTGTGGTCAACTGAAGGAGTGGGAGGTGGTAAGGGGAGTCTTGCAGGCCAAGTATTTTTCTTTTATTATTTCATTTGAGGCCAGTTACAATTATTAATATGAGATAAAGAGAGAAAAAACGAAATTAATAACACCTTGTACTTTACTAGTAAGCCTTCTCCTATATACCTTCTCATGTATTGGTGTCAGATTTTCAGAAAATGTACAATTGGCATCTGTATACATTTAGTAAATTCTGCTAAATTAGGCTGCAATGTGGTCAATACTAGGTAGATTCGGGTATATTCAGCATCGCATTGATTGTAGCAATCTGGTTGGTTAGGTTGAACTGTATTTTGAGCTTCATTTTCGTCTAAAATGTGGGTTATTTGAAATGATTGGCGAGGTTGAATTGTACATTTCCTGAAATTCTGACCCACTGATCTCGATGGTGTACTTTACCCACCCATTCTCCATGTGTGGATGGTAAATAATCATGATTTCTGTGATTTACCAACAGAGCTGGCTGGCCTTTAACAACTCCCCTCCCTTCCCCCCACATCTGAGCTGCTCTCTTCCCCTCCTCCCCACACTTATGAGCTGTCGCCAGGCCCATCCAAGGCTTTAGATCAAAGAAATCACAGTTTTTTTCAATTAATGGCTTCACTCAAAATGACGGCAACTTTGACTGAGGAGAAAAGACTTTAAATGATTGCTTCAAAAGGCTCTGTATTGAGAGAGGGACTCAGGAGCTGTTGAAATGCAAAATTAGTTGTTCCTTTACTTTGAGGTAAGACACAAAGCTGCAGTAATAATTGTGATGAGAAAACAATGGGATAATGAAACTCATGCGGTAGATATTCTCTTAATAGGAGGATTAGGAGGACATAACTAATTGGACATGATGTGGTTGCTTTCGAGAATTCCTTAGATCTAGCAAATCAATTGTTGTTTTATTATCTTGGGGTTGAATCACACGTCAAAACCTGTTTAAACAGAAGGAACAAATTATATTGTATTGCCTGGTTCTTTGTATCTTCTACTCTGACTTTGCAGGCAGGGTTTTAAAAGTTGGTCTCTAGCCTACGCATGATTTAGAGGCCTGAAATACAATCATTGTATGAATGCATATATTACATATACATGCATATATGGGTCAGATTTTCCGAAAATGTACAATTGGCAGCTGTACACATTTAGCAAATTTTGATAAATTAGACTGCAATTTGGTCAATATTAGGTAAATTCGAGTATATTCGGCATTACATTGATTATAGCAATCTGTTAGGTTAGGTTGAACTGTATTTTGAACTTTATTTTCGTCTGAAATTTGGGTTATTTGAGAGAATTGGTAAAGTTGAATTGTACGTTTGCATGCACGTATATATCGATATTCATTGAAAAACATAATTACAAGTTATAGAAATATATATGACGTGAGAGCGATTCATGACAGAATATAATGCATGTGCAAGACTATACTTAATATGAACACAGTTTGCGACGATAGGAAGCTCCGTGTACGTAAAATAACAAAATAAAGATAGTGAAATTGTCTCTGGAAATGGAGACGAGAGAGAAGGTCTGAAGGAAAAACTGAATAAAGAGGCTTGGGGGGGGGGGGATAGAATTAACCGCGAAGGAAATCTCAGACAGTAAATTGGAGCTTGTTTTATTTCTGAAAGCTCCGGCGATGAGTATCAACAAGCTTTTAACGCAGAACTGAGGATATTTTATGTTTTATTTAGAAAGACTGAGTTCGTCCAAAAAGGCTTTTCTGAAAATGTACAATTGGCCGATCAACAAATTTAGTAAGTTCTGCTAAATCAGACTGAAAAATCGTAAACACTAGATATATCTGGGTATATTTGGTATTGCCTTGATTCAAGCAGCCTGTCTGGTTATGTTGAACTGTATTTTGAACCTGATTTCTGTCTTAAATTTGGGTTATTTGAGCGGATTGAGGAAGTCGAATTGTACATTTTCTGGCGATTTCACCCATATGTTATAAGCAGGAGAAAAAAACTTGGTCGTTGAGGCTTGAAAAAAAGAATGCCTTTAAGCTTGCTATAATGTATATTGGCTTAATATAGTAGACTGCAGCCAGACATGACGTCATATTAATCACTAAGATGTTAATTTGGCTGATTCGGGGGAACTCATTAAGTACCGCGCTGTAATTCCATTAAGTCAGGTGGTGATGGGATAGAGTACTGTGGCCCACAAGGGTGTAAAGGGTCGCGCGTTCTTTTACCGCGTCAGCCCCTATCTTTTAGACGCAGTGGCTTTCAGACTTTCAGGCCTCACAATGCTATTCACGCATAGCCCGGTGCGCTGCACGTGAAGGCCATCTAGCGGCACTGTTGGGAGGTTAAAAGGTCAGAGGTCAGCGGAACGCGCGAGGCTAACCTATTAATCCAATGTATGATGCAAGTATGTGGACTGAATGATGGGCAGTATCGCTAGGGAGCGCTGGCGATGTGCTTCCGGCAAGACTACGATAGCGCTTTATGGCGCCCTCTAGGGGAAGTGAATGTGCGCATGCGTGAGCGTGGATCAACAGCAGCCACTCGTTTGAAGCAATGCGTTTCATAAATATCCAACAAATGGGTTCCTGCTAATGTGCAAATAAAGAGTTACATCCACGTGGTATCTCAATCCGGACATCCCGCGAGATTTGTGTGCGTGGCGAGAACAGATAGCAACACCACCTAGCGGGGAAGATTGAATCTTGACACCAAGGTGCATAGGAAGCACGAGTTTGGAAATCAAAATTTGTCCCTGCACAAACTACACTTTCTCTTCCTAACAAATATCTATCTGTATAACCTCGCCCACCCACACCCATCTTTTAAATAAATGGACTCGGCCAGTAGCTATCTACCTGACGTGAATATATGGGTCAGATTTTCAGAAAATGTACAATTGGCAGCTCTACACATTTAGTAAATTCTGCAAACGTAGGCTTCAATTTGGTCCATACAGGGTAAATTCGGGTATATTCGGCATTGCATTGATTCTAACAATCTGTTTGGTTAGGTTGATCTGTATTCTGAAGGGGTTTTTTTTGTCTGAAATTTGGGTTATTTGGGAAGATTGGCGAAGTTGAATTGTACATTTTCTGAAAATCTGACCCATAAATGCCGACCGTGAGTGTTATTTCTAAAAGGGATAATATATGTCCCAGAATGTTGCAAGTGTATGGTGGAAATGTCACGGGGAGGGATAGTATGCTTGACACCTGACTCGAGGGTTTGACTGTCCATCCATCAACCCCCCGGTCACTGCCTACCCAGGGTTGAAGTCATGTATCCCCTGATAGCACCGTGTCAACCACACTCCGAGCCTAATTATATACAAGCGCCGCATCCAATAGAACATGGCCCTCTTCGCGCCTGTCCTCGCTTCCTCTAAATTAAGGGTTTAGTTTGACCTCTAAATTGAATCTCCCCACCAGTTCCTGGTATCCATTTCCTCAGATTTTATCCTGAGGTGTAATTACTGAAAGTAGGAGGCGATATTACTTCTAGTTCCCAGCACCTAGCACTTAATCTCGAGGCTGAGTGAGAGCAGACGACCGAAGGATTTTTGGCGGGAAAAAACAAGCCGAAAAGAAGTAGTTGGGAAAAGCTGCCGCTGGTTTTTGTGCCTGATACCTTACAGCGGCGGGGTTTTAAGGGTTAGATGTCAGTTGGTCTGGGTCAACACGATAGGTTAGAATGGGAATATTTCAGCAGAGGAAGGTGATATCACTCGGTAACCATAGCAATGTCCAGGCATCCTTTGGAAGGGGAAAAAATTAGAAATACCGAGCCTGTGTACATTACCTAGTGTCGTGGAAGTCCCACGGGTGGTGTCAGACTCGGCGGGGACATGTCAGACTCGGCGGGGACATGACATCCCACGCGTGCATTGCACGTGTCTAATATTGTCAGTCTCGCCACACACGAGATTCGAGGCCGAGGTTTGGCGAGGTTTGTGTCACGTGGCGCGTGCTGGCGTTGGCCGGATCTGTCGTCTGGGGCGGTGTACTATGTCCGAGGTGCATATTTGGCAGACATGTCGGCAATGTAGGCAATACCTACCTCGTCGTGGACACCGTGATAAGACGTATAGGGGTCAGAATTTCAGAAAATGTACAATTCAATCTTCTCAAATAACCCAAATTTCGGACGAAGATAAAGTTCAAAATACAGTTCAACCCAACCAAACAGATTGCTAGAATCAATGCGATGCTGAATATACTCAAATTGACCAGGTATTGACCAAATTGCAGCGCATTTTAGCACAGTTTACTAAATGTGTACAGCTGTTAATGTACACTTTCTGAAAATCTGACCCACGTAGAGGGGAGGAGGTGAGACAGAAGGAGGAGGAGGCAGGCCAGACAGAGGGAGCGACATACACAGATTGACAATCCGGCATCAGAAGGAAGGGAAGGAGTGGGAGAGGGACACGGTCGTCTCCATTTACATTAAGGGTGTCTTTCACATCAACCCCTGGGGGCAAACGAGCACAACATCAAAGTCGGACATTGGTGAATAAGGGAGAGTGTAGATGAATCATTCAGCCATGATAATTATCGACTTGCCGTCACTCAATCCCAGACGATATATATCTATTGGTCAGGCTTTCATATCGTGTCTGTACTTGGGTCAGAATTTCAGAAAATGTATAATCAGCAGCTCTACAAATTTGCTAACTTACACTAAATAAGACTGAAAAAGTATGAATTAGTTTATCTTTATGTTGATTAGGCCCTACAAATGTTTTGTTCGTTGTGTTAAACTGTATTATGAAGATCATGTTTTTCTTAAATTTGAGACATTTGAGAGGATTGGTGAAGGTGAATTGTACAATTTCCGACGATCTGACCCACTTAGGATATTAAGGCCGAACACATAAATAGGTGTGTTTCCGATTTAAGCCCCCCCCCACCCCCGCACCCACCATACCTAGAAAAACCTTCCCCTACCTAAACACTTTTTTTACCATACCTTACTCCTTTTTTTTTTACCATACCTTACTTTTATTTTTGACAAAAAAAGTTAGAGTCTGGGAAACACATTTTTGTCTGTTGTTCTACTAAGGTCTAAGGTCTATTGGGCTTTTTCTCTGTCTCTCTCTCCCTTCTTCTCTATCTCTATTTCCTGGGTATGATCCTAAACTGCCTCCCTCTCAGCTCTCCCACCCTTGATATAACCTTCAATGTGTTGATAAGGGCGTAAAGCACCCAATCTCACTCACTCACTCCCTCTCAGCTCTCCCGCCCTTGATATAACTATCTTAAATGTGTTGATAAGGGCGTAAAGTAACCAATCTCATGTATTTTTTTTTTAAATTGCTGAAATTATAAAGCTTTCATAACGAATCCTTTCAAAACATGAGGTTCTATAATTACATATGTTGATCAGCATTAGGCTGTTTACAATACAGACCAAAAAACAACTCCAGAAATATATAAATCATTAAGAAAGGTTCTCTCCACCGAGGAAACGAAAGTTGTTAGTTTGTGACTATACTATACAGTGAGCATTTAATCTCAGACTATTTAATAAATCATAGGATATAGATCTGGACGTTATATATAGATAGCTTCCCCCTTGACCGATGGTCAGCTGAAGCCCTATTATATATCGTAATGTCCACTCCAACCTCTGGTATTTGCTAGATCTACCCCCTCCTATAATAACGGATATTACCGGTCTTTATACCATATAGACGGATATAATTACTGGCCGTCTATAGAACATTGACCTTTGTGTCGTTGCTTGTGAGAATTCCTTCCCGAACCCAGCCAAGAAATTATTCATAACACACTGTTCACCTATAAAGGTTACCTTAATAGAAGTCCCATTTCTACATGCTACTTACTACAATGTAGGTACGAGGTGCTTTTTACTATACACTCGTTTATGGGTCAGATTTTGTGAAAATGTACAATTGGCAGCTGTACACATTTAGAAATTATGATAAAATAGGCTAAAAATGGGCAATATACTAGGTAAATCCGAGCATATTTGGCATTGCATTGATTCTAGCAGTCTGTTTGGTTAGGTTGAATTGTATGTTGAAGTTTATTTTCGTCTGGAATTTGGATTATTTGAGAAAATTGGCGAAGTTGAATTGTACATTTTCTGAAAATTTGACCCTTTTACTATACACACGTATATATAGCTGTTGCCTCTTCCTCCCTGCTTTTCCATCCACTGTGTTATCTCATTACAAATCTGATCTTTCTGCGTGGGAAAGGTCGGAAGAAATATCGAAGGTTGCATGCATTGTATATATGGGTCAGATTTTCAGTAAATGTACAATTGGCAGTTGTACACATTTAGTAAATTATGCTAAAATAGGCTGCTCATACTAGGTAAATTCGAGTATATTTGGCATTACATTGAAGCTAGCAATCTGTTTGGTTAGGTTGAACTGTACTTTGATGTTTAGTTTCGTCTGAAATGTGGGTTATTTGAGAAGATTGGTGAAGGTGAATTGTACATTTTCTGAAAATGTGACCATATACGGCTATTATGGCATTGTCTAGGAAGGATGGTGACTCGCCAAGAAGTGTGGGTTTTTTGTCGTTGCTAACATTGCATTACAAGGACTGGTTGAGCTTATACAGCTGGTCCCCCCAGCACACTGCTGTCCCTGTTGCATGGTGAGTCATGTTTTCCTGGCTGGAATCTGAACCTGTCCGAGGGAAAATAATATCCTCTCAACTCCCAGTGGTGTCCATTTGTTCCCAAAGGCGAAGGGTGTTCTGCATTTCTCTCTCTCTCTCTATTTTACGAGGGATTATTCCACTCAATTCCAGAACTCATTTTCACAAATATATGACCGTATGCTATCAAAAGAGCTATAGGGGACGACTGGCGATATAGTTTACTTGAGGAATGTTCCTCCAATTCTGTGTTTCTTCTAAATGCGCCGATTATTTATTTTTTTCGAAAAAAACAACAACTCAAAGTATTTGGAAGGTAGGGACAGAAGGGAAGATTCACTGCATCCGAATGCCCAACATATTGTATCAGTTTTCCATTATTTCCTTTGAAATGAAAAAGAATGATTGATTAAAACGTAAGGGCAAAACTGATTTGTTGAAAATACCTCTTAGAAGCAATCGGGAAACCATTCGTCTAGAACCAACATACATGGGTCAACTTTTCATAAAAGTGTATAATTGGCAGCTGTACACATTTAGTAAATTCTGCCAAATTAGGCTGCAATTTGGTCAATACTAAGCTAAATTCGAGTATATTTAGCATTGCATTGATGCTAGCAATCTGGTTGGTTAGGTGGAACTGCATTTTGAAGTTTATTCTCGTCTGAAATTTGGGTTATTTGAGAAGATTGATGAAGTTGAATCGTACATTTTCTGAAGAACTGACCCACACATATAGTTCCGACGTCTTGAGTGCATAATAGAGTGTTAGACTTGGATGATCTCATTAGATCCATTGTCTGGTATTTTTGTGCTTGAAACTAATCCAATAAGTAGGTTATTGTAAGGCTGACATTGAATAATTCAGTTAACACTCGCTCGACTCCTATAAGGGCCAAATTTTCAGAAAATGTACAATTGGCAGCTCTACACATTTAGGAAATTCCCCTAAATTAGCCCGAAAAAGAAAGAATATCGGGTATATCTGAGTATATTTGGTGTCGCATTCATTCAAATTATCAGTTCTGTTATGTTAAACTGCATTTGGAACCAAATTTGTGTCTTAAATGCAGGCTATTTGAGAGAATTGGTGAAGCTGAATTGTACATTTTCTGAAAATCTGACCCATAAGCAGTTTAACTAAACTAAGCTCATACTACTGTAAGTAGTGTAGTGAAAGTGGAATCTGGCGATGGTTCTATTATTAATCTTTTTTAAAAAATAAACTTTATTGAAGGCACTGTTGGGCCAATATTGTTTTCAAGTATCCAAGTACCGATAAAATATTAGAAAATTCCCAAGACATGCATACACTCTTAAGTTCAGTTTTATATGGGTCAGTTTTTCAGAAAATGTACAATTGGCATTAACAAGGTGGGGAGGCAGAGGGTACAGGTGGGGAGGCAGAGGGGTTGGTTTTTTCACTAATCCAGCGAAAATAATGTTTATTGACAAATGCAATATGTTATATTTATTTGGGATGTGTCAATTTTGGAGATTACTTTAATCTAGATATAATCCATTAAGCTAAGCAAGGAATTTCACATTTAAATTCCAATTGTTATAACAGTTATTACTGTCATGTCATGTATTAAATGTTATTTCTTTATTTTTCAGGTATGTACATTTCATGTTCTCACCATTGCGGGTACAGTAAGTATGGGCAGAGATTATAATATGAGTATTAACATTAAGTTGTGAAAGAGACCTCCGAGGAAATATTATACAGTACATATTAGGTTTTAATATTTAATCATCAATTAGTTACATTATAACAAACCTTCCAATACTTATCACAGTCCATTGCTTGTTTAAGTCAATGACATATAACAGACCAAACCATCTACACTTGTGAAGTGAATATGAAATAAGGATTTATGTACTAATAATTACCACTATATAATTAGCACTCACCTCTCCTAAATAGTCTGGCAGAAGCATCTCTGGTTACTGACAAATAACAGGAGTGTTATGTTGAGTCAAGTAGCGATGCCAGAGGGGACGGTAGAGCCTTATTGTTATGTTCCCCCTACCGCTGGTTAGATATGGCCGTGCATACATAGCGTCAGGCTTCGTTCTGCTCAGCGTTTCTCTTCTCTAGGATCGGCTATAGATCGCTTCGTTGAATTAAAGCTCAGGATGTAGTATTTGGGAAAGGGTACACAGCAGTATGTTGTTCTTTTTTAAATTACTGATGTGGATTAACTGTTTCTGTTAAATGAATTCAAGTGGATGTCTGTTCCAATTATATGACATTTTTGTTTTTACTTTGTTTAGATTCAACATGATATCATGATAATATCATAAGAGTCAAGAATGTGTATGATAGTTAGATAGGATGAGAAAAGAAGTAAGATGGAAAGAGAAGAGAGACAGAGAGAGTGAGGGGAGAGGCGGCGGGGCGGGGTAGATAGGGGAAAGAAAAGGACAAGCAAAGAAAGAAAGAAAAAAAGACAGAATAAGTGTCCATTTTTCAATTGGTCTATATGAAACACTCATCTATGACTTGGGAAATTGTGTAATTTGCACAAAAGAACTCAATAATATCATTTAATATTGCATTTATAAAATATCATCCTCGGGAGCATGAAGCGTTCCATAGTGTGGGGAATTGTTTTTTGAAATACAGTATAATTAAAAACAAAAAGAAACTTCTGTGGCTAAAAGGTCTATCCTTTTGCTACTGGATAACATGTCGAATAGTCTTCCCCCCTGAAGCACAAGATATGCTCAGGTTCTGGCGGACGCGTCTGTAGATGACGTCAGCCAGACGTCCAGACGTCACTTCCGGCCAGACGTTAGCGGCCTGAAGGACATTCTTCTTCTTCTTTCTCCCCAGACAGACTTCTTCACCTCTGTCAGCTTTTCCTTCGTCCTAAACTTTTCTGTCCAACAATACTTCTTGACCTCTATTCATCTAGTCCTCGCAGATTAATAGTTTAGAACTTGTATTTAACTTCTCGTAAATTGCTATTTACTCAACGTAAACAAGGCGATTTTTATTCTTTTAGTAAGAACGGTCTCCACCTCGACCAGTTTTACCTTCTTTCCACACCTCCCTTTCAAAATAAACTCCTCTCCTTCAACTTAAACATTTATAAGATTCATATATTATATATATATCAAACTGAACATTACCCTTTTGTGATCATCGTCGGAAAAGGAAAAGTTGGTTTTATATCAAATGATTTGAGACTTTTCATAGTTAAGATATATACGAATCTCTTCAATAATGAAACGTATTGCAACTGCGACATTGCGACAATATATATTAAAGTATTTTTATTTCTCTTTTCATAGTTACATTAGAAATTATCATTAAAAGGAAATGGTCCGTGAATCAACACCGGTCCGTTGTTCTTCCCAGAAGGCCGTGACATATTGAATACATTAGTTCTGGATTATTAAATTGAAATTGTGTCAATTGAAATGAATTGAATTGAAGAAATTGAAATTGTGTCAATAAAATGGTTTAGAGATAATATATGGTACATTTCCATTCAAGGGCCTGTTGCATAGGCTTATTTATCGTCGTACTTATGCAACACGCCCATATATCAATTTCACCTGTAATTAAATGACTTTAATTCAGCTTCTAAAGTTCCTTCCGCTCGCTGTCTCCGCTTCCACTGCTCTCAAACTGAGAGGTCACTTATCCGGACATTAATAAGCATTCTTTCCTCTAGAGATTGAGCTTTCAAGATGAGCCGACATAGATACATGAAATTGGTTGAATTACTCGACCCATCTATTGTAGGTGCATTATGCTTTCAAAGTCCCAATGAATTCTATCCTGATTATATAGTTCTTAGTTCTAGTCTGAACACTTTGGAAAAGGAATAGGTTGAAACTTTATCAGCAATTGTTGCAATTAACAAGTGTTTAACTCGTTAATTTTTTATTTTTTGTTTTGAAAAGGATATTAAGTGTAGGCAATTTCCCGTCTCTGTCAGTTTGGCTTACATCTATCTAAAGGAGATGTTACACATTGTTGCTGATGCATTTCTAAAAGAAAACTTAAGAACAATGAATTTTAGCAATGGCATATTAATCGTTATATGAATCATATCATTTTCACAATGTTATTACGCTATCAACCAAATTTGGTAAAGTAAATAAATACATGAACAAAAAAAAACCATAGCCACTCGATCCTCCCTCTCCCCCCCCCCCCAACCCCCACCCACATAGTTTATAGGATCATTTAGGCCAAGACAAAAAGCACTCATAAAGAGTGGTTCTTAACACCTGAAAAACAATTTGTTTTTAAAAAAATATTAGTGATATTGCCTCATTGCCAAATCCCCACTAATAAGACAGGCATATGTGGGTCAGTTCTTCAGAAAATGTACAATTGGCAGCTGTGTTGGCACATTTAGTAAATTCTGCTAAATTAGGCTGCAATTTGGTCAATACTAGGTAAATCCGGGTATATGTAGCATTGCATTAAGGCTAGTAATCTGTTTGGTTAGGTTGAACTATATTTTGAAATTTATTTTCGTCTGTAATCTGGATTATTTGAGAACATTTGCGAAGTTGAATTGTACATTTTCTGAAAATCTGACCCACATGCAGACATCCAGGCTAAATGGACCCATTCCTGGGAGTTTACCTTGAACATTCAGGTGTAAAACGATGGTCATCTCCTTGCCCACCTCGCGGTCATCCACTGGTCAGTAGGTGCCAGTTGAAGGCAATGGCCCTGACACAAAAGCTGCAAATCTTACTTTCACTGACCAATGCCTGAGATTGATGCCAATGAAGGCAATGTCATTGTGACCACGTCCAAGGTGGGAGACAAGGGTGTGAGGGGCAGTGGTGGAGGTCTGAGGGCTGCGGTCAGCTTCGTTCAATTACCCGTTGGATGACATGAATAAGGGTCAGATTTTCAGAAAATGTACAATCAGCAGCTCTACACATCATTTGGTAACTTCTGTTAAATTAGACAGAAAAATGATAAATAATGGGTATATCGGAGTATATTTGGCATTGTATTGATTAAAAATATCTCTTTTATTGTCTTAAACTGCTTTTTGAACGTCACTTTTCACTCAGATTTGGGTTATTTGAGAGGATTGGTGAAGGCGAATTGTACATTTTCGAAAATCTGACTCATAAGGGGAAGACTTGGCACTAAGCTCTGGGAGCGGGGGAAGGCAAAGGGTTTAAGGGTCGTCCGGGGGTCAGGCCGGGGGGAAGCCGTAGTATAACCCTGCACCTATGGTCATCTCCCCCGGGGGAAGTGACCCTGGAGGAGGGAGGACGGACTGACTGGACAGCCCACCAGACAGGCAGGCAAGCTTGTTGGGGTCAGCGTTCACATCGCTTGACCCTTGGTCACTCCTCACACCTTCTATATCCCTGAGTTATTGGACAGATCCTGACGGGCCGGGGAGATTATGGTATTTGTAAAGGTCTGGACATGTTGGTAAGAACCAAGCATAATTCCCAGAACAAAGAGTCCCCAGGCTGACAAGCCTAGGGGGAATATGTGGAATGCGATATCCATAGAATTCGCTCAAAGCGACGGGATAAGTGGGGCGAAAACTACAAATCGCCAGAACCGTTTACATCCAATGCTTTGCCATTCCCCCAAGGGGCGATTGGTGTTCCAAACTCACACCTTTTTACCATGGTAAGTAAATAAGGGATTCCCCGCAGAGACGCGAAGACACACGGCTATAAGCCTTTCGCGGATGGTCGCAGGCACGGTCCGCGAATCGCAGCTTGTTTCATGTAATCACATGCCGTTAGGTAAATGAAATCCTCACCAATTTACATTCAGTCGGGGGGCTTAGGAACAAGCAACTAAACAGAGTCAGCTGAAGGTGGTGTGATCTAGCGGTCGTTACATGATTTGATTTGCATCCTTGATGAAGCAAGCATACAGGAAGACGAGCTGGTCACGTGATTGAATAGCGTCCCTGGTTTTATGAAGTGATCCCAGGTCCCGGTAGAGGGAACTGTTTATCATCTTTAAAGGAACATTCTGCCACCAACAGATGCTTCAGATAGGCACAAAAGCAATGCTTTAGTACCACACTATATCCCCATTGAGCAAAACAGTCCTTGTGCCAATGACCCCTTCAATTGTCTATAAAAGTCACAGATAACATTTGTATCGGCTACCATCGGCTGGCGGCCGTTAGCGTTCAGAAGGGTTGGGTCAGATTGTCAGAAAATGTACAATTGGCAGCTGTACACATTTAGTAAATTATGCTAAAATAGGCTGCAATTTGGTAAATTCGGGTACATTTGGCATTGCATGCATTGACAATAGCAATCTGTTTGGTTATGTTGAACTGTATTTTGAAGTTTATTTCCGTCTGAAATTTGGGTTATTTGAGAAGATTGGCGAAGTTGAATTGTACATTTTCCGAAATTCTGACCCAGATGCTTTAGATGTTGCGAGATTGTATTGAGAAAAATTATGGTTAATTACGAAACTGCAAAGTTTCTCACTGGCGAGAAGAAGACTCTGGAAGCAAATTTCCGCCGGCTATATCTTGTTAATGAGGAAATATGCATTCCTTAAAGCTAGGTGGATTCAAACTGAGCCACAAGCATTGTATCTAAACTCTCGTACTATTGGTAAAACAACCAATCCCCCCATTGGTATAGATGTAGTCAAAACATGGTCATTAATATCTAGGCAATACCAAATATACTCAGATATATCTAATATTGACCATTTTTCAGTCTAGAATAGAATAGAATAGAAAGTCTTTTATTTGTCTTTGGTTAATTACAGTAGAAATGACGAATTGTTGGACTAAATTAGACTTTATTAAATGTGTACATCTGCAGATTGTACATTGAATGAGAACTATCACTATGTGAAACTTTGTCAATAAGGTTTATTAAAAAAAAAAGAAAAGTCTAAACATCTGACACAGCACTTATTTAAGATATAAGAAGTATGTTGTCCCATGTTAGAGGAACCTATGATAAGTATGCTGCCGTCCCAGCGGACGGTTACCCAACTTAGAAGAACGTTTGTGTCAAGAACATCCATAAACAGAGACACATATCTTCCTTTAGTAGGAAATAGTGCTAAAACATCTTGCTATTTTACCAGCGCGGAGACAAGTGTCTCCTCCTCTCCTCCCTCCGCCTCCTCCTCTTCTTCTTCTTCCTTCGCCTACAAAAAGCGTCGGGATTGCATCCCTAGACGAAGCCATAAATCACCTGCACCTAAACACACCATTATTTTATTCATTACTATAATAAAGCTGGTCTTTTTAGGCTGTTTGGAGTCAATGTGTACTTCTCGTTATAAGCGCCAGCTAATCAGGTGATGAATGAGAGTTGCTCGGGCGCGAGTCGTTGCTGTAAGAGCATCTGTAGATTGCTATTGTCCTCCCGAGTCACCAGCCGTACCAGCTATTGCTGAATCGCTGCGTGATATGAGCACATCAAGATACATGTCGCTGCCTCCCAAAGTGACGAATGACATGCAATCCATGTCCCGTCAACGGCGAGCGGCTAAAAAATGGGGGCCATTCAGCAGCGAAGAAGAGTTGACTCCGATAAATCTTTAATAATATAAAAGTGTTTTGGGACAGGCGCTTTCATGTTCAATTTGCGCCATCGGAGTCGACCCGCGCGTGTTTTTCGTGATGAACACTGGACGCATGTGACAAGACAATGCCCCTGTGGCTTCCACTGGGCATGCGCAGAAGATGACAGTAAGGTGACATTGTACATAACAGGGTGTCAACTTTTCAGAAAATGTACAATTGGCAGCTGTACACATTTAGTACATTCTGCTAAAATAGACTGCAATTTGGCCAATACTAGGTAAATTCAAGTATATTTGGCATTGCATTGACTCTAGCAAACTATTGGGTTAGGTTAATCTGTATTTTGAAGTTTATTTTCGTCTGAAATCTGGGTTATTTGAGAAGATTGGTGAAGGCAAATGCACATTTTCTGAAAATCTGACCCTACAGCAGTCCCTCACTCTCACTTGCTCGCTTGCTCGCGCAAGCTTCTCCTTGCCTGCCAATCCACCACTGACTGACTCACAGCCTTCTTCGTTATTGCAAAGGCGCTGCGATTTCAGTTATCGCTAAAATAGATCTGATTTTGGCAGGAGTGGGGCAGGAGGAAGAGAAACACCTGTCAGGGTGTGTGTGGTTTGTTCTTTAGGGATGATGGCTGCTTTGATTCGAATGCCAGTCTTTTCACACTGCATCGATCTGGAAAGCGCCTTGAGAATCAAGCATCTGAGAGAAAGAGTGGGAGTTTGCCTAGTCTGGACTTGGCACCAGTCACAAGAGCCTATCAGCCAGCACTAACCGACTCCATCAAATCTCAATACGAAATCAATTTGGATCATCAGAGCCGGGGAAGGGACGATAAGTCACCCCGCCGCAGATTCTCCCCCTTTAGGTATAGATCCTTTACTGCTTGATGGACCAAGCCCTGACAGATGGAGTCAATGCCCATACTAGATAACATCAGTTAGTTATCTCTCTTTTGCCTCTTCACCCTCTTCTTCCTCGTCCCCAGACCAAGCCCTAATTGTCCTGCCACCTCCAGAGCTTGTCAACTGCCAATATTCCCAGGCTTAAAACCCCGAGATCACATCTAGATAAACCCTGGTCTGGGCGGAGGGTGTGAAATGTTATTTTTTCCGCAATTATCCCCGACACCTGAGGTCCGATTGCGGCGTCGATGGATTAACTTTGTTATTGGTAAATACTGGCTGCGTCGTCCGTTACACTAGGGTCAGATTTTCAGAAAATGTACAATTCATCTTCACGAATTCTCTAAAATAACCCAAATTTCTGACGAAAACAAAAGTTCAAAATACAGTTCAACCTAACGCTAGAATAAATGCAATACCGAATATACTCGAATTTACCTAGTATTGACCAAATTGCAGCCTAATATAGCAGAACTTACTAAATGTGTACAGCTGCAAATTATGCATTTTCTGGAAATCTGACCCACTAATCTAGACGCAGGGAAACAACGGAGTGAGCCACCTGAGACATCTGTGGCCAAATAATGGGGTCAATATGATTATCCCCCATCTGGGATCAATTAAATAAATGGAATGATTGTCAATACGGACAGACTAATGAAACAGGCACAATGCGTTTACACATGAGATTTATCAAGGGGGTTGAGCCTGCAACGGGTGGAACCGGTGGATCTTTGGCTAGAGAACGTTACATTAGTTGAAGTATTGGCTTGCAAAACCTGCATATGGGTCAGCTCTTCCGAAAATTTTCTGAAAATCTGACCCATAGACTCAGGAAAGCTTAGATACAAGGCTTGTTGCGGGACCCCTTAGGTGGACATATATAGTGTTTGCCTGATATCATATCATTTAAGTTGCTGGTAAAAAAACTTCCCAACCTCTAGCGCGATTCCAACTGGAGTTATAAACATTTAAAAGGCTTAATTTAAAAAAAAAATAACACTGGACTATATAAGAGTTAGAGCGCCAGATTATGTGCAATTCCCCTTCACCAAACCTGTCAAATAACACAAATTGAAATAAAATTTGAGGTTTGATACAGTCCAACATAACCAAACAGATCTTTAGAATCAAGGCAATATCAAATATAGATCAAATACATGTAGTGTTTCTATAATTCACACTCTAACTTTACAGAATTTTCGAAATTTGCAGAGCCACCATTTTGTTGCACCCTGATCAATGAAATCGAAACCCTTTTGTTTTGAGAGTGTAGCAGCAATGGTAGGGTACCATATGCAACAGTATCTCCAGAGTGGTTAAATAAATAATAATGTTTGTGCGCTGCATCATTCCGCTCCATGGCATACTGACCATCACCCCAACCCCCGCCCCCCCCCCCCTATTACACTGGACAAAGACCGTATCCTCCTCCATATAAAAACTGACCACCTGCTCGTTATGATGACCTGTATCTGACCATGACAAATGGGTCAGATTTTCAGAAAATGTACAATTGGCAGCTGTACACATTTAGTAAATTCTCCTAAATAAGGCTGAAAAATGAAGAATACCGGGTATATCTGAATATATTTGGTATCGCATTGAATTAAAGTATCAGTTCTGTTATGTTAAACTACATTTTGAAGTTCATTTTTGTCTTAAATGTGGGTTATTTGAGAGGATTGGTGAAGGCGAATTGTACATTTATGATAACTTGATCCAAATGTGACCTATGAGAATATGCTGAGAATACCTGGCGGGTATGGTTGACCATCATATATGACCAAGTACCCAAGTGGTCAAATCCTTAGCTTAAATTAAGACACATCACCTGTTACAGATGATGAGCCAACATAAACATTTGAAGAACCACGACAATATATGTGATGTGTTTCAAGAAAAAGTGTTACAAGTCCCAAAATCGATATTTTTCAAAGTTTTTTTCCACACGGTCTCTTTATTTATAATGTTCTGATTCTTAGAGGGTTTAGCACTTATAGTCATGGAAATCTATGTAACAAATTTCAGGCTATTGTATTAAATATATCCTTGCGTTTTGAAGGCCTTCGTATTGAGTATATTCAGTTACTTCACTGGTAATTTCTAGAAACATTGCAAAATTTACTTTTCAAAAATAAAAATATCAAACCTAAAATATAGAAATACTTATTAGATATCCTAGTGTTTACTATCATTGGAATCAGCTTGATCTCCTCTTTTCAGATATGATTATATCTCAAAATCGATATTTAGCGACTTATGACTCTTTTTTCTAAAAACGGATCATATATGTGTACCAGTTTGTCTTGGAGCTACTCACTGTGTCTTTGAGTTGCTCAACAACAATCTCCTCCATCTAATGAGAGAGCAATCAGGAATTGATGGAGTTACACCCAAGGCTAACGATCCTGTCCATCACTCAGTAAAGTTACAATTACCATTATTCCATATTCTTCATAGGCTTTTACCGTCCGATGCTATCCCATGATTTATGAGCTTCTCGTGAAGTGCTCCTCTTGACCTTTATTAGCTCGGCAACCACCATCAAGTCCATATTCCAAGGCTATTTGACTTTCACAGTCCGCGCCCCTGCTCCTGCCCCATGTAAAATGACCCCCTTCAGGCCCCTAGAGACTCGAGCCCACAAATAAACTCCTCTCCCATATTCAGAAATGAATAATTCAGGAAATATTCCCATCTTGGTCATTAAGAGCAAGGGTTACTGGTGGTGTAAGTATGCCGAGTTGCTCCTGGCAATAAGTGGCCGCCATTTGCTCCTCTCCAGCTTCGTCCAAAAATACTGACTTTATTTACATTGTTGAGTGAAGCGGAGGGACTTTCTCTGATTTGATTATTATAATTTTTTGTTTATAAATTCTATTGTAAAAATTCCGCAATAGCTGTAGGTTTCATTCGACATGGAATATTACAAAAACATCTAAATCAATTTTATAAATAGCATAGGAACCATAAAACATTAAAGTTACGTTTTTGTATGTACATGTGCGATTTAGTTGATAACTTAAATTATAAGTTTCAACAATAGTGACTTCTCAACATTTACTGTAAATGGAATCTAGCTCTAAAGGGTCTAGTCCACTAAGCCGATTCTCATGCGATTCTAGTAAATGTTCACTAAGACATATTGCAAACTTCTTTTTCAAAACTAAAAATATCAGACTTTAATATTCAAAGTACTAATTAGATATATTACTGTATACTATCATTGGAATCGGCTTGATAACATCTTCTCAAATATGACGATATCTCAAAATCTATTTTCTGCGACTTGTGACTCATTTTCCTGCAACACATCACATATAAGCTCCCGGCTCCTTTCTCTTCCCAAATACACGGACGACCATTAACCTCTGAACCAATTGCCTTAAGCCTTTAGCATTAAAAAAACTTTTTGTGTTGATAGATTGATAGAAACGTGAGCGCAAATCAAGGTCCATCCCCAACAATAATTACTACTGGGAAGGTTGATAAATTGACACCCGGTACCTTTTGATCTGAGATGTTAATTGCAAGGTGAAGGTGTCAATAGTGCACCATTTATCAAGGTTCAAACCAGGGTCAAAAATCGGGAGTTAATTTTACAGTTTATGATCCCAATGTACTGAGACCATACCATCTGGATAGTGCAGTGGGTGGAGAGTAGCTGGAACCAGAGCAGATGGAGACATAACAATCTAAAGTCAGTTCTTTTATATGCAGCACAATGGACGGTCCGTTCTTTATTATACCCCATTAGGATCGAGTTTCATGTTAATGCAAACACAAGCCTTGATGTGCACTATCATGCGCGTTAGCAACATGAATGCGGGGCCTAAATCCTCGTATGAGATTTCCCATGCCCTGTTAACAAGCTTGGACCAATAATCACCAAGCCTCTACCATCGCGTGCCAGAAAGGAAAAGTGGGAAAGGACAGAAGGAGAGAGAGAAATGGAGTAAAGCAAATCAAACCTCAACTGAACCCTTAAGGGTTATAGATCTTGCTTGTAAAATTGTAAACATCTAGGTGCATAACTCTTATGGGTCAGATTTTCAGAAAATGTACAGTTGGCAAATCTACACATTTGGGAAATTAGGCTGAACTAGGCTGAAAAATGAAGAATACTTGGTATATCTGAATATATTTGGTATCGCATTTATTTAAAATATCGGTTCTGTTATGTTACACTGCCGTTTGAAGCTGATTTTTGTCTTAAATGAGGGTTATTTGAGAAGATTAGTGAAGGCAAATTGTACATTTTCTGAAAATCTTACCCTTATAGGAGGATAATCTTCCGTTTTAATTAACTCCTTTGTGTTTTTATCATATGATTAGCTTTCAAGGGTTATGGTTTCATTTTTTTTAAATGCATATTTTCGTTGCACAAAGCGAAATGAGAAATCGATATAGGAGAAAAGAAGTACATGTTTTTTCTCAATGGATGCGTCCGATTTGATGGCACTGTACAGCATGCAGTGGGACGACTAGCTGATTACACGTTCGCATTAAAGGAGGACACACATTTGTCACATTCCCACATAGACTCATGTCAGATGTAGCCTATTGCGTGACAGGCTTATGTCACATTATGACTTGTACTAGCTGTCACAAAACTTGATATCGAAATAAGCTAATCAATGTTCCCCCCTCCGTGATTGCGACAGAAGTCGGGGACAGGTGGCTGGTTAGATGGAATTGGGCGACCGGTTATCCACGATATATTAGGCTATTAAATCAATGGATATCCCCGATACTTATTATTCGCAGATTGACAGATAGCCACATTTGGGTCAGATTTTCAGAAAATGTACAATTAGCAGCTGTACACATTTAGTAAATTATGCTAAAATAGGCGGCAATTTGGCCAATACCAGGTAAATTCGAGTATATTTGGCATTGCATTTATATTAGCAATCTGTTTGGTTGGGTTGAGCTGTATTTTGAACTTTATTTTCGTCGAAAATGTGAGTTATTTGAGAAGATTCGCGAAGTTGAATTGTACATTTTCTGACAATCTGACCCTAGGCCATTCATTATATCAATGGATATCCCCAATACTTATCATCTGCGGATTGACAGATAGCAACATTTATTGATTGATCCTGCTTAATCAGTGTCATCCACTCAAAAATGGAACCACAAAGCATCAAATAATTGTCCTTAATTACAGTTTTTTTTAGCCAGTTGGGGGCCGTTTGAGATGTGACAATTTTTTATAACAATATTAACGGTTGCCAAGTAAGGGATGCATCTCCCGTGATAGCGCTTGCATGGGCTAGGATGTGATTTATTGCCGGAAACTCTGCTCGCTACCATTATATCATTTTCTTTATGACTCGGCGAGGCAAGCACGTGAAAAGCTTCTGCCTCGCGAGGCAAAGAAATGCCTCGTTGGACCAATCACGCTCATCATAAGCGCGGGCGGAAGTGTGGACAGTTATCGCCGAAGTCGCATGCGTCGCTATCAGTTATTGGCTAAGACGCACATGGGATGGAAACAATGGTAATTGGGATTTTTCAGGCCGATTACCGACGTCGAGTGAAACATTCAATAAGACTTCCCTGCTTCTTGCCCCAAGCACCCTTCCCGCGCTGCCACATTTTCACAGACTTACGTCTACGTAGTTAGAATAAATTTGGGCCACCGTAGCACTTGATTTATGACATACTATTGACGATTCGGTCCCCCGTAGCCGCGCGGTAATATGCAAGCAACGCGATAACAAGTTGACCCGCCTATTCCTCCTCCACACCTTCTCTGCTATTGTCATTATTTCTACAAATTGTTTACTCACGTCTGACCTGTTTTTTCTCTCCTTACTTTCTCCCCGTCCTCCACTCCAGTCACATTCTCCGAACGCTTGATAAGGCTTAAAAGATGATTCCCGGCTTAAATTATGTGTTGGGGCGCCAAGGTAACGGGATCGGTACAAAGCGACTGGTTAGGGGCTGAAGTCTTTAATCAGGAGGTATAAAATACTGCCCTAGCGCGACTGGGACCAACCATTCCCAACAACAGGCACCCATTACACCTTCAAAGTACAACCACGGCCAGAGATGACGTCATAAATCTCGTGTCAAGGCACGAGATCAGACGCGAGACAGTCCCGCTTTCTTGCTGTCAGCTAGCGAAGAAGGTCCCATTAAAAAAACGAGAGGATTTTTATTCTTTCTCTCTCTCTGTCTTAAAAGCTGGGAAAGAATTGGGTTGTTTTTTATGTGAGCGCGTGGGGCAGTTTCCCATGGAGACAAGATGATGTTCGGATTGAAATTAACATGATGAGAAATTAGGACATATTAAAGCTCCCTGTCTGAGCTATTTGCCCTTTACAACGAAATATATCTCCCCAAATATACACATAGCATGACTTATTGGACTGAATTCCCCAATTTTCTACTGCTGTTATTTGTTTATTATACAAGATTTTGAAGTTGAATCGGTCGAGGGAAAGGTCACTGGTGAGCGATAATAAGTGAAGCACCGCAGGAAAGGATTTCGGCGGGTCACTGAAGTATAAATATGGACACATATGAAGCCATGTAGTTAACACAACCGCACAAAATACACTAACCTTTGATCAAATGATTTTTAGATGGGTTGGAAAAGAATGAAACAAAACATTTTTTTTTTGAATTTTTTTGACCGATGTTAACTGATATTGCAGCTTCAACATGAAAAAATTAAGACATTTTAGGCGATTATTGATATTTTGATGGTAAGATGTGTGTTGGATGGATAACAGGAGTCTTGAGTCGATCTAAAAACATCTGAGACTATCAGCGGAGGAGGCGGGGGACGGATAGAATACCATGATGAGGTCGCAGCCACCATTTCTCATATTTCTCGGCGGATATTGAGATTATAACCCGAAGGGATTTGATACCCCCCCCCCCAACTTCTCCCCCCCCCCCCACTAACCCCCTCCCCCCTGCCACCACCACCACTGCCCCCTACCGTCTCGAGTAGATATCATTTACTTCATCATGTCCCAGCTCCTTCATGCTACTCTTCATTCTTGTCATTGGGTCAGATTTTCAGAAAATGTACAATTGGCAGCTGTACACATTTAGTAAATTATGCTAAAATAGGCTGCAATTTGGCCAATACTAGGTAAATTCAAGTATATTCGGCATTTCATTGACGCTAGCAATCTGGGTAAACTGTATTTTGAAGTTTATTTTCGTCTGAAATTAGGGTTATTTGAGAAGATTGGCGAAGCTGAATTGTACATTTTCTTAAAATCTGACCCTCATTCATGTCATTACACTGAACGATCGAGAAAAGCGCCTCTGCCAGAGTAAATAGAAAAAGGAGGATGGGAAATAAATTAAATTCCATTGAAAAAAAAACGATCTAATTAGAGAGGAGCGTCTTCAGGGTAATCTTTCTGTACCACCAAATCCTCCTCATGCCCCATACAACCATCCTAACGTTAAATACTCAATACATAGTATTGAATTATAGGAGCCCGGCAGCGAGTCCGACCTCAGAACACACACATGGGGTTCAGAATTTCAGAAAATGTACAATTCAACCTCGCCAATCTTTTCAAATAACCCAAATTTCAGACGAAAATAAACTTCAAAATACAGTTCAACCTAACCAACCAGATTGTTAGCTTCAATGCAATATCAAATATATTTGAATTTACCTAGTATTGGCCAACTTGCAGCCTAATTTAGCAGAATTTACTAAATGTATACAGCTGCCAATTGTACATTTTCTGAAAATCTGACCCATATGCATGCGTTTCTCACTGCAAGCTCTTCTATGCAGCCACTTGAGCTAGTGTTTACAGCGTACACACACAAAGTGGGGGACACCCTAGAACACCAGTTATGAGCATTGGACGCCATTCTCGTCGATGATTCAGCTGTGCCGAGTGCGCATGCGTAGTACACGCGCATGGCATGCCGGGAGACTGGACACAGATCTATACCATACACCATTATTACCCTCAATACAGGAGAGACAAGAAGGAGTTGGTTATAATTAGAGACGTGGGGGGGGGGGGGCATTGTTACTAGCTTTTGTGCTTGAAAGAGGATGGGACCATACATGGGTCAGATTTTCAGAAAATGTACAATTCGCCTTCACCAATCCTCTCAAATAACCCACATTTAAGACAGAAATGAGCTTCAAAATGCGGTTTAACATAACAGAACAGGTACTTTAAATCATTGCGTTACAAAATATACTCAGATATGCCCGGTATTCATCATTTCTCAGACTAATTTAGCAAGATTTCCTAAATGTGTAGAGATGCCAATAGTAAATTTTCTGAAAATCTGACCCATGTATAATTTCCCTTCATTGTGTGCTTTTTTGTTAAGTACCCACTATCAAATCAAATGTGGTTAATAAAGTTTATCAGTTACAATGCAGAACAAAATGGCTTTGGAAAAGGAAAGTATAGAGTGATATTAAAACTAGAAGTTCTTAATGTTCTTTCATGTTTGAAGCATGGACACTTTATGGGTCAGATTTGCAGAAAATGTACAATTGGCAGCTGTAGACATTTAGGAAATGCTGCTAAATTAGGCTGCAATTTGGTCAATACTAGGTAAATTCGGGTATATTCGGCATTGCATTGATTCTAGCAATCGGTTTGGTTAGGTTGAACTGTATTTTGAACTTTATTTCCATCTGAAATTTGGATTATTTGAGAGGATTGGTGAAGGTGAATTGTACATTTTTATGTAAATCTGACGCTTATACTGCGGTATTGAGGACTATTTGTATGACAATCTCTCCTCCTCCTCCTCCTATTGCACCAACACCATGCCCCAGCTGCACTCCTCTCCCCCCCCCCCCCCTCTAGAGCACGTGACAGCATCTCTCACATCTAGCTTGTATCTATAGGTCACCATCCTGATACTGGGCTCTCATAACCACCTTTTGTATATCGGTGAAGTTGCCTGAAAATATAGCTTACGATTCGTCTTCGCCAATCCTCTAAAATAATCGAATTAAGTTTGGAAAAATGAGGTCTTAAATACAGTTCAAGATTCAGAAGTTCAGAAAAGATTGTTTGATTCCACTCAGTACCAAATATAAACATGAATATATATATACCCAGTTTAAAATTGATCATTTTCAGCATAATTTGAGAGAAATATTTGGAGCTGTTAATTGTACATATTCTGAAGCCCTGACCCATATTGTTCACATTGCATTCTTATTCCTTCACATGTGGGTCAGATTTTCAGAAAATGTACAAGTGACAGCTCTACACATTTAGGTAATTCTCCTAAATTAGGCTGAAAAAATGAAGAATACCGTGTATATCTGAATATATTTTGTAACGCATTGATTTAAACTACTTGTTCTGTTATGTTAAACTGCATTTTGAAGCTCATTTTTGTCCTAAATGTGGACTATTTGAAAAGAAAGGCGAATTGTACATTTTCTGAAAATCTGACCCACATGTATGATTTCATCATCTGAGTTTTCGGGTTAAAAAAAGACCATTCAGGTTTTTCTATTAGAAATTATTTTTGAAAGGAAAATCAAGTGCCATTAATGGGCAGGAATAATGTACGAGGGAGTACCTCCCTTCATGTGATATTTGTGAAAAATGAAATAAAAATATATCATTGCAAAGCAAAACATATTCATCCAGTGGATAATGAATGAGCTCATCCAAGAGAGAAATTTCATTTTCCCTCACGCTGCCAATGAGTGCATGATAACCATGTCGATCCAACAATCTACTCATGTAGGTTAATCCGTTGTGACATGTTATACATCCAAGCAGAATCAAAAACTTAAAATGTAAGAACAATAGGGGATGTGCATGTACCACTGCGCATGTCTGTTACAGTGCATCTTGGGATAGATTCTGATGAAGTCTTACATCTTTGCTCAGTTTGTGACTCATTCTTCTGCAACACAGCACAATGAAACCATTAAAGTGACACTTCTCGCTGTTCTTGGGTAGATTATCGAGTAACAGAATTTCTACTTCCCTTTCTAGTATTTGGTGCACCTTACCCTACCTAACTAACTCCTGTGGATATCAAAACTCTAACATTCATATTATATCAGATATTTGCTAAATATAGTGAGCAAAATCGTTTTTGCTTGCCAACCAGAAATTTCAAAGTGGCAGTGGGGTTGACATCTGGAGTTACATAATGCCAGGCTCCACCAAATATCCTCCATAGGCTCATAGGTTAAAGTTAGTTACATTTCTGCCCAAGTGGCAGCACTTTACAGTGCTGGAGCCATCTTCTCTGTGATTTGAAATGTGGTCTATTCATTACACTTATTCAATGATTATTGAATGAGGACACAATGTTGGTGCTCTATACTTTAGAAATTGTCATACATATCCTATATGATTACACTGAAAAAGTTTCATGTGATTCTGTGATTACTCGTTTTAGCTATCTTAGCCACTTTAAATAAAGCTCTGAACAAAAGGATTAGATAAAAGAACTAACCTTATGGTGGGAACCTATAGATGTATTGCATACTGTGAGAAGTCTACCTCAATATGACACTACAGCAGCAGATAGCTCTAATATTCAGTGCAGGTGCACACATGCACAGAATGAAGTGTGCGACTTATTGTCCACAGATAAGGTCACTGCTGTCTCGGTACATGTGGATCAGATCTTCCCAAAATGTACAATTCGCCTTCACCAATCGTCTCAAATAACCCGCGTTTAAGACAGAATTCAGCTTCAAAATGCTATGTTTAACATAGCAACACATATATACAAAAATCAACGCGATACCAAATATACTCATATATACCTGGCATTCATATTTTTTCAGACTAATTTAGTAGGATTTCCTAAATGTGTAGAGCTGCAAATTGTACATTATCTGGCGATCTGACCCATGTATACTATAGAGGGTAGAGAAAGAGAGGCGTCTGTCTGACCCATTGCTTAGCATTGCTCTCCTCACTGAAGGAGACAGACTATACTCATCTTTCACCAAAACTGACCTTTAAGGTTAAGTTGATCCGTGAAGAAAATCACTGGGTATAAATGCCATCGAGTAAGCGGGGATTTGTGTCCTACTGAATAGACAAAAGTGTGATGTGTTACAGGAAAATGAGTCACAAGTCGCAAAATTGATATTTTTCAATGTGTTTTATTCACAAGATTTCTTTGTGTGAATGTTGTTATTCTTGAGATGCTTAGTGCTGTGTGGAGCATAGCTATACCAAATGTACCAAATTTCAAGAGAGTGTATTGAATATATATATGCATTTCTAAGGTCACCAAATAGAATACATTTAGCTACTTTACTAGTAATCATCCAACAAGAAATGTTGTAATGGAGAAATACTTATTTGTTGTCTGAATGTTTACTATCATTCGAATCTGCTAGGTCTCACCTTTTCAAATATAATGATATCTCAAAAATCATTTTTTGCGACTTGTGCCTCATTTTCCTGTAACACAAAATCAATGTTCTCTAAAAAGGGGATGACTCTTGTGCCTCTAGAATTTAGATGAATAGAATTATCTGGGATAGGTGCTTACTTGTTAATAGCAGGAGGATAAACCCTTTCTTATAGTGAGTATAATTCATAGATCTAAAGAATTGTATTAAATCTTGGGTGTGTTCCGCTTCTTTTCTGTAGCGCTGACAGTAAAGAACATTCATACAAGATACACTGTTTTACAAAGCTAACCAGGTTAGACATGTAGATACATATATATGACTCAATCCATTTAAATAGGGGTGGGAAGCGAGATAATGAATAATCAAGACACCTCCATTCAGATGACTGTTGTTGTGAAATAATGATCATTTGAAATGAGCACATCAAGTCAGCAAAATCGAAAGATTTGCCAAATATAACAAAGACATTTAGTCGATTGCCAATATGGACGTCCTTCGCCCCAGGCATTCTGTTTCTCATAAAACTGTTCCTTGTTCTAGCGTTAGTCAGAATGCATATTAAAAATGGCTTTAATCAAAAGGCTGAATCTGAAAATATTCCATTGTGATAACTGTGGCCTGGTTACATGAACTATGCGTGGTTTCAATTGAAATCGCCGAAAAGTGCACGATTCGCCTTCTCCAATCGTCGCAAATAACTCAAATTTGGGACAAGAATAATGTTCAAAATTTGATTCAACATATCCAAACAGATAGTTTGAATCAAGGTAATATCAAATATATTCAGTTATACTGAGTATTGTCCATTTTTAGTCTGATTTAGCAGAATTGAGTAAATGTGTAGAGCTGCCGATTGTTCATTTTCTGAAAGTATTACCCCAATGCATTTGGGAGTGAGTAATGAATCTCTTAACTGTGTTCTCCCAAATGCCAAGTTAATCCTACCCCAATGCCTTAAATTCAGTATTGGCATGCTATATATATACTAATTTATTTTCCCATCTGGATAGTTCAAACCCAGGTCAATACAAAGAGGGAAGAGAGTGCATTATGCTTCTCTCCCCAATTTTGGACAGACACAAGGGTCTCTTTTGGCGGTTGATGAATAATTAAATCAAGGTCAATTAATCTATGGTGCTTAGTCATGGACTCATTCATGATAAGGGTACCATTAGATGCATCTTTAAGCGCTAAATACTTTGAAATACTTGATTAAGAGCTAGAATTCTACTCTTACCAATGTATTGTATTAAAGATGTACTTTCAGCTATAACATCGGTCAGAAAGTGAATATTTTCTACTTTATGTTACACTCAACTTATTTAAAAGTCATTTAATCAAAATTCTGGAGGATTTTGTCCAGTTCTTTGTAAGACGTCCTCATTTGTATTTGGAGGACCCGCCGGAATCATTTCCAGTGATCATTACATGTATTATCGCTTTTATGAGTTAGAACAACTTCCATTTTAATATGTGTTGGTAACTAGAAATTATCTGTGTTTTCTCTGACACCTAATACTCCATATTCCATTTCTCAATGTACTCAGAGGTCACATTAAATGTTTTTTTTACAAAGCCTAGACCCCTCGATTATTACCCTTATTCAAACAGTCACGTTCAACGTTTTATCTCATCTCTTCTTATTATAACAACCAAGCCATCCATCGTCCTAGCACCAGTTTAAAAAGTTAAAAAACCTCAATCGCATTGTGAGAAAATGTTACTTTCCCGAGCCCATATAAGCCTACCGCAGTGCCTACCGCACAGCACCCACCGCGGAAGTGACATTTACAATTAAATTAATATCTAATTTATATCTAATTCCCTTCTTATAAGACCAGCTGAAGCCACAAAAATACTCACTAGCGTACCTAGTTGACATTTACCCTGACGGCGGCGGGCCTCCAGATGTATGACACTGGCAGTGGATAAATCGCCAAAAACACTCTTGGGTCAATTCTCTGAAAATATACAAT
The DNA here is from genome assembly GCA_942159475.1 of Sthenelais limicola. Classification (NCBI taxonomy): domain Eukaryota; kingdom Metazoa; phylum Annelida; class Polychaeta; order Phyllodocida; family Sigalionidae; genus Sthenelais; species Sthenelais limicola. Next base: position 39,318,844 of record OW804095.1, read on the forward strand.
TGGCAGCTGTACACATTTAGTAAATTTTGCCTAATTAGACTGCAATTTGGCCAATACTAGATAAATTCGAGTATATTCGGCATTGCATTGATTCTAGCAATCTGTTTGGTTAGGTTGAACTGTATTTTGAACCTTATTTTCGTCTGAAATTTGGGTTATTTGAGAAGATTGGCGAAGTTGAATTGTACATTTTCTGAAATTCGGACCCTCTTCTGCATTAGCAATTACACCAGGTAGGGACGGAGTTAGTGTGTGTGGAGGTAGGCTAATCATGCCTGTGTTTACTTGTGTCATTTCCAGTGCAAATAAACGCTGAGTGGAGTGAGGGGAGGGGTGGAGGAGGAAGGAAGCACTTGGGGGTTATTGTGGGGTGGTAATCACCCTCATCATGCGACCATTTCCTCCGGGGGGATGGCTCATGGAGCGGGGGGAGAGGCCACAGGTTAGGGAGGGGGGAGGTCAGGGGTGAGAGAGGGAGGGGTGTGGGACTAGATTGTTCCCAGATCAAAAATTGACAATCTAAGCGTCGCTAATGGGGTTCATAACTCAAGATGTACCTGATATCTCCTCGTAAATCCGCCCCTGGTTTAATCAGTGGGTCTTCCTTAGAGCTATGGCCATTTTACTCAGTCAGGTTCGTTTAAGATAACGTAGAGCCTGGAAACAGGGTCAGATCTTCGACAAATGTACAATCGGCAGAGCTACACATTTAGTCAATTCTGCTCAATTTAACTGAAAAATTGGCAATACCTCGGTATATCTGAATATATTTGATATTGCATTGATTCAAATAATCTGTTGGGATATGTTGAACCAAATTTTCAACATTTTTTTGTCTTAAATTTGAGTTATTTTCGACGATTGGAGAAGGCGAATTGTACACTTTCCGGCGATTTCACCCAACAGGGCAATATTAAATGGCCCTTTTGGACTTGCATTCAGCAATGCGTTTAGCAATTTGTGCCATTCCCAGATAAAATAATTCAGCGAAGTAGATGATTTTAGAGTTGATATACTGAATATTTATATAAACCTGCACCTTGGTAAATAACTGAAAAAGTTCTACTGCTTGTTCCATTCTTTCTCAACCCATCTAAAAGTCTTTTGACCAAAATGTTGGAGGATTTTGTTCAATTGTCTTTGGTAAAGGGCTTCTAAACCGTCCTCATTTGTATGTGGATGAACCGCTTGAGTCCTTTCATGCGATGACTTCACTTATTATCGCTCACCGGCGGCAGTTTTCAATCGGTAAATCTGCTTATTTCATCACCCAATTTGACAGATATTTCTATCATATTTTTCTCTTTTTTTCAAATAATTCTTTCGCATTTTTCCAATGGAATCGCAATTGAACATATCACATCTGACTCTTACTGCATCATATTTAAACTAGGTTCAGACGTTATGAAGTCATTTAAGTTTATGATATAATACATGCCCTGGCATTTAATTTAAATTTTTAATCTAAACTAATTCCAAACTTAACGCCTTTCCTTAGATAGTCAGGCAGATAGTTTCTTGCCTTGTCCCATTTTCCAAAGCTCCATTTCTCGGGCACCAACAATGAGTTCGACCCCTACTTAGCCTCTAACCCTCCTTCCATTACTCCAACTCACTCTTCCCCACATCCACACGACGCACACAATCCGAGATGCTGAAGACCCTGCCGCCCAAAATGGGTCCCTCCCCTCCCATTCCGGATACCCCGCGCCCTTTCCTGCGCTGGACAGCCAGATGACCACGTCGCTTCTGAGTTATGATAATTGCTCGCTAGGGGCAGTGCGGTCGCAATATTTTGATTCCGAATTTGGCCACTATTCGCGTTCAGAGTCGTGGCTATCGCTAAATTGGTGGTGTGGAGGTGGTGGTGGTGTGGTGGTGGTGGTGGATTGGGTCAGAGTGTCAGAGAATGTACAATTTGCATTCTTTCTTTTTTAAGTAAAATCTGCTAAATAAGACCTGAAAAGGATAAATACTATATCTGAATATCAATAACGTTGCTTTGGTTCAGGCAATCTATTCGGTCATATTGTATTCTGAACCTCATTTCTATCTCAAATGTTGATTATTTTAGAAGATTCAGGAAGGTGAAGTGTACAACTTCACCCAAAATAAAGCCTTTTCCCCCTGCCCCATGCAGACACAGTGTATGGGTCAGATTTTCAGAAGATGTACAATTAGCAGCTGTACACCTTTTAGTAAATTCTGCTAAAATAGGCTGCAATTGTGTCAATGCTAGGGAAATTCGAGTTCATTTGGCACTGCATTGATTCCAGCAATCTGTTTGGTTAGGTTGAACTGTATTTTGAACTTTATTTTCGTCTGAAATTTGGGTTATTTGAGAAGATTGGTGAAGTTGAATTGTACAATTTCTGAAAGTCTGACCCGTATGCACTGGTCTGCAGCAGCTCGCATGATACCCTGATTAAGGCACTGCCCGAGGGAGGAGCACCTCTCCCGCGGCACGAGTCGCTCAGAAACATCTAAGAGACACCCCATGAAACACATGAAAAGATTCAGATATAAAGCCTTTGATAATCGGCAGTAGGGTCGTCAGCATCTAATAGTCCAAGAGTGCACCAAATCCGATCAGGCAGAGAGCGATTGAAACGTATTATATGAAAAGGATCCGCACGAGGAGAAAGAGATGGGGGAGAGATAGAGAGAGAGAAAACATTAGCGGGTTAATGCAAGGTGGTTGGGTCGTCGCCTGCGTCAAGGTGTCCTCTTTCAAAGTGCCCAGCTCGGAGCTTGTGACAGGTGAGGTTGTTTGCCAGAGTTTCCATTTAAAAACTTTGCACACCTCGCAAAAACGATCAAATAACAAGTGTCATATTTGTTTGGCTTCACGCAAGGGGCTTACACTGCTTAAATGGGTCGGAATTTTAGGAAAATGTACAATTCAACTTCGCCAATCTTCTCAAATAACCCAAATTTCAGACAAAAATAAAGTTCAAAATACAGTTCAACCTAACCAATCAGAGCTATTGCAGCCTAATTTAGCATAATTTACTAAATGTGTACAGCTGCCAATTGTCCATTTTCTGAAAATCTGTCCTACCTAGCAAAAACGATCGAATAACAAGTGTCATATTTGTTTGGCTTCACGCAAGGGCTTACACTGCTTAAATCTTTGTTTTGTATTTCACAGAACGTCTTCATTGATAATTCATTCCATTGCCTTGAACCTTTTCATTGCTTATATTAGTTACAAGTATCCGTCAACCAAAATACGAATGGTCAAGGGATTTATGGTTTACAAAATAAATCATTTATTCATTATTAATTATATATTATTGGACCAGGGGTCAGGACATAAATAAGATACATATAGAGTAAAACTATAGAGTATTTTGCTCTGTGTTTAGTAAAGGGTGGTCTCCACTGGCTGCGGTAAGCTCTGCCGTAAGCTCTGCGGTAAGTCTTGCGATGGTGCTGTGATGGTGAGAAGTGGCGAGGTCCCGCCTACATGGCCAGTGAACCATGTATAGGGAGGACCTTGTCATTCATCTCCACCTACAGAACCAGCACAAACCATCGCAAGGCTTACTGCACAGCTTATCGCAGCCAGTGGAGACCACCCTTAACGAAACCTCTTCAGTTTTGTTGACCTGTATGTTGAGCCTCATTTCTGTCTTAAAGTTGAATTATCTAAGTGGATTCTTGAAAGCGTACATTTGCTGACTCCTTCATCTTTATAACACACTATGATAAACAAGTGTGTGTGGGTCAGATTTTCAAAAATTGTACAATTGGCAGCTCTACACATTTAGAAAATTCTGCTAAATTAGGCTGAAAAATGATGAATACCAGGTATTTTTTAATATATTTGGTATCGCATTGATTCAAAATATCAGTTATGTTATGTTAAACTGCATTTTGAAGCTTATCTTTGCCTTAAATGTGGGTTAATTGAGAGGATTGGTGAATGCAAATTGTACATTTTCTGACAATCTGACCCGTGTCTTGTTTAAACAAAACGCACTCTCAAATAAATACAAGTCTCACTATCCGGAATCGTACTATTTCGTCGGTCCCCTTAAAAGAGGAGTCCTATATATATAGACAAAACCACATTAGCCTATTTTTTGATCCACTGAGCAATTAAAATAGAGGTACTGTTTTGAGTATATAATTACCTATACAGTACCAATAATTGCTTCCCCGCCTCTCCAAGGAAGGAAGCACTATTTATGTGGAGGGGCTATATATTAGAAACTAACGGACTCCCTTTTTAACAAGCTTTGCTGCAGGGAACGCGGCAGAGAAGGCTTCTGAAAACAATGGTCCCTTTTAGAGTTTTGATTCTGTTCCTTAAAAGGTGGTATCCACTGGTTGCGTTAAGCTCTGCGGTAAGCCTTGCGATGGTGCTGTGATGGTGAGAAGTGGCGAGGTCCTGCCTACATGGCCAGTGAACTGTGTAGGCAGGACCTTGTCATTCGTCTCCACCTACAGAACCAGCACAAACCATCGCAAGGCTTATGCAGAGCTTACCGCAGCCAGTGGAGACCACCCTTAATTAAAACAATCTGGCATGTAACGCATCGGGAGAGAGACTTTTTTCGGGTGGATTAAAGTTCATGTCAATGCATTGTTCAGAGATCGAACATGAACCCAACTGAATGAAAAGGACGTCATTGTTTTTTCATTGTTTTTTTGGGCCAATATTTGCTGTTGATTACAACTCATTGAAGATTTAACTGGTCTGTCAGTCTTTGAGAATTGTTTTGTTTGGGGAATAACACTTGGTTACATGTTTACCATACCTATCGGCTACCGCTTGGTTGTCGATTATTAACCATGGACTGCGAACAGGATGCAGATTCATAAAACTAAACCATCATATATATATCATTGCGTCATAGGGTGCATTGCACTATATATATATGGGAGAAATAGCCGGAAAGTGCACAATTCGCCTTCTCCAACCATCGCAAATAACTCAAATTTAAGACAAAAATAATGTTCAAAATTTGGTTCAACATAGCCAAACAGATTGTTTAAATCAAAGCAATATCAGATATAACGATTATTGCCCATTTGCCAGTCTACTTTGGTAGAATTTACTAAATGTGCAGATCTGCCGATTGTGTATTTCTTTAAGATCTGACCCACATACACGATTCTGTGTTAAACCACACTTAGAGGCATCGTAACCCATTCTTATAGCAAAAGTTGCATTGCACTATATGCGATTATTTTCTAAGACTAGTCTGAGAGAACTCTAAAGACTGTCGCACACATGGCCGATTTGGCTCCCTATTGCCCCACGTTTTGGGTCTTCTGATGAATCTTAGGATTTCATTTCAAATCCTGATTCATGTTTTTGAAATAACATAAAACATTGTTTGAAATGAAATCTTAGGATTCATCAGAAGACTCAAATCGTGGGGCAATAGGGAGCCAAATCGGCCATGTGTGCTTCAGCCTTTAGTGACCTTTTACCTCGCTCAAATGCATGAGTGTCAATGCAACAACCCTCGTATCATAAAGCCTTCCTAGTCATGAATGTAAGAGGGTCTTACGAGGCCTTTAAGACAAGATCCTATCGTGTCAAGTGTAATGCACCCTTAGTGAATGCATACCTTCCATTCTGGAATAGTAATACTGGGACTAGACTATGATAAAGGACTTTTGTCATAGAACCAGCTGACAAAAACCTGTCTTTATTCCCGATGGCATGCGTTGGCGCAAATCTAAGTATATGCAAGGGTAAATAAGAATGCTGTCTGGCTTATAAACAGAAATAATGCTACATGAAGGTCCGTGTAAAACAAGCATACTAATAGATATAGCTGGCAGAAAGAACAGCAGGAACGTGGGAGAAAAAAGCTTGTCTTGTCTTGTCTTCTTAGTCTGCTTTTTCTAACTTTACCAACTATTTTTCCACTGATTATGCATTCCTAGCTCGACAAAAGCAGAATTTGCTGACGTCAAATATCCCAGGATCATCAAGACAATGGATTTTTTTTATTCTGAAACACCAACTTAGTCGTGAGGAGGGTGATGGGGGGAGGTGGGGGGAGGTGGGGGAGGGGGGAGAGGGGGAGGGGGGGGGGAGTTCAGGGCAGAAAACAATGGCGAGAGAAAACAGAATGGAGGAGAGGACAGCAAGCATGGACACTTTTTCATGTTTGTGTGTGTGTGTGTGTGTGTTTCGGGGAAAGACGAATAGAGTTACAGCAGACAGTGTTGGTGAAGGGATTAGTCTACCTGATTGGCTTGTATCGGCGTGGAAGTGTTTTCAACATTGATTTCTGCCTTGAATGAACACTGAGACATTTCAGGCGAGTTTGTATGACATCACGCCGCCCCAGAATGAATCACTTTCCCACCCGCCGAACAGTTTCAAGAAGCACTCAAGTAGATTCCTCACTATGAAGTACTTACTCGCCAATCTTTTTCTCGTCTGTAACCAGAGCTACATACATATGTAAGCGCTGGCAGAGTGACTCTTGCTTGGCTCTAAGCTTAGAGTCAATTTAGCGGAAGACTCGTGGCGCCACACGGTGGCTGTTTGCTTAACCTGACCTGCGCGCGCTGCCGCTGTTCCGGCTGCGAGCGACCTCTACCGCTGATCCCAAACATCAATAACTCAACAATTCCAGATACATATTGAATTTTCTCCGCCGACCCCTTCACGACCGATCGGCCGCCCAAGTTTAAATCGTTGGCGACGGAGCTTTCCCCCATCGCCTCAATAACCAACCACAATGTAATAACTCGCCCTCAACGTTTTTTTCCCCCAGCGTGTAAATAAATCACTTTTAAATTACAATATCTAACTTTTCTAGTACTAGGCCTATATACATGTTTTAACAATCGGAAATATAGCAATTTTTTTTTTATTATGAACTGGTTTTAAGGCGATTATTACAGCCTTTTTCAGAAGATTCCGGTAAACTTAGCGTACAGTTAAGTGACCTACTCAAGTGAGATGATTATATTGATTGGGACATTCACCACAAATAAAGGCAAAGTCATCTCGAAAGAGAGAACTACTTGGTGCTAAAGAATTATCACTTGGTATAAATGATCGGGATGGCTGTTGCCAGTCGAAAAGCCACACCCTACCCGGCCCCAAGGGTGGCAAACAAGATGGCTGTTGTCCGGTGGGACCCTTTGGCCTTTTGCTATGCTCCCTCAACAATTTATTCTCACTCTATCCACGTTCAGAACGAGCATAATGAAACGTAAGTTGGAGACGGTTCGAGCCCCCGGGGTTGTCTTTGTGGCGCGTTCGGGGGCATATAATACCTCCAGGGCTATGCACGCCCCCTCGAGGACACCCATCATGGCCGCTGGATGTCCCAGGAGTGGTGATAATGAAAGCTTGGATGAAACTCGTTAACACCTTGCTGGGACTGAGCGATGGGGGCCCTTGAGCTGTATGTGTGTGTGAAGGCCATACGCAATGCACACTTTGTGCATACTACTTACACATGTGTGTAGGGGTCAGATTGTCAGAAAATGTACAATTGGCAGCTCTACACATTTAGAAAATTCTCCTAAATTAGGCTGAAAAATGATGAATACCGGGTATATCTGAGTATATTTTGTAACGCAATGATTTAAAGTATCTTTTCTGTTAGGTTAAACTGCATTCTGCATTTTGAAGCTCATTTTTGTCTTAAATGTGGACTATTTGAAAGGATTGGTGAAGGCGAATTGTACATTTTCTGAAAATCTGACCTGTAGGCCACGCAGGAGGATGAATGACTAGTGGATGGGGAGGGGAGGACAAGTCTTTAGGGGGTCCCCTGCATCGCGATTCTGAAGCTTTTGTGAATACTTGTGCGCCTTGACAATTGTAATTGAATCCCTTTGTTGGACGCCTGCCTCCGATTTTCAGATGAGGCAATTCCCGATCTGTTGCAACTGACTGAGTGAGCCCTTGGAGCCAATTTCATTTTATTCAGATATTTTCACAAAGTTTTGGTCATGAACTGTGCAACTACACACTCGATTTTAGATGTTAAAAAGTGTGTGGAAATTTGATTCAGTTCAGATAGTGTCGCACTTGCCGGTCAAATTTCATTGTTGGGCTTTGTTCTAGAATTAATGATACTGATATTCGATGACGCGGATTTGAATGATCTAATCTTTAAAACGTGTCTTTCTCAAGCAATATTTCTTTTGGTTTAGGATTTTATTTTTGCAGTAAACTGATACAAAATTTATTTGCCTTTGCTCACCACTATTACCATGTTACAGGTATCAGGCTACCTGCTTTTCACCTTGCTCCTGGCTTCTTTTCGTTTGTGAGCAGGAATATCAGTTTTGGATAACGCAGTCTAGGCCCAAACCCTCAGAACAGTAGATAAGAATGGTATGTCAGTGATTGTAAGCCTCCTTTGCTAATCGGTTTTCTGACCTAGGACTAGGCTTTCTAATGGGAATATAATGAGATTTTGCATTCCTAATGAAATTATAATGACACTTTGCAGTGTGAGGCGAAAGGCTTTCCCTCTGTTTGAAGGGACTCTCTCATCTGTGAGCCTTGACTGAACGGCTGGATGGAATGAAATGTGATGTGATGCAATGAAAACAGAATGATATGATTTTGGATTATTTTATGGTGCATTTGCCACATATATAAATAAGTTGGAGCCCGCAAATCATATTCTGATTATTATTACAGGGGAATTTTGCCACATTTTCAGGTCTGAGACAAGCAAATTGAAGTATAAAAGAAATACTATTACTCCGTCAGACTTGAAAATTAATGAAGAGGTTATTTTGTCTTGACCTCCATGACCCCGTCCATCCAAAGGCCCTTAATACAATTTCTCCCACCGATTATTGCTCATAATGAGAACTGGCTTCTCTGGGAAAAGAAACTTGTGATCTCTTTAACCCAATTTATCAAGAGTTAACAGGATCCTTATGTAATTTTTATGAAGGTATGAGATTTCCCGAAGACCAATTTGCATCTTAAAGTCATGATAAATATTTTTGTGGTAGGATGAGTAAGAAAACATATTTATTCCGATGTATTGGGAGTATAGCCTGATATTCAACATGGGGAGATATTATTAATATTAGCTAATGATTATGCAAATGACATAAAGAGCAAAATATGTTTCATTTAAACTGCTAAAGAGTTAATTACTCCTTAAGCTAATTAGTTAATAACCATATATGTGTCTGAAAATATTCTTAAAAAATGTGTGTATTTTATATTGATGCTAACAACTTCTGATTGATGATACATACAAAACAGATAAAACTTCTTATACCTTTTTTTTAAATATTATTATTGGCCTTAAATTTAACTATTAATTACTCCTTTATAGTAAATTCAGGCACTATAGGGGTAGAATGGGGAGTGGTATGTAAACGTCCACCCTCGCCCCCCCCCCACCCTCCCTCCCTCCCCCCTCCACCCCACACCTTGCTCAGTCAGACTCAGCATGGGGGGAGCCCATAGCCTCATTAGGTGCAAACAATTTGAATCCAATGCACCCAAATTACACCCGATGTTCAACCAGGTATAGCAGAGTTGGGGTCCCGAAGTGAATTTTGATAAAGTGTTCAGTCAGAAATATTCACCCAGCATTGGCAATAACTGATTGGAAATCAATAACACACCGTAGTGACCTCTAGCGTTGAAAGTCTTGGCACTGGTGCATATCATTCCCCCCCTCCCCCTCACCCCACCCTCCACACCTACTACCGCCAGCTTATTGCCTTCCAACTCCCCACCTGGCAAAAAGGTGAAACTTGGTTTGATTATTCAAACTCGGTATTACATTAAATTTACAAGCACTTAATGACCTTTTATAATTCTACCCAACCGTGAATGGATTCGGATCCAATGAGATCAAATTCTACTCACCCCCCCTCCCCCGTTCCCCCCCCCCCCCCCCCTCACAACAGACTGGGCCCGAGTAAATATTAATGAACCAGTCTATATTATAGATTACCATTATTATTCAGCATTCAAAGTCAGTGCATATGGATGGATAGAATATTGGTATTAAGGGGTCACTTTTTGAGAAAATATACAATTGGCAGCTGTACACATTTAGTAAATTGCGCTAAATTATATATATATATATAAATGCTTTTATTTCCTCAATAGACAATTACATTAGACAGGAAAATGTATATTTGGCATTGAATTGACGCTAGCAATGTGGCTGGTTAGGTTGAACTGTATTTTGAAGTTTACTTTCGTCTGAAATTTGGGTTATTTGAGAAGATTGGCGAAGTTGAATGGTACATTTTCTGAAATTCTGACCCTGAAGGCTAAAGAACGGACCACTATTTGTACTACCCCCCCTACCCCACCCAAATACCCCCCGCCTCTCCCCACCTGCTCCTCCCCCCCCCTCCAGGGTCTAAATGGCCTATATTCTAGCAACCAGAAGCATGATCATTTCTTGCTGCATTTACTCTTCTTCCTTAAATGAGAGGGACGCTGCCTAGTCATCATAGCCCTGAGACGCATGCGTGGTATTTTATTGTAGCTAACATGTTCCGGTTTCCAATAGGCGTGAAACTATGTCAAACACGCTGTCTCATCGCCGCGATAACATCACAGTCGCCTCCAGGCGTCGCCCTACATTACACATTTTTCTGTAATAAAGCCGACTTTCATCTTTTCCACTTTTCCCTCCTTAAGGCCACCCGACCTGCCTTTATGGTTGCTCTCTCTGGCGCGGCCCAACCATCCCATTTTTAATCAAGGCATTTAGTGAGGTGCCACCTGAATTGAGGCTACAGCGGAAAGGACATCAAGAGAATATAAGTCGAGATCACAAACCGTTCATTTTTCTATAGCTTTGGCTGCAGCGAAAAGCAGCAAACGCCACTTGAAAGAGCTACAGTCTGGTATCGAAAAAGCACGCTGGGTTAGGCAAAGGAAAATAAAAAAAGAAGTTCGCTCACATATACACAAATACACAGCATCTTCCACCGAAACCATCGTAGGATAAGATAGAGTTTAAAGAATCACTTATAGGTGTGGGATTAGCCTTGAATATTGAGGAGTTAATGTCATCTTGCCTGACCTTCATGCCACAAGAGGTTGGCTGCTGGAGATGAGTCATCACTCTCGTATGCATCGTTTGGTGAAGGCACTGTGCATTGCCATATACATAATAGTGGCTTCATATTTCATATATATCAAGGCCGCTGAGAGAGAGAGCACATATTCTATACAAGATTGTGTCCGAGCGATAGACTTACTGCAGATGCTAAAAATAGGGTCCTATCGTATATGAATGCAATCAAAGGGTGCTTTGATCTTTTCATTTTAGCTTTGTACATTAGTAAATATTTACTAGAAGCAATCTGCTGTGATGTGACTGGTCACCTTAAGAAGGCACCCAGGGTTTCCACTTAATGAATTAAACTGCGAAGATGCTTTCGCAATACTTATTTCAGAGTGCCTCCAGTCCTATGTGCCCTGTACATGTAATAGCGGAGTTGCATGTCTCACTGCGCATGTCTGTTACAGTGCATGCTGGGATGGATTCTGTTGAAATCTGACGTAGGCCTACTTATAAATATTTTGCAACATTTTCATCAAAATTTCAAGAATGTTTTCACCAATATTAGAGCTTGTATAAATGGTCTATGAAAGCCAAATGCATGATGGGACAGATGGGGATTTGTGTAATGGACACATGTATAACACATGGATATTGATATTACAGCATTGATAAATAGTCCATGCTGAACATGGCATGTTCTCTGTAGATTTTAGACTGTACCATTAGTCCCATAATTCCATCCGAATCAAGATTCAACTCCATGCACTGTTTGGCGACCTGTGACTCATTTTCCTGCAACACATCACATAATATATAAGGGCTGCAGAGTCCTATATATGCTTCTAGGCAGAAGTAAGTAGCGGATCGCCGCCAGGCCATCGGCGCTTCTGATCAGGTGTGAGGGTCAGTTGGGGTCACCTCGGCCTAAGCCCGGAGGAAGATAGATGAAGATGTGGCGATGCTCAGCATCAGTATGGCAAGAGACTGACCATCACCTGGAGGAAATACACAGGAGATCCCTAGAAGCCATACTCACATCAGTTTACCTAAATAAAGATACAGTATATGGCTCTCGTGCCAGTAGCGCCAGCCTACAAATATCTAATAAAGTCTACACAGAGGATTAAGGTGCTTTTTTCGCATCTCCAAACTGGGCAATGAACATAAAAATTGTTGGCAGGAGGGTGTATTTTTGGTGCACTCTCTGATGATATAGTTTCAGATGTTTATCCAGTCGAGTTAGCTGCTGAGCTTACTTTGGGGATAGATGTTCTTACAGCTACTTAGCCTGTTGTAGCTGAGATATGTTCTATGCTTAAGTTTGCTCTTCCTTTTCTAAGACTTTATCTTTTCTAAGATGTATATGAGGGTCAGACCATCGGAAAATATACAAGTTTGCTTTTCACCTTTATTCAATTCGGCTGAATTCGGCTGGAAAATGATAATTACTATAGCTATATCAGAGTATATTTAGCATTGTGTTGATTTTAAGATATGTGTTTAGTTATAATAACTCTAGTGTGAACCTCAGGTTTGTCTTTAATTTGGGTTATTTGAAAAGATTGGTGAATTCAAATTGTACATTTTCTGGCGACTTTAACCATAAACTTATTGAAGAGATGTCTCTGATGGAATGATTTCTAATAGGCGTTACGCCTTTTAAGAATAACGAAGCTTCATTTCCCTTCAAAGTTGTGTTCTGCTTTCCATTAGTCGATATAAGTACGATACAATCAAATGTCATACACATAATATCTGATGTTAACAAGGGAGAAAGGCCACCATCACACTGTAACAACCTTTAGAAGACTGCAGATGTACTCTCTTCAATATGGTATGGAAACATAACCGTTGGGGAATAAACATTCATTTCTATTAATTTGTAAACCTAGTAATATTGACACATAGTCGAATATAATCACAAGTTTACTTTTTAAACTTAAACGGTATTTAGTCGAATATCGAATTAATATTTATTTTTGAAAATGTTTGTATCAAGTAAATAGCGTTTGGCTTTCTCCCGTTTTCCCGTATTTATATGCAATTAAGAAGTAATTATAACTAATACTAAAGACAAATATCTATGCAATACTCAATGAAATCCTAAAAAAATGACCTTAGTTCGACCTCTGTTTTACCTGAGCGTCTAAGTTGCCTGAGCTTTTGGCATTATATAAAAATGGGTTACTTGAAAAGATTGGCGAAGTTGAATTGTACATTTTCTGAAATTCTGACCCTCATAGTATTGCTTGTCATGCCTACCTCCTTGACAAAGCATCTTGAAATGACTTGTAAGTGGGTCAGAATTTCAGAAAATGTACAATTGCCACTGTATGCATTTAGTAAATTCTGCTAAATTAGGCTGCAATTTGGTCAATACTAGGAAAAGTAAGTCGGGTATATTTGGCATTGCATTTATTCTAGCAATCTGTAAGGTTAGGTTGAACTGTCTTTTGAACTTTATTTTCATCTGAAATCTGGGTTATTTGAGAAGATTGGCGAAGTAGAATTGTACATTTTCTGAAAATCTGACCCATGTGAGAAAACCTGTAAAAAGCTAAAGGTAGCTAGCTAAATGCAGGTATCCCAGGACTGTGAGAGGGAGTATGGATAGAAGGGTTAAGTCACCAGAAAATGTACAATTCACCAATCTTCTCAAATAACCCAAATTTCAGACAAAAATAAAGTTCAAAATACAGTTCAACCTAACCAACCATATTGCTAGAATCAATGCAATACCAAATATACTCGAATTTACCTAGTATTGACCAAATTGCAGCCTAATTTAGCCTAATTTACTAAATCTGTACAGCTGCCAATGGTACATTTTCTGAAAATCTGACCCAAAAAGGCATTAAGAAGGCAGGAAGTTAGAGATGATAAAGATGTAGTGTTCATGTAGGTCCATGGTGGCGGGTGACAGAGGGACAATGGGCGATGATTAAGGATGATCCTCCTGCTAGATAGGGCAAAAGATGAATGTGGGTCATCATCGCTCCTCCCGTCCAATCATGTACAGGCGGGAATCTGGCCGTGACATGTACCATGACACTCATCACATGTTAGTCACAGGCGTCAGTGGCGTCAGGGCGTCAAAGAGTCAGGCGTTAAAGAGTCAGGCGTCAAAGCGCCAGGCGTCAAAGCGTCAGGCATCAGGGCGTCAGAATAGTTTTGAAACATTTTTTTTAACACATTTTACATTTAACAACTACTATAAATCGAGATAAATTTAACATTAAATCATTAAACGTCTTTATGCTTCCCTTATACTGCCTCTCCAGTATTGGATATAAACAGCAGGTCTACTTATTCTAATAATGTTTGCTGAATTAGTCTGAAGAAACATGAATATTAGGTAGCCCTATTTCTTTGGTTATTTTGGGCGGTTTTTAAAAAATCTCATTGCTGTCTTAACTTTGGTTTAATTTAGAGGACTGGTGAAGGCAAACTGTATTGTAGACATTTGGCTGAAGTTTCTAGACTTTTTTACCACCTAAAAGCCGTAAGGGCCTTGTCAACTAAGCCGATTCTCATGCGACTCTCATGGAAATCGGCTTAGTGGACAAGGCCCTTTAGACCCACCTCTTTTCAGGGCATGATCTGAACTTCTGTACGCACTTCTCCTAAACCTCGATAACTTAGCCCAAACCTTCATATTGCACCAGTCCCCATCACGAAGTAGGTGTTAATATTAGACCTGCAATGTAATTAAATTAATATGCTGTATCATCTGGTCCCTTACATTGTATGGCTGATAAATATCTCATTCTTAAGCCTCCTTTATTGCCTAGCCCAATCCTCGAAATTGCCTGTTTGATATATTGGTAATATTAATAATATTGGATATTTTTGCAGTCATTTTTCCTATTTAATAATGGACTTGCACTGCAATAAACCAATAAACGTGATATGTCATGTGAAGCATACACAAGCAACTACAGGTCGTTCAACTCTAAATGTCGCCCTTTTATTTATTTATTCATTATTCAACATCTGAAGGTCATTTGATGACAATTTCTGAGGATTTTGTTTGGTTGTTTATGCTAGTTTCAGTCAGTGGATTCGCCTTCAACTCATTGCATTAACATTTATTGGTAGGATTTTCAGAAAATGTACAATTAGCAGTTCTACACGTTTAGGAAAATCTCCTAAATTAGGCTGTAAAATGATAAATACCGGGTATATCTTAGTATATTTGTTATCGCATTGATTTAAAGTATCAGTTCTGTTATGTTAAACTGCATTTTGAAGCTCATTTCAGTCTTAAATGGGGACTATTTGAAAGGATTGGTGAAGGCGAATTGTACATTTTCTGAAAATCTGACCCATATATTGATGAATCCAGTCCGATCTGTCATAACATGGTCAGACTTCTTTGAACATAATAGCTGAGACTACAGCATAATATTTACCATTTTGTTTTTAACACTCTGAAATATTTAGCATCTCAGCAAAAAAACATATATATATGGTAGCACTAGGTATAATACGCCTACAACCAGTACCACAGTAGTCTACCTAAAGCTGGTAAACATATTAAGATGAAAGAGACAGGCATAATGAGTATCTCCTTAGGAGGGCCTAGCTCAGTACCCAAGACGAATGGATTATCATCTGTCTCTATTTAGTCTGATATGAATCCGAATGAGCTATGGAGATTGAGGCCCATACCCATCTGTAGGCTTCATACTCTATCTTATCATATCAAATTCTAAAGCAGCTTTGGGGGTCTTATCTCGTCAGGCCCATTTCCATGCGATACCTTCTCTTTCATCTTGTCTTTTCTTCACTCGGCGGTTAGCTCTAGTTTGTGGGTGGTCAATGTCCTGGTTCTCCTCAAATCGTTTCTCCTGCGTCTTCTCTCCTGTTTTTCCGATTTGTATTTGGGTGTATTTCCCGCCATTTCTTCTATAATATACGGTTGAAATCGCCAGAAAATGTACAATAGGGGAGTTGCATAGCCGCCATTTTGAATCTCGCATGGAATTATGGGACTAATGGTACAGTCTAAAATCTATAGAAAACATGTCATGTTCAGCATGGAATATTTATCAGTGCTCTAATAACAGTATATTCATGTTTTACATGTTTCCAGGACTTAGATTCCATCTTTCCCATCATGCATTTGGTTTTCATAGATCATTTTTACAAGCTCTGATATTGGTTAAAGTATTCTCGAAATATTCGATAAAATGTTGCCAAATATTTGTATCTCAGATTTCATCATAATCTATCCCAGCATGGACTGTAACAGACATGCGCAGTGGCACATGCAAGCCCCCTATTCGCCTTCACCAATCCTCTCGAATAACCCAAATTTAAGACAAAAATAAGGTTCAAAACATAGTTCAATATAACCAAAGACACTCTTTAAATCAGGGTAATATCAAATATACGCATACACCTAGTATACTTCAGTATAATTTAGCCAAATTTACTAAATGTGTTGATCTGCCAATTGTACATTTTCTAAAAAATTGACCCATACCCTTTCTTTTGCTCCTTCCTTGTTCTCTCTTACCTCTTCATCCTTTCTCTCTCCGCTGTTCACTTTTCCTCCCCTTATTCAACTCTTCTATGAACATTATTTTCCAAGTCAAATAATATTCTATCTTATGTTTCTTTTATATATCATCTATATACATACACTCAAAGAGCAAGGCTGTTGGTTGGAAATGCACGTGTATACGGGTCAGATTTTCAGAAAATGCACAATTCACGTTCACCAATCCTCTCAAATAACCCACATTTCAGACGAAAATAAAGTTCAAAATACAGTTCAACTTAACCGAACAGATTGCTAGCATCAATACAATGCAGAATATACTCGAATTTACCAAGTATTGACCAAATTGCAGCCTAATTTGGCAGAATTGACTAAATGTGTAGAGCTGCCAATTGTACATTTTCTGAAAATCTGACCCATACAGTCATTCAGGCCAGACATATGCAGATAGAGCAGACATTGTTATTATACTTCAGAAGAGAACTAACATAAGGAAACATACATGGGTCAGATTTTCAGAACATGTACAATCTACAGTTCTACAGATCCATTAAATTCTGCTAAATTAGAGTGAAAAATGATAAAATATTAGGTATATCTGAGTGTATTCTGTATTGCATTCATTCAATATATCTGTCTGGTTATGTTGAACTGTGTTTTGAACCTGATTTTCTTCTTAAATTTGGGTTATTTGAGAGGATTGGTGTAGGTCAATTGTGCATTTTCTGACGATCTGAACGATATATCATATGTATGATGTTTCTATAACGCCCCCCTTCCACTAAGTGCATTATATATTATATCTAAAGGTGAGGATCCATAGAGGATGAATTCCTCGAGTTGCCTTTTGTAAAAGTCATTGACTAATTTATTTCAATTCTCTAAGTATGTCAGACTTCTTGAAACTTCAAACACCTTATTCAGCTCCAAGTTTTCTATGACTCTGGATTAACTCTTAGGAAAATGAATCAGACGGATTTCAGTGGAATAAACCGATACACATTGTCCGGAAACTTTGGAATATGAGCCCCTGTTTCTGTGATAAAAATAAGCGTCCATGGATACTTTTAGGGAAGGATCTGTCAACTATATGATAATTGATTTAGTTCACTTTTAACACCGTAAAAAGTATTATCGACGTTTCCCAACGTCCGCCTTCAAATGCAAAACTCATGTTGACTATAGGGGATATGCATAGCCGCCACTTTGAATCTGAATCCGCATTGAATTATGGCTCTAGCTAGTTCTGTGATTATGGGAGTAATGGTACAGTCTAAAATCTAGTTCTGTGATTATGGGAGTAATGGTACAGTCTAAAATCTAGTTCTGTGATTATGGGAGTAATGGTACAGTCTAAAATCTAGTTCTGTGATTATGGGAGTAATGGTACAGTCTAAAATCTAGTTCTGTGATTATGGGAGTAATGGTACAGTCTAAAATCTATAGAAAACATGCTATGTTGAGCATGGACTTGTTATCAATGCTCTAATATCAACATTCATGTGTTATTTATTTTATAGATCATTTAAACAAATTATGATAATGATGACAGCATTTTAGCAATTTTTGATGAAAATATTGCCAAATATTCTTATGTCAGATTACAACAGAATCTATCCCAGGATGCACTGTAATAGACATGCGCAGTGGCACCTGCAATTGCTCTATTACTCAGGGTGTATGGTGTACGTGGGCCTATGCACATACATAAGAAACCTATAAGAAATACCAGGAGGATGTAGTCTTTATTGGGACTTGTTAATATCATAAAAACTCAATTAGGGGGAAATAAAAACAGTATTGCTTCGTTATTATTAGTTCTCAGCATGACACGATGGTTGAGGTGTTATTGAAGGTTATCAGTGAGGCCAATGGTTAGTGTGGTATGGAGGGGATGAGGGGGTGTGATGGAGGGAGGCTAGGTTGCGGAAGCGATCTGGGTGAAGTCGCCAGAAAATGTACAATTTACCTTTATACCAATCCTCTCAAATAACCCAGATTTCAGTCGAAAAAAAAGCTCAAAATACGGTTCAACCTAGCGAAACAGATTGCTAGAATCAATGCAATGTCGAATATACTCGAATTTACCTAGCATTGACTAAATTGCAGCCTAATTTAGCAGAATTTACTAAATTTATGTGCACAGCTGCTGATTGTACATTTTCTGAAAATCTGACCCATCTTCTGTCCCCACTTCTAATGGCACACCTGCTAATTACTCTGGTAAAAAATAAAGGCTAATGAGAGATTATTTCTTTCTAATTTCATATAATACTCCTTTTCTTTTCCTTCCTACTCTACCACTCCCCTTTCGCACCTAAATCCTATGTACACTAAAAGTACACAATAAGGATACCTGAGTCAGATTTTCAGAAAATGTACAATTGGTATTAGGAAATTCTCCTAAATTATGCTGAAAAATGAACAATACCGGGTATATCTAAGTATATTTGGTATCGCATTGATTTAAAGTATCAGTTCTGTTATGTTAAACTGCATTTTGAAGCTCATTTCTGTCTTAAATGTGGGCTATTTGAGAGGATTGGTGAAGGTGAATTGTACATTTTCTGAAAATCAGACCCACCTTCTTACTCTATCCGGTGATGAACTTCTATGTAAACTGAAACTGCAATGTCTTGCTTGGATTCTGGTGCGAAATAGTGTAGTGCTAATGATGATGTATTTGGATTCATTAACTTCTTGTATTTCACTTCAACACTGTATTTCGCTTCTACAAGTAATGATGCATGGTCTTCTGTTTTCTGTTCATAAACAGCAGCCTTAAGGGCCTTGTCTTCTGAAGCGATTCTCACGCGATTCTCACGGAATTTAGTGGAAAATAGTCCTCTGCGGGGTAAGATCGAATGAGAATCGGCTTGGTGGACTTGGTATTAAAATATACAAAGCTTGGCAAATTACAAGTAGCAGAACGATAGCAGTTACTGATATCTATTATATTGTGTTGACAACGAAACATACTGGGCATATCTTAGTATAATAGGTATTGCATTGATTCAAACAATCTCTCTGGTTATGTTTAACGATGTTTAAATCATATTTGTGTCTTATGAAGTATATATAGGAAGTATATAAAAGTAGTTGATCTGTGGAAAAGAATAGTGGTATATCGATTTGTAAAGCGAGTATGGAGAATATGAACGTGTAGTGAAATACATGTGTTATGTATTCGTGATAATTTGTTCTCATTAAATAGATTTGTAAAATTGTAAGGCAACGCAGGAATATATCCACATCGTGGGTACGCGTATTTGACCAAACTGTATTGTAAATGTGTGGCCATTTTTGTAATAAAAATAAAAAAAAAGCAGAGAGGGAATTAGTAGTGTGCTGGGTGTAGGTATAGACTAGTATGCCTGCAAGGAGAGAAGTCTCTGCGCGTGCGCGTACACTACAAACTTCTCCCGCGCATGTTATTAATTGCTCACGTGACATATGAGCAATGTACCACAAGGTCAAGGTCACCTTACAGTCTCACTGCGCAGGCGCGACCAACAAAGTCTGAAGGGAGGGTGTTCGGGTGGGAGGGGAGAAGCGGGGGAGGGGGGGGGGGTATATATATATAGGAAGAAGAGGGGTCGGGCAGGAAAGTGTACGTTAGTTTCAGTCACATCTCTCTTCCCTGTCTAGATGCCTGAGTGAGTGAGGATGCATTTTTATCCGGTGGATCTTACTCCGACCCTGCTGAGGCTCCTGGACAATGTCTTAGACTAGAGGAGAGTATATATATAACCATCAGACAAGGGCACGAGAAGGGCAGAGATATGAGTTTAGCCTTGACTATCAGCTTAGTAATTGCTGGAATCATGTCTATGTAAACCATTTGGGATGTGTTACAGGCAAATGAGTCACAAGTATCACAAGTAGCAACATTTATATTTTCCATAGTGATTAATTCACAAGATGTCTTTGGAGGAATGTTCAAATTCGTTGGGGAATCAAGGGCCCGGAGTCGTATAAATAAATGTACCGAATTTCAATACAGTGTATTAGATATATCTATGGATTTGTAAGGTCATCATATAGAGTATATTTAGCTACTTAAGTAGTAATTGTCCACCCAACAATTATGGAACCTTACTTTTCAGAAATAGAAATATCAAACTTAAAATATAGAAATACGTATTAGCTGTCCTAATGTTTACTATCATTGGAATCTGCTTGATGTCATCTTTTCAAATATGATGATATCTCAAAATCATTTTTTTGCAACGTGTGACTCATTCTCCTGTGACACATCACATTAAGTCCAGCATAACGGTCAGAATTTCAGAAAATTACATTTCAACTTCGCCAATCTTCTCAAATAACCCAAATTTCAGACGAAAATAAACATCAAAATACAGTTCAAGCTAACCAAACAGATTGCTAGAATCAATGCAATGCCAAATAGACTCGAATTTACCTAGTATTGACCAAATTGCAGCATAATTTAGCCTAGTTTACTAAATGTATACAGCTGCCAATTGTAGATTTTCGGAAAATCTGACCCACATAAGATCATATCAATGAACCTCATGTACTAACATCACCAAGATTGCATGGTTGGTCGGGACCACTTCCTAAATTGTTCTTTAATTCGATCACATTTTTAAGACTCGCGGATGAATCCTGGATTCCAGCGTGGCCTGGTTCTTAACCTCTGAGTAGTATAGGAATGATAGATGACATTCAGGCCTTGAAGGTCGCACGCTTTCGCTAGACATCAAATTGAAATTGAGAGGGTTTGTTCTGTAGATATTCTGCAATAAAAAAACGTTTAAATGATGCCTTAGTAAATGTCTGAGGCGAGGAATAGAATATATATAGCCTATTCTTATCTAAGAGAATTCCTAAGCTAAAATACCTTCGTGCTTTGAGAAGAAAGTAGTTGGAGAGCGAGAGCGAGTGGGGAGTAGAGTGGTTGGAGAGGATAAGAGGGAGAAAGAGGGAAGAAAATACATGGAAGGAGGCTAAGTGAGAGAAAGACAGAGAAACAGCTAGGAGGAGACGGAGGGACAGACAGAAAAATAGACGGGGAGCGTCAAAGTAAAATAGAGACAAAGAGAGAGACCTTTTACATGTTAGTAGTATACATAATTGTGGCACTGTCTCTGGCACTGCCAACCTCATAATAAGATAAAAGAAGAGAAGAGAAGAGAAAAGAATTCTTTATTCGTCAAAAGATGGTTAGGCCAACAAAAAAATAGGTGTGTTTCCGATTTATCCCCCCCCCCTACCTAGAAACACCTTACCCTACCTAATATTTTTTTATACCATACCTGATTTTTGTTCATCATATCTTACTTTTTTAAAAGCTTATAAAAGCAGGAAAACGGGTTTTCCTAACCCGAAACTGTCAAAAAGCACATTTCCCTAGTTTAAAACAACTATTGTTATGAAATAGACATTTTTTTCAGTTCCTGGGATATGGTTTCCCCCAAAAAAATAAAAAAAAAAAAGTTACCACCTCCCCCTACCTAGTTTTTCAGCCAGATAAATCGGAAACACACCTATTCTTTTTTTGCCTTAAGACAAAAAGGTGGTAGTCATTTAAAAGGATGCCTTTCTTATTTTTCCCTCTCCTGGTTATGTAATATCTCGAATTATAACTTGTAAATAGATGTATACATAATATCTAATTCTAGCTAAACTACGTATAGAACTTTCTGTGAATGTAGAGGGTTACAGGAAGACAGACAAACAAACAGACATAGAGCAGCAATTGGTGAGAGAGAGAGGGAAAACATCTATATATAAAGAAGGGAAAAGACAACAAGTAATGGTATGGGCAGTCAGCCAGGCCCTCCCTGACCATCCCCACATCTAGCACCCTCGCCGCTACATGTTGAGCACAGTTATGGACAGTTATGGACAGTTATGGACTCCTAATTGCTTTGCTGAGACTCTGTACCTGTGCAAGACCACGCCTGAGTACATAGACTCACTGTTTGTCTTATTGCTAGGGTCACAGTGCATACTGGCACCCAATGCCATGCGCATATAGATCACTCGGCCCTCATATCAGGGTCAGAATTTCAGAAAATGTACAATTCAACTTCGCCAATCTTCTCAAATAAGCCAAATTTCACAGGAAAAAAAGTTCAAAATACAGTTCAACCTAACCAAACAGATTGCTAGAATCAATGCAATGCCGAATATACTTGAATTTACCTAGTATTAACCACATTGCAGACTGTTTTAGCATGATTTACTAAATTTGTACATCTGACAATTGTACATTTTCTGAAAATCTGACCCATCAGCACCTGGCTGTACTTGCTGGCTGCCAAGTTGGTTCTAGGCTCCCAGCCTCGCAGATAAGATAAGAATTGTATACCAGTGATTGGACGCCTACTGCGTGGATGTATTTCTTGGCTCTGGACTATACATATATCCCAATGGGAACGTGATGGCATTTTGTGGTTTGGAGCGAGAGGCTTTCCCTCAGTTTGAAGGGACTCACTCATCTTTGCGCCTAGACTCTGAGGGCTTCTCTACCTCTTTACCTCCCATCCAAACACCCAGCAGGGGTAGGGTGAGAGTGTGTGGGGGAGGAGAGAGGGGTAAGAGGAAGGGGTGGGCTGAAGAAGGGGTGAAAGGCCTTGAGTATATCACACCACTTCTACTACACACTTTCCTAATGGTGTCTGCAGAAAGTAGCTCAAGATTAATGTTCCGTTCCGGGAGTACAATTCATTCCGAGGCCCGGGCCTCCTTTTCGGCAGACGCGACCCAGTTATAAATGTGTTCCACTCCACTAACGCCCCCTAGAATCCATCACAACAACTATTCCATGCTCGTGATCGCCAATGAGGGTCGTCCATTGAGCTTTCGCGCTAACAATCCGCCGCCATGTTTATTATGATCGCCGATCGCAGACGCTCACGCATGAGGGGGAATGGCTGCTTTCCAGGCCATCGTGGGCAAGGTTAAGACAGGCCTTTCTCTCACTCTCCCTCCTCAGCCTTTGACAATGTTTTCACGCGCAAAAAGAGAGAGAAAGGGTGGCAGAGAGAAGCTCCCCGCTGCTGGAAAACTCAGCACATTGTCAGTGCACTGCAAGGGCTGGGTTCATGCGATTTCAGAGCGAAGAAGGGAGATAGATAAAGAAGATGGACTCCCTCGACTAAAGGTCTTGACTCGCCTGTTATCAAGCATGAACCTGGAGTGAAGTGAACTGTTAAATTCATACTCAAACCTGGGTTTATCTCCACACTGAGTTTAAGATCGCGCTTGTGAGTTTGCCGCTCAACTGGCCAAATGCGACCACAGCGGCCCCTATTGACCGACGAGTGACACCATCCAACCCCCCCTGGTGGTATTTGGAGACAACACTAAGATATCGGAGACGCCTCAAGTGCGGGAGCTGTCACTTTCCATAAGAAAGTGCTGTCCAACTTTCATATCTGAAATGGCCCGAGGGCCATCAAGGGGCTCCTAGTTTCATGAAGGCGAAATTTTAAGAGACTCTTCCCAAGTTCTCTGCATCACTCCTAACCACTTACAGCACAAAAGATCCTCCACCTTGATGCCTCCTCGGATATTTTCTGAGACTTTATTAGTACACAGTGTTCCACTGATAGTCTTCGATCTCTTCTCAATGTGGCTACAATTTAACGAGGGAGGGAGGAAGAGGGCGAGGGTTTTTGCTCTGTTATTCGGATATTGTTTCCCTAAGCTGTACATCGAATCTATAGAAGGGTAATATCGTGAGAAAATGTACAATTCATCTTAACCAATCCTCTCAAATAACCCAAATTTCAGAGAAAAATATAGTTCAAAACTAAGTTGAACATAACCAAACAGATCGCTAGAAACAATGCAATGCCGAATTTACTCAAATTTACCTAGTGTTGTCCATAATTGCACACTAATTTAGCAGAATTAAATGTGCAGAATTAAATGTGTTCTGACCCTGATTACTAAATGTGTACAGCTGCCAATTGTTCATTTTCTGAAAATCTGACCCAGAAGGGTCAAGTCAAATAATCCGAATTTAATACAAAAATGAGACTCAAACACAATTCAACATAAGCAAACAGATTCTTTGAATCGACTCGATGCCAAATATACTCAGATATACCTGGTATTTATCATTTTTCTGTCTAATTTAACAGAAGTTACCAAATGTGTAGAGCTACCGATTGTGCATATATATATATGCTAAAGATCTGACCCATGTGCATTTTCTGGAAATCTGACTCAGAAAGTACGAGTAGGAGAATGCAATAGTTTATGAGTTTATCTCCAAATTGCCCTTTTTAAATGGATTCTATACACATACATATACATATGTGTATACACCCCTAGAGTGAACACAGCCAAGTCAACAAACCTACAACGCTTGGAAGACCTCCACACGGTCTGTCTGTCCCCCTCTCTTTGGCTTATAAGGTCAATTGTTGTTTCAGCTTGGCTTTGTACAGATTTGGTATATATATCTATTGGAAGACCAAACACGGGCCCCTGCTTATACGAGGCAAGAATCATAACTTGTGAGACGGAAAGCAGTAAAAGTGGCATGAATCCAGAGCCTTGAGTCCCTCGTGTACCCTTCTGGTAGTGTCCTCCCCAGGCCTCTATTGATCCTCCATTCCACCGTATCGACCCGCCGGGATTCGCAGTTGTGTGACGCCAAAGTCGGCCAGGGCCCCACTTGGGGACTGGTCAGTTTTTACAGCTGGAATGGGAGTAGGGAGGGACTGTATACTTGGCTGAATGAACCTCTGGATGGACCTCATCGAGTTCCTTTTGCTGCCTATGTTGTACATATGACAATTACATACAGACTTATACATGTAAATTGTAGATAATATATATATAAAATCTCTTTTTATTATGTAAAATGACTGACAGTGCATGTTAGAGTTCATTTGGAGTTTACAAACCACAGGAAATAACAGACAATTAGAAAAAGAACTGATGTTTAAATTCCATTCATTTACACTAAAAGTATTCTGTTTGTATGCAATACCAATGGTTCAATATATATATACAATACTTCATTAAATTACATACAAAGTTCTGCAACTTTTGTGAAATATTTGATTGCACTTGGTGTCCTGAACCCTCTCCCTCCTTCTTATTCCCTGTCTGTCTCTTTATGTAAATTATTGTTTTATATTACATCTATAAGCTCTACTCTTGGTACATACATATCCACTATATTGATATTTTGGGAATTGCTTTTGTGGAATGGTTCCTCCTTGTAGTAGTATTGCTTCCCTGCAGTATTAGATTCCTTATCTAAATGCAGATACAGAGCAAAGTTATGAATCGCTTTTGTATACCAGTGGAAGAAGTTTGTTTTGACGTATGAGTTGGGAGAAACTTTGTCTCAGCCATCCCTTGGGTAGTCTTAAGAGAAATCCTATACCCAGTGGTACGGACTAATAGTCTGTCTAGTTGAACTTATACCTATTCCAATGGGGACAAATTCAGACTTAGACCTGGAATTCCATCAGACAGTGTTCACAGCCGTGGGGCTATTAAATAGAAAGACAAGGCTGGGGAGTTATTGGCAGACGGGTTGGGTTTTTCATCCCTAACACCCACTGCAAACGTTTGTCAAGATTAAGACGATGATTAAGCTGAAGATTCTGCCCTGAAACAAGTACAAAATGCTCCAATAGTACATTCTATTGAATGGTATAGTAACCAGACATGTACTTTATATCTTAGAGGGTCAGATTGTCTGAAAATGCACAATTGGCAGCTGTACAAACGTATGTTAAAAGGAAGAAAGAATTTCAGCAAGACATGGAGGGTCAAACATATCAAGCACAATGTTTTATGTCGATTATTTTGTATACTGTAGATACAAAATGCGACACAGTTCACAAAGAAGATACGGATACGGTTACGTAATTGAGATAGGTTTGCTTCCCAGCCAGACGTAAGTGGTAAACCAGACCAAGGGTCCTGAAGCAAACACAGCTGAACTATGAATACATTCCCTCTCCCTCTAATAAGGAGGAGTAGGTGGTGTGGTCAGCCAATACGGACTGACCAACCCTTGGTCCGGTCACATTGCTTGACCATCAACAGCTTTAGCGGGCATAGGGATGGGAGACTACGGTCCAACCTGTTAAACCTTGACCATGATCGTGTTAAATTGCTCGAAAATGGACATAAATATAAGACCCTCAAAATAATATATGAATTTTGATTCATACTCACTTCAAAATCAAGATTTGAGCCTTATGGTTTTGAAGCAAATTAAAATGCGTTTCCTTCCAGAAACTCTCAATTTTCTATGGTTTACTTTCTTTGTTGAGAATTACATGTTGAAAGAAAGATTATCTAAAAGGTTTTCCCCAGATTACAGTTCAGACTTGGACAAGTGACTCAGTGATCCACTGCCTTGTGCAGCGCATAGTTTAAAAAAACCTCTCAAATAAATCCTATTCATTTCTCAACAAGAATCAACAACAAAATTGTCAAAATTATCCCCAAATCTACAGATCCCTTCATACGTATCCAAACTGAGAAATGAGATAAATAACTTCAAACTGTAAATCATTCAATTTAAGGGTTATTCCACAATGTACAATAAATCTATATATAGAAAAAGCTTAGTGTGGTCAGCCCTGACTCAGTGACCGTGGTCAAGCGCACGCCCTGGAGGATGCCCTCCTCCTCCCTCTCCTCTTTTCCTCCTGGCCAGAGATCCTCTTGGGTCAGATTTTCAGAAAATGTACAATTGGCAGCTGTACACTTTTAGTAAATTATGCTAAAATAGGCTGTAATTTGGGCAATACTAGGTAAATTTAAGTATATTTGGCATTGCATTGATTCTAGCAATCTGTTTGGTTATGTTGAACTGTATTTTGAACATTATTTTCGTCTGAAATTTGGGTTATTTGAGAAGATTGGTGAAGTTTAATTGTACATTTTCTGAAAATCTGACCCTCTTTTCCTCCCGGCCAGAGATCGGTTTGTCCTGCCAATAAATTCCCTGCCTATCTGTGTCTCGGATTTGCTCAGGCCTGACTAGCCCCTCTGTACTGATGGAAATCTTGAAAAGGATCCATTTTCCAGTTGGGCTGAGAGCTGGAGCCACGGCCTCTTCAGGTTCACTTGTCTTGGCCCACTACAACCTCCACTGTAAATACCTCATTCTCCAGCCCCTTGACCACTGGTCAAGGATGCCTTGGTGGTCAGTGTGCCGTGCTATACTTTTCTTTTGTGCGAAACCAAACGCTTGGCAATGCAGTGAATGCTGCCCCTTCAAAAGCACATTTAAGTCTGTATTGGCGAATGGAGGAGGAGGGAGAGAGTTTGAAAAGTTGCTTTCCGCATGGAAAACAGAAACCAGTCTTTCATCCGATTTGGATTAAATCGGACAGTGAATTGCCGTCAACAATATCACTTTTCACGCTTCAAAAGTCCCTATGTTAAGCATCATTACTTGTCAAGTAACAAGCGATACCATAATTGCATGTCCTACATCAAAGGCCTGTCTCAATTACATTCATCACAATCCTTGAGAGAGACGTGGAGTAATGTAAAAGGGAAAAAGCTGCCATCATAATATATTGCATGCATGGAAAGGCATTATAGAGGGAATAGGAATGTTATATCGAGACTATAAGGATAAAAGCCAGAGCCGGAAACATTTACTACCAAAGTCAAATAGTTCCTTCTAGCGTCTCATTCCATTATCGCTCACATCATCACGTGATGTGAGGTCAGCCAATAAGAACTGATTTAAGGTCATCCAATAAGAACACAAACACCTGCCTTTCGACATGCGCGTTAGCCATCCAAGAAAGCACAGCCAGTTATGTCGTCACTTCCATCAACGCATGCGCATTACCGCTTCTCACGCTACTTCCTTTTGTGGCACAAGTTGCTTATGAAAGATGACAGAGAGATTTCTTTAGTATGGCGGATATACTCAGCACAATCGGTGTTTATGTCTTTATGTTTGTCACCAGGGTCTGTAGAAGCAAAATAGCGAGCTTTTGTCCTGGAGGAACAAAAGCGTAGATCTCGATTGCGCGCTAAATCTGAGCTTCAAAGGAGCGACTCAAAAATAGCAGGACAATGGTGTCGAGACAATATCACTTGCTCTCTCAAAAGAGTGCTGAACCTAGGAAAACTTGGCTATAATCAAATAGTTCTTTCGTTCGTATTAACTTTGTCAAGGCGAGCTCTTTATGGTACAAAGCCAAGTAACCACGGGACATGCCGTATTTCTAAATGGATCTAATTTGGATGAATGTTTGAAGGAATAATTTCTACAACATATAGAGGGAACAGACACATAATGTTTCTTAGAATACATTAAAAAGAAGAATCGGGTGCCTGAGGTTATTGGAATGAAATACCCTTTGATGTTTCTGTATGGAACCTAGCTTAGGACCTGGAATTCTCGCTTGAATCTTTGTCAAAATGATTAAAGATGTCTTATAGGACCCTATTGTCTTTTAGAGATGTTTTGTTAGCTTCCATAATATCAGCCATAGCGTCGATTTTAT
This sequence comes from Sthenelais limicola, assembly GCA_942159475.1. Taxonomy (NCBI): domain Eukaryota; kingdom Metazoa; phylum Annelida; class Polychaeta; order Phyllodocida; family Sigalionidae; genus Sthenelais; species Sthenelais limicola. The sequence goes on from OW804095.1 coordinate 39,347,832, forward strand.
CATTGTCATAGGAGTCGGATTTTCAGAAAATGTACAATTCGCCTTCACCAATCCTTTCAAATAGTCCACATTTAAGACAGAAATGAGCTTCAAAATGCAGTTGAACATAACAGAACAGGTACTTTAAATCAATGCCATACCAAATATACTCAGATATACCCGGTATTCATCATTTTTTAGCCTAATTTAGGAGAATTTCCTAAATATGTAGAGCTGCAAATTGTACATTTTCTGAAAATCTGACCCATGGAATGGTGCTTTATCTCACAGGTAGACTACCTCGTAGAATGAGGTTAATAGATCTTCTCATTATGACAGTTATTCTATTGTGGAGACCTTCTTACTGGACAATACTGTACTGACGAATACATATGTTCTCACACCCAGTGACTTCACTGTCAAAGAGGACTAAACGATCACTTTGATGCATCAGTACATTAATAACATTAGTTCTTTCACTACTATCGAAGTATTCACCACATGGGTCAGAATTTCACAAAATGTACAATTCAACTTCGCCAATCTTCTCAAATAACCCAAATTTCAGACAAAGATAAACTTAAAATACAGGTCGACCTAACCAAACAGATTGCTAGAATCAATGCAATGCCAAATATACTCGAATTTACCTTGTATTGATCAAATTGCAGCCTACTTTAGCATAATTTACTAAATGTATACACCTGCCAATTGTACATTTTTTTAAAATCCGACCCATATATGCCAAGACCAACTGTGTGAGATATTCCTATTTATAGTCATACATACATATAGTGTATTATCAGTTTAAACCGACTTGATACCTGGAGAATATGAATATGCATGAGGACAGAGACCCAGAGTCGCACGAATCAAAAACAAACACAATTGTGCCAACACATGCACACTAACTGACGCAATATGGTATCTAGCAATTGATTTACAAGAAAACGATGACTTTATTAGTGTCATTTAATCGTTAGTTAGCTGTCAGAATGGCTGGCATTGCCTGCCTGAATAATCAATCGGGCGGTGTAACATTCTCCCAGATGTCCTATTAGATGGCAGGTTTTAGAAGAGTTCGATAAGCTTCTTGTATGATATAGGCGTCGTAATACAATCACGAGCAGAGATAAGGAATGATAAGGGAAGTTGGTGCTGATGTCAGAGCAGTGAGCATTCTTTTTTTCTGTAAGAGCTGTCAGTGGTATTTCAAAACTAGTCTGGATGCAATTGGACTTGCTTCAAGTCGTAAAGTTCTGACAGTTATTCTTTTACCAGTTGTGGATTCTTATTTTTGGGGTTGGGCTCAATTGAAGAGTTTGTATTTATTCTAAAGCTATATAATAGTCTCGATCGCCGATCAAAATGAGTTCATGTGTTAAAATGTACAATCGGCAGCTCTACACATTTGAGTGAATTCTGCTAAATCACGCTGAAAATATTAAATACTAAGTAATTGTATATACACTCTGTACGCGTCCTGTAGGCAGTTAACATCAAAGCTCGCAACGGTTAATCCTATGGAAAGCCGCTGCCTACAGGACGCGTATAGAGTGTATATATATGGTGTTGCTTTGTCTCAAAGCCTTCGTCGATTATGTTTGATTATGCCTAACTGTAGCCTGGGCCCTGTTGTATAAGCTAAGGAAGGAATGTTTTGTGGGAATTCCTACGTTTATTTCCTTTACTTCGGTGGGAAATTCCTACGCTAAAAAGCATTGAGTGTATAGGCTATTCCTTCCCTGAACCATTCCTTCCCAGCTGCTAAGCAGGGAAAACTGGGTGAATTCCTTCGGTCCCATACAGTTTCAATATGTTTCTCTGGGAATTTTCCTACGACTTGTAGGGAGGGAAAAATTCCTACAGAAAAACTCCTTGCTTAGCTTATACAACAGAGCCAAGACAATTGGTGAGAGAAAACGATATGTGGGTCAGATTTTCAGAAAATGTACAATTGGCAGCTGTACACATTTAGTAAGATCTGCTAAAGTAGGCTGCAATTTGGTCAATACTAGGTAAATTCGAGTATGTTTAGCATTGCATTGATTCTAGCAATCTGTTTGGTTTGGTTGAACTGTATTTTGGACTATATTTTCGTCTGAAATCTGGGTTATTTGAGAAGAATGGAGAAATTGAATTGTACATTTTCTGAAAATCTGACCCATATATTCTGACCCCCTGACCATCATCTAGGCATTACAAGCTAGAAATTAAAGCAGAGAAACTCTCCTTGCATCCATCAATGCTTTGCATCTTATTGCAACAAATCCAAAGTTCCTTGTAATTATGGAACTATTTAGCTAAATAACATTTATAAACAAATGTAACATTCAACAAAATATTGAACTTTGTCATTTCACTTCTGCTTAGAAGATGCGAGATAACGGGAAACAATAATTGAATTCATATTAGGTTTTCAAACTAAAGAGGACAAGAAAGGAGTCTCTCGCTGTTGGATCACGACGAGAGGAAAAATCATTTCCGAATCTATTTCACCACATGCCCTATCACGTGTCTGTGCCATGCCCAGGTCGCTGCTATTGGGTCAGATTTTCAGAAATGTACAATTGGCAGCTCTACACATTTAGGAAATTCTTCTAATTTAGGCTGAAAAATGAAGAATACCGGGTAAATCCAAGTATATTTGTTGTCGCATTGATTTAAAGTATCTGTTCTGTTATGTTGAATTGCTTTTTTGAAGCTCATTTTTGTTTTAAATGTGGGTTGTTTGAGAGGATTGGTGAAGGCGCATTGTACATTTTCTGAAAATCTTACCCTATTACACGATCTGGCTTTAAAACATACTATAATACGTACCATACTGCTTCAATGCAGACTTCCAAGTGGTAAAGGGGGTGATGTTATATATTCAGTTTCAGATAAATATAAGAATAACAATTGAGCTCAAGATGAATTAAAGTCAAGAAAATCAGCGAAAAAATGAAATTCATGTTGGATTTTAATTGATGATATCGTTTATTCTATGTTTGACATAACTTTTTTGAAATATTATTTGTATATATATACGTTCAGATTATTCCTGCTTTGGTATCCTATATATATATATATGACACTAATGATTTCACTGGCGATATCACTGGCGAATTCTGGTAGACTGTCCCCACACTATCCACTTGTATTTAACCAACCATAGAATCGCCAAACAAATGCTAGTGAAATCGTTATCGTGTGGATGTATCTGTAAGGAAGGACTGTGACATCGTCTTAAGCTAAGGGAGGTATGTCGGTTGAGGATGGATCCAGATGCCTCCCTCCCCTTTCCCTCCCCTTTCCCTCCCCTTTCCCTCCCCTTTCCCTCCCCTTTCCCTCCCCTTTCCCTCCCCTTTCCCTCCCCTTTCCCTCCCCTTTCCCTCCCCTTTCCCTCCCCTTTCTCTCCTCCCTCCCCTTTCCCTCCCCTTTCCCTCCCCTTCCCCTCCCCTTCCCCTCCCCTTTCCCTCCCCTTTCCCTCCCCTTTCCCTCCCCTTTCTCTCCCCTTTCTCTCCCCTTTCTCTCCCCTTCCCTCCCCTTTCTCTCCTCCCTCCCCTTTCCCTCCCCTTTCTCTCCCCTTTCCCTCCCCTTTCCCTCTCCTTTCTCTCCCCTTTCCCTCCCCTTTCTCTCCCCTTTCCCTCCCCTTCTCCTCCCCTTTCTCTCCCCTTTCCCTCCTCCCTCCACTTTCCCTCCCTCCCCATTCCCCCACAAGACCTGCATACAGCCTAGTCTAAAAAGATATCATCCATACAGCTTCCCCAGCTTCGTGCCTTGTGCAGACAAACTTCCCATTTGGCCAAAGCATGTTAAGTGTTTAAAAAGCCACGAGCCGCGAACACACGCCTCTTTTTAAAGCATTTGCCAGCAGCAAAGGCATTTCTGTTGATGCCACCCGATAGCCAACAATCCCTTGGGGTGACCAGTGTTTAAATTACAAATCGCCTAACACGGAATGAGCTCGTTCCAGTGTCCGAGCGCTAATATTTGTGAACTGGCCGAGTGCACGGCCCGAGTAAACAGCTCTTGGTATGGCGTCTTGTCTGCTTTCCAATATTAAAACTTCCTGTAGCCAAGAGATGTATGATGTGACTCATCAACTGGTCTGGATTGGTTCTGTTTGTTTATGTTTTTGTGCTTCCAACGTGCCAATAGGTATTGCTGTAGGTATGAAAGGATGGGAGGACTTAGATAAGGCCCATTCACATTACAACGGCCGATTGGTGTACGGCTGCCGCACGCCAAAAACACAATGTTAAAGTAAACTACGGCCGGCAAGAATCGGCCGGCTGGTCGTGGTAATTGGAATGGACCTTTATATATATATATATGCTCAATATAATTCATACAGTTACACAGGTACAAAAACAATGAATAGGTTTTGGTCCTCTGCCCACTCGCAGGTCTTCCCAAAAATCTACTATTACTATGCGCTAGCACACGATTATGAACAAAAATAACAGAATAACATATTTGTCCGAGGCTATAATGTGTAACATCACCTTTTCGTGGAAGAGTCATAAGTGTAGTTTCCTGACTTTAATGCTTACTAGGCATTGACTACACCTTTCCTATAATCATTTCCCCCTCTGTCTCCGCTCCTCTACTCTACCTGCATCTGGTTAGGACAGGCACTGTCGCTATCTCATCCCATATCAAAGCTAAGATAGAGTCCATCAAAGAGTAACTCTCATCAGCCTCTCTCTTCATCTCGCAGCTCAATGTGTTGCCTAGGTACATGGGCGTATATGGGTCAGATTTTCAGAAAATGTACAATTCAACTTCGCCAATCTTCTCAAATAACACCATTTTCAGAGGAAAATAAAGTTCAAAATACAGTTTAACCTAAGCTAACAGATTGCTAGAATCAATGCAATGCCGAACATTCTCGAATTTACCTAGTATTGACCAAATTGCAGCCTAATTTAGTAGAATTCACTAAATGTGTACAGCTGCCAATTGTACATTTTCTGAAAATCTGACCCATACATTACAGAGGTCTGCAATATGCCTGCAGACGAGAGAGTTATTAACTATCAAAGTAAATTACTCTCTCTCTTTCCCCCTCCTGATGCATATATATATATATGGATGGGGGTAAAATCGGGATCGCCTGCTTTTAACCTGTTCCTTCTGCTAATGGGTAGGCTGACATTTCTCGCCGATCCCGCTACTGGGAACAAAAGATAAAGTATTAAACATAGTTTCGGATAGCTTGGGTCTGTTAGAAGCGGTTCGGTGGGTTGGTTGTTGATGCAATGCTGCGCGTTGCTTGCTGAGTTTCCGCGCGGCGCGTACGTTGTGTCGTCGCCTTGGGGTAAGGTGGCCTAAAACTTGGATTAACCGGCACCTTCTGTCGCGAAGGACGGTGGCCCGACAATTCAATTACTCTCCATTTAGTTGCCATGGGCGGGCGCGTAATGTGAGATGGTCAAACCACAAAGTGGATTTACATCGTTTGAGTCATGAGGGTCGGTGAAACAAATATGTCGACAATCTGTCAGCATCAGGGCTTTTAACTCCAAGAAAAAAGCCCCCACAGGAAAGGGTCATTTCTGCGCTAGGACGCCATTTTATAATAGCCTGGGGGCAGTTTTAAATGCGCCACCTACCGGTCCTGATAGCAATGCGTGTCAGGCGGGGGGCAGTGTCGCACATAGTCATGTTTCGCACACAAGTATCGCCATCGATTATTGAAACGCAATCGCGCAGACATTTTCCACGGTCGCCTGATCAGCAGGAAAACCCCGTGGTTACAGCTTGTGGTTATAGCAGGTGGGAAAACACCCATGTCCCTTTTGTGATGATTCACAAGCGGCTCACTAGGGGGACACAAAAGCCATGTTTGGTTCCCAACACCTCAATGTGTGGATGCTTTTCCAAAAAACCTTTCCCCCCTTCTTCCCAGGCAAATACGAGCTCGATTGTACCTAATTGCTTGTTAGAGAGGGGTGGGATATTGTTTGCTTACAATGTTTAACAACATGGGGGTAGCAAAGAAGCATTTTGATAGCATGCACCCTCGGGCGTTTAATTGTGGCGCGAAACTATTGATAGAATACGAGATCAAATGTTGAAGCAAATGTTGTGATTTGAGGCGATGCTTTTGTTAATTTTCTCCTTATTGACCAAGCTTTTGTATCGGGCATGTCCCAGTGGCGGCCGCGTGGAAACGATATGTTTAGTATTGATTGCATTCTGTGATAGGAATTAAAGCAATTTCCTCGACTTTTTCCCTTCGGAAATTGCGGTATTGTATATCGCGATTGCATGAAATTGTTCAATTATTTATGAAATTATTGTATTCAATTAAATTGTGATTACATGGTTTTAGGTGGTGTCATATTAACATCGAACTGCTGTTATTGCTGTACATGATACCGTTACTCGCTTTTTATGCTACATCACTGTATCGCCTTTCGCACAGAGGCCCATCTCGTTGCCTTTTTTCCCTGGGAGTTAGATTTCATTTGAGTTCGGTGCATGGTAATTTAGTGAATACCATAGCATTTGCTTATCGATTTCCAAAGTTATGGGTTGTTTTTTACAACTTTTTAAAAAAATATTTATAGATGTACACTCTCATGTGTCATGATTTGGTTTAATTGACTTATAATATTGCTCCTCTAATATTTCTGTTTCTTTCCCTGGGCATATAATTATTATGACAATTACTCAGGACATGGTTCAGATTTTTAGAAAATGTACAATTAGCAGCTGTACACATTTAGTCAATTCTGCCAAATTATGCTGCAATTTGGCCAATACTAGGTAAATTCAAGTATATTCGGCATTGCATTGGTTCTGGCAATCTGTTTGGTTAGGTTGAACTGTATTTTGAATTTCATTTCCGTCTGAAATTTGGATTATTTGAGAAGATTAGCGAAAGTGAATCGTACATTTTCGGAAATCCTGACCCACATAGTATTCTGTAATGACCTTGTACTTGAGTGCTCGCTTTAACCACGAGGGTCGCTTCTTTCTATCTGTCTCCGAGGCCATATCTTGGGCTAATTATTGAGTCAAGTAGAGAGGGACCTAATGCAAACCACTCTACCCCCTACATGGATACAAATATAGCTATAAATACTGCTGATACTCCTCCCCTCTCTCTCTCCGCCTCTGTATCTGTCTGCTTTGAGTGCCCTATAAATTGGCTGTATGTATATATATGAGTGTTGCATAGATGGGAGTTGGTTTTAGGGCCTGTCAAAGATTAAGGGGGTGGTTTAAAAGGGCCAGGCATAGGGCGGCATGCTAAAAGCCTGTCAGAGTAAAAAGCCATCTGAGGCTGCGTATTGGGACTTGGGACAATTGTCCGAACATACAATAATGGATTCTATCGATCTGACTTTTGCAGAACGACACCAAATATGGCCCGACGTCGTACGAGCGACTCGCGCAACAACCAGCCAGCTCTCCCGAGCTACCTCCTCATCCTCATCATCTTCCGGGAGACGAGCCAAGGTCAAGGCCGTCGAGTATGGATGACCTTCGAAGGCCTGAAGGTCAACAAACGTGGGGAGGTCAAAGGGCAGCCATTGTGCGCAACGTAACTCCTGGCGCCCCCGACGGTGGAGAGGTAAGTTAGATTTGCCACTGTGTTGGATTAGACATTTGATAAGGAGTGGGACTCTGCTAGCACTAGTTGTAATTACATTGTCCTTTTACTGACTCGTACTTTCCAATGGAAGTCCCGAACGAGGTTAGGTCTTAATGGCGGGCTAGGGTAGCCAGACTTGGTCCAAAAGGAATAGTCATGTGGGTGGGACAGGATAATTCCATTTCATATGGCCACTTGATCTCAGGCTGATGGCTATGGGATGAGGCAGGTCGTGGAAATTAAGTTTACCGACCTTGGTTAGAATTCTTTGATGAATCATTCTGCAGGGGATTCACAATAATTATCCAATTTGCTCATGGTCAGCTCTGATTCCCTCCTACTCAGCCCGTCCCCTCGACTGACTTGCCTGCATAAAAAAGCCTCCATGGTGGAGTGGGATGGACGGAGGGAGTCTAATATAACATATGACATCCTCGTCCATGTCACGTCCCGAGGCGTGGGGCCACCAATTGAGGTGGTTGGAAAGTGACAGCTTATTCTCCTTTCAAAATTCATTGTCTATTGCCTCCAGATATAAATTATTTGTTTTCAGAGGAGAATTTTGTTTTATAAAGGGGTCAGATTTTCAGAATATGTACAATTGGCAGCTCTACATATTTGGTAAATTCTGCTAAATTCTTCTAAAAAAAAGAGATAAATTTGGGGTATATCTGAGTATATTTGGTATCGCATTGATTTAAAGTATCGGTTCTGTTATGTTAAACTGCATTTTGAAGCTGATTTTTGTCTTAAATGTGGGTTATTTGAGAGGATTGGCGAAGGCGAATTGTACTTTTCTGAAAATCTGACCCAAAGATATCCAATATCTAGCGTAGAATTGTGTAATACTGATGATAGCACCAACACTCCATCATACATGTTTTGAGTGGCAAATTGTTATGAAGGAACTAATTGAACATTTCGATTTCGATATTTTATTTGTTTATACTTTACTCTTTTCCTATACACGTATACATATATATTACTGTCAGTGAGTGTTGCACAAAGCAACTTGTAGTGTCACACACATCATGCCTTACACTAATGTATCATATGGTGTATCACTTTTGTGTCAATTCAATTCTTCCTGTACAGAATGAATACTTGGGGAAGATTAAAAAACCCACAAAGAGGATCTGTATGTATACCAAGTCTAAAGAAAATCTTCAAAGAAAAAGAAATGCGTCTCTTCCTCTCTCCCTCCCTGTCTCCCTCCCTCTCTCCCCTCCCTCTCTCCCCCTCCCTCTCTCCCCCCCTCCCTGTCTCCCTCCCTGTCTCCCTCCCTGTCTCCCTCCCTGTCTCCCTGTCTCCCTGTCTCCCTCTTTCCCTCCCTCCCTCCCTCTCTCCCTCTCTCCCTCCCTCCCTCTCTCCCACCCTCCCTGTCTCCCTCCCTCCCTCCCTCCACCCACCTCGTCTGCCTACTCTAATAACACAGAGCCACGGAGGCTACTTTGGGTCTAACTTCGTTCAACATCAGTGTTTTGACCACCACCATCCCACTCACCAAGGTTTATTGGTTATTACAGGTGCAAAGGAAGGAGTCCTCCTTTGCCTAGATCCAGTGGACAAACACAGCCACAATTACCTTTCTTCCTGTTTACAATAGGGGAGTTGCATAGCCGCCATTTTAAATCGTGATTCGCATGGAGTTATGGGACTAATGGTACAGTCTAAAATCTATAAAAAAGACATGTCATGTTCTGCATGGAATATTTATCAATGTTCTAATGTCAATATCCATGTGTTTTACAGGTTTCCATGACACAACCCTCCATCTTTCCCATCATGCATTTGGTTTTTATAGATCAATTCCACAAGCTATGATATTGGTGAAACTATCCTGCAATTATCGATGGAAATGCTGATAAATGTTTGTATGTCAGATATCATCGGAATCCAACCCAGGATGCACTGTAACATACATGCGCAGTGGCACATGCAAGTCCCCTATTGTCCTTAGTCCCTGACACAACATTCTAACCTCACCTATTATCAGCAAAATCGTGGAAACCACATGATTTTTTTTTACATCCGTGGAGATCCGCATCACTTGAACAAGCATAACAAAGTAATCATCTTTACTTTGGACTTCTCACCGATTCACTCACAGTAGAAATTGGATATTAAATAGACGAAGTTAATAAACTCTAGACTTCGTCCCACTTCCTCTGTCTGGCTCGGTTCTTTTCCCCTGAGTTAATTGACCGAGTTTCATCATCCAAATTTCTTTTTAAATTAGCTGATATTTCCTGTTAGCGTTCAATTCGCCCACACGGTGTGTCTAGTGAACAAAGTAGGAAACTTCTCGTATTGGATGATATGGGTCATATTTTCAGAAAATGTACAATTGGCAGCTGTACACATTTAGTAAATTCTGCTAAATTAGGCTGCAATTTGGCCAATACTTGGTAAATTCGAGTATATTTGGCATTGCAGTGATTCTAGCAATCTGTTTTGTTAGGTTGAACTGTATTTTGAACTTTATTTTCGTCTGAAATTTGGGTTATTTGAGAAGATTGGCGGAGTTGAATGGTATATTTTCTGAAAATCTGACCCATTTATACACAAATACCACTGAGATGCCATCGACCATGTATACCACTTTATAAGGAATGCTCGCAGTTCAAAGGTTCTTTTGTGTTTTGCCAGGAGTTTTCTATAGTGGAATAAAAGATATTTAAGTATTAATTTCAACCTCTTTTATGACTTGGCATGACGCCAAAACTGTTGATGTTGCGCCTAGGGATCAATGGTATACTAAAAGGCTGGATCATACATCAAGCAAACGGAAAGGTTCAAAAGTGTGCGAGCACGGTGTCATCTTTGAGTGTCGATATTTGGCTTACAGTATGCCAAAATAGGGTAAGATAGGGTACTATTGCTATAGGGGATTTGCATGTGCCACTGGGCATGTCTGTTACAATGCATCCTGGGAAAGAGTCTGATGAAATTTGACATACAAATAGTCGGCAACATTTTTATCGAAAATTGTAAGAATGTTTTCACCAATATCATTGCTTTTATAAATGATCTATGAAAACCAAATGCATGATGGGAATGATTTGGACTTGTGTTATGGAAAGATGTAAAACACATGGATATTGACATTAGAGCATTAGGAAATAGTTCATGCTAATATGTCACGGTTTCTATAGATTGTATAATGTACCATTAGTCCCATAATTCTATGCGAATCACGATTCAAAATGGCGGCTATGCAAGTCCTCTATTGATATAGGCATATTTGAAGAGACAAAGCTCTTCAAGATTCAAAATCTTTAGCTTTAATATTGCCTTTGTTAAACATACATGTGCATCGTTGAGCACTTCACTCAATAAATATTGAACTGAAATTTAAAAAGTATAGAATTCCCTTTGTTTGGGATCCAAGTGCTGTATTCTGCCATACAGGTAAAGTCAATTATGTCCGACGATACCACTGAATGCTAAATGGGTCAGATTTGCAGAAAATGTACAATTGGCAGCTGTGCACATTTAGTAAATTAGGCTACATTAAGCTGCAATTTGGTCAATACTAGGTAAATTTGAGTATATTTGGCATCGCATTGATTCTAGCAATCAGTTTGGTTAGGTTAAATATTATTTTGAACTTTATTTTCGTCACTTTCCGGCGATTTATCCCATATATACATGGCTATAAGAGACGGAGCTAGGATGCTGAGGTATGGGACATCTGCTGCTTGTGCCGCTGCTGCAAAGTTTATGATATGTTTGGCTGTGCGGGGGGGGGGGGGGGGGTAGCGGGGGGGGGGGCGACGTGATCAAGATGGATTGTAATACGACCCCTGTAATGCACATGAGTGGTCTTATTTGTCACATGGCAAGTCGTGTCTAGGGACACACTGTCCGTGTCAGGGAGATGGATGTAAGGTTCCTTGCACTGACGGACACATCACCAATAGGTTACCGCCCAGATGATGAAGATGTGGGGTCCCTCAAGGTTTCCCCCTGGGTCAGACCTTCAGAAAATGTACAATTCAATTTTCTCTAATAACCCACATTTAAGACAGAAATGAGCTTCAAAATGCAGTTTAACATAGCAAAATTGATACTATATATAAATCAACGTGACGCCAAATATACTCAGATATAATTGGTATTCATCATTTTTCAGCCTAATTTAGTAGAATTTGCTAAACGTGTAGAGCTGCCAATTGTACATTTTCTGCCTATTTGACCCTCCTATATCCCTCCAGGCAAGAGGCAGATGGGGAGGTTCAGGGGTTTATTTAAAGGGGTGGGTTAGGTGGACATCTGGCTAGGTCAGGTATATTTAAGGGGATCTGTAATAAATAAGAGAATTACAATTATCAATAGAACTGCGAGGCTCTACGCGAAGCATGTCAACAATTTTTTATAGTATGCGCGCCATAAACTTATTTGTATTGCGCCCCACTTATTGCACCTCTCAAGAGGGATGCGCATACTATAAAATATATTATCATGATATTATCTATATATAATTTTGATTAAAAAAGTGTTAGCTTTCATTGACTTTGGAAATTGATTCATACAAATTTGATAAAAGGGTCAAATTTTCAGAAAATATAAAATTGGCGGCTGTACACATTTAGTAAATTCTGATAAATGAGGCTGCAATTTGGTCAATACAAGATGAATTCTAGCAATGTGTTTGATTAGGTTGAATGGTATTATGAACTTTATTTTCGTCAGAAATTTGGGTTATTTCAGAGAATTTGAGAAAGTGAATTGTACATTTTCTGAAAATCTGACCCTTAAAGGCAATAGGGACCGCTCAGCCTCCCTCAAAGTATAACCCACAGGAGATGATGGATGTGGGTTTAAGGTACCAGGGGATGCATAGATGTGGCTGACCAGCGGTCAGTGAAGACATACTGACCACATAAAGTGGACAGTGGTGGTCTCCTTGTAAAATTAGGGTAGGCTAGGTATTATTCCTCAAAATAGGCCCTGTGGGAAAATGGTATCCTTTTTGTCAGTGTAGAGATAGCGCTTGTACATACGTAGTTCTTTGTTTATGTTCAAAGCTCTTCAAAATACAGCCCTCGTTTCTAAGTGTAATATGAGATAAATATAAATCTTTTCATATTCATGTCAGGTTATATATGTCTAGCTGCTAGGGAAGTATACTACCATCTATTGTATTATATGTGGTGCGTTTCAGGAAAATGAGTCATATGTCGCAAGAAATAGATTTTGAAATACCATTATATTTGAAAAGAGACTGATTCCAATGATGGTAAACATTAAGGACATTAAATAAGTATTTCTATATTTTAAGTTTGATATTCCTATTTCTGAAAAAGGTTTTCAATATTTTTGGGGTGAACAATTAGTAGAACAGTATAGGTGAATACATTCACCTATACTGTTCTAGGATGATCTTAGAAATGCATTGATATATTTAATACACTATCCTGAAATTTGGTTCATGTATTCATTCATTCATTGGAGTATCTAGTCATATATGACTAGATACTCCAAAAATGAACACATTCAAAAAAAAGGACATTTTGTGAATGAATGACTTTTAAAAGTATGAATTGTGCGATTTGTGACTCATTTTCCTGAAACACATCAAATATATAATAATATGTCCATAGGTTGTTAAACATACGTATATTATATGCACTCGGGTTATTGACTACAGGTACGGTACGACCTATTCCCACCTTCCAGAGTGCGAAATTGTATAGGAGTTAAATAATCATTAATTCGGTGTCAAGTTATCAAACACAGACTTAAATAGAAATGATGTTTAAAAAGATAAAGATGCAAGGCAGAACAAAGACTTCCAAAATTAGAGGAGAAGGAACAGAGGCAACAACATTGCAGTGACATTGAGAAATCCTTGTCATGGGGAGTAATTAATGCGCATTGCATTGCATTGCAGATTTTGGAGGCCAGCTCTCACAGAATATGCTGATAAGATTTGTAAACGGAGGAAATAGAATCATTAATTTTAGGAGCAACCTCGTCACTGGAGTTTGAAATCCCATGTGGTCGCATTTCCTCTTGACAATAATCAGACAGTGATTATGGTTGATGAATCCAGTTCCCTTCTCTGTAACTTCATTTATCATAACCTCCGACAGAGTAAAACACGTTTATGCTTATTTCTGGTGATTAGAACAAGCCAATAGTGCTTTAAAAATCAACATTGGCTGTTTCCAATCACAGAGAGAGTGGAGGGAAAGTCGGCTTTGCATGTAGTGGGTCAGATTTTTCTGAAAATGAATGTACAATTGGCAGCTGTATACATTTAGCAAATACTGCTAAACCAGGCTGCAATTTGGTCAATACTAGGTAAATTCGGGTATATTTGGCATTGCATTGATACTAGTAATCTGTTTGGTTAGGTTGAACTGTATTTAGAAGTTTATTTTCGTCTGAAATTTGGGTTATTTGAGAAGATTGGCGAAGTTGAATTGTACATTTTCTAAAAATCCGACCGGTGTCTATTTGATGGAATCATTAGTACTCGAGGGGAGATAATGAACTTGGGGCTGGCGCGTGAAGGTTAACAAAGGTCATCCAAGGTCAAGGTAAAGGTGATGAGTGGAGTGAAGAGGCTAAGTGGGGCCATGCAGGAATGTGCCCAGCGATGGACGACCACGAAGAGATGCCAGGGCTGAATGGAGATGTGTGGGCCTATACGGATGGTGGGCGCAAGTGGAGAAGGGCGCAGAAGACAAAGAAGGAAGAGGGGGAGATGGAGGTGAAGGAGATGGTGATAGTGGGGGGGGGGGGGAGAAGTGATGTTGAATGGGAGGGCGTGGAGTTGAGTGAGAAGGGGTAGTTGTGCTAGTAGTGGTAGTGTGTTACTGCTGTTGATGCCACTAACACAACCCATCCATCCTCCTCCAGGGCTGGGATAACCTGGAGGACGATAATGGATGATGATCTCCTGTCCAGGACGATGATCAATGTTTGGCCAGTTTTCTCTGTGCTTCCCCGACACCTCCTCCAGCTCCTCCTGCCCCTAGACTCTCGGCTTAACACCTTAGCGACTGGTCCGGCTAAATTAGCCCTCTTTCCAAACGGCCCTGCCTTTTAGGCCCTACCCCCTCCACCTCTCCACGCTTCATCCCCCACCCCCTGAACTACATACCCGCCAGACGGGTATAAATTGTCACAGTTAAAAAAGCTTAGAAAACCCAAATAGTCGGAAGAAATGAGGAATTAAATTAGCTTAGTTTTTGTCTTATGTTTTCCCATGCTGTTTATTTGAGCTCTTCTAACTGGTCTACTGCTGGGGGAGTTTCCCTGAGGTAGTGCGATATGTCAGACGGAAGTAGTCTAGGCTCACAGCCTCTTAGATCAGAAGAGAATGATATGTCAGTGATTGGACGCCTACTGCGCTATGGTTTCCCTGGCCCTGGGAGTTTAGTATTTATATATAAGTATCCTGGAATGGAATTCTAATATTAACTTTAGTCTAGGCTCACAGCCTCTCAGATTACAATTTGGAGTACAATGACATTTTGCGGTCATAATGGAATCATAATGGCATTCTCCAGTTTGGAGCAAGAAGCCTTCCCTCAGTTTGGAGGGACTCACTCAGCTCTGAGCCTAGCCTGGAGAGGCTTTTCCTCAGTTTGGAGGGACACTCTTAACGCTGAGCCTAGCCTGGAGAGGCTTTCCCTCAGTTTGGAGGGACTCACTCCACTCTGACTTTAGACTGCAGAGGCTTTCCCTCAGTTTGCAGGGACTCACCCAGCTCTGAGCCTTGACTGGGAGGAGGGAGGTTTTACTCTTGAAGTACGAGAAACTATTAGCAGCTCCTACTTGTGCCTTCTGCATGGGACAGACACCTAGGGTCGGCCATAGTGATGAGGATGTACCTCCGCAATGGCGTGCTTTTTACCTCATTTGTTCTAAGATTCTGTTTCCCGAAGGCTCAGTCCCCAAGGCTTAATAAATGACAGAGGGAAAGGACGAGGCCCTTTTCGGATGATCCGACGCGTTTCTCATCTTGCCTTCAATTGGCTCATTAACGATAGTACGTTAGATCACCGCATGGGGGCTGACTGATAGCGCCCCCTTGTGCGATGACAATATAACTAAGCTAATGAGTAAAAAAAGAGCTGGGGTCCCTGTGGACTTGTTTAAAACAAAGAATGTTACTTTGCCTCCTGGTTTAGGGCTTTTCTATTGAAGAGCACTGGATCCGAAGAGTGCAGTGCAAAAAGATAGGATGTGGCAGCATATGATAGAATGACTTCTCATATCCTTTCAATCAGTGGAACAATCGGGAATAATCATATGAGATGAAGCTTAAAGTTATGATTATTACCCATTTTAGGTTAATTTTGGAAGTTAGGAGACTCCAACATAATAAAAAAAATATAAAAAATTGAAACATTTTCATCAATGACCGCCATTCGTCCAGTTGATGCTATTTATAGTCGAGGATCAACTGAAATAGGGGATTTGCATGGCCGCCATCTTGAATCTTGAATCTTGACTCGCATGGAATTATGGGAGTGTATGTCAGTGTAAAAACTATATAGAACACATGTTATCTTCAGCATGGAATAGGTAACCGTAATCTCATGTCAATAGCCATGTTTTACATGTTTCCATGAAACAGGACTTCATCTTTCCCATCATGCATTTGGTTAACGTAGATCATTTACATAACCTATGATAGAATAGAATAGAATAGAAAAACGTTTTATTTCAGTCAGTGACTGCAATGAAGAGGAGGTCTCCAGCTTACGGGAGGTACTCTTTCCCCTCATGCTTAACTTACAATTCTGGGTGTAGTTGGAAACAAAACTGCAGCGTTCGTTGAAGGCTGTCAGCATCCAACTATTATATTACAGATAAATAAAATACAGTGGTTATGAATATGGCTAAGGTAGTACAGTAGTTTGAACTCCTGGTAAAGTTTTACATGTGGATAAGTAACAATATATTGTGGTTATATGAAATAGTGGTCATTCCAGATTAATGTGGATCTGGCCAAGTTTTTAAAACGCTGTTTATCTAGTGTTGATATTGGTGAAAAGTTCCTTTTCATTCTTCAATATAAATGTAGGTAAATATTGGTATGTCAGACTTGAACTGAATCCCATCCCAGCATGCACTGTAATAGACAAACTTGTGCAGGGGAGCCATGCAACTCCTCTATAGGATGTGTAACCTGTGAAAAACACAGATAGGTGAAACCGAATAGACCTGTATTGAAAATTATCAATTGTTATCATGATTAATTCTATGAAAATACTTCACATTTTAGAGACATTATTCAATTCCGGAAGTAGCGTACAAATGAAATTATCATTCCAAACAACTTAACATTAAGTTTCGTATGATGAGGCAACTTTTGAGATCACCCGTCTCAATTATATAATATATAAACAAATCATTTCAATATTTGTGTACTCTTGTTCACGGTTTTGGACCTTAGAATAGTCAATAGTCAAGTCTTGAAACATCAAGACAAATCGTGAATACAGCCATGTATATTCATCACTGCCGACCATTTAAAATTAAATTGTAGTTTTTGTGACAGTTGACATCATTTTATTCATAACTCTTTTTCATCTACCTTTGTCATTTTTCATTGTTCTAGATAGCTGATTTATAGATGAAATATTACATTTCACATTAGATTATTTCTGTTTATTTCATCACTGCATAAAATATAACATGTAAGGTGTTCAGGACATGACGAAAATCACTCGAAAGAGTGAGATTGTGAACACATCTTACCCGAATAAGAATATGTGTGCAAAAAAAAACCCCATGGAGAAATGGTGTAACGCATCCGATGCTTACACGGCTAGACAACCTAGCCCATACAGTATAGATGGGAAAGTGTTAAACTAATGAATTCAATAACTCGCGGGCAGGATTGAGGGCCCCATTCTTCTCCCTGCTTCACCCCTTATAGAAAGCGGCCTCGGGTAGGAGCACAATCCCACGTCTTGTTATGAATAAAATCCACCTTGAGGTGAAAGAAACGCCTCTGGCATATCCTGATCACCCTTTCCGATTCCTGCCAGAAGGTTCCGTCTTTTCCTTCACCTTCTGGAAATGGTTATGGTTGCATTAGGGTTCGTCCCTCGTTCTATGCCTTTCCGACGGATATTTCATTTCTAGCATGGGGCTCGGGTTACAAGGCTGTGAATTATATAAACCTACTCGGGTTTTGAGTTCATAAATCAAACCAATTATGCTGTATTTGAAGCAATTCTATTCGTGAATATCTGGTCAATGATTTCCACCAAATCGATGAAAATGTAGGTGAAATGAGATGTATAAAAATACTGTCCACTAACTGCTTTGAAATCCTCTAAATAGGTGTATGTCATCTAATAATCTAATAAGTATTTCTAGGTTTAAAGTTTGATATTTGTATTTTTGAATACAAAAATTACCAACATTTCTGGGGAAGGGGGGGGGGGGGCAATAAACAGTAAAGTAACTAAATATACTCCATATGAGGACCCTTCAAAACGAAACGATATATTACATCATACATTGTCCTGAAATTTGATACAGCAATTGATACAACTATAAGTGATAAACTCCCAAAAAAATGAGAGCATTCCAAAAAATTTAACACTTTAAAAGATATCATTTGTGCGACTTTTCCTAAAACACATCACATTTTGTAAGTGTTAATGTTGAGAGACACTGGTGAACACAACACATGGTCACTAGGTAGTATGAATATTAGGGGTCAGATTTTCAGAAAATGTACAATTGGCAGATCAAACATTTGAATAAGCTAAATTAGGCTGAAAAATTGCTAGAATACCGGGCTGATACTGAATATGGTATCACCTTGATTTAAGTATACAGTTTCAGTTATGTTCTTTAAACTGCATTTTGAAGCTTATTTTTGTCTTAAATGTGGGCCATTGAGAAGATTAGTGAAGGCGAAATTGTACATTCTCTGAATAATCTGACCCCAACAATGGTAATAGGTAGAATGATACATGAGCTTAGGATCGTTACAGGCAAGCTTGGAGCAAAGATGCCATCATCCCTAGAAAGACTCGGAGCAGCTCAGAAACTCTTAAACATCAATCACAGAGAGAAAAAAATTGATTGGCACTGGAGTTTAACAAGTAGAACATTGCGTTGCTCTTGTTGTAATTGTACCTGGAGCAATTAATGTATAAAGTGCGAGTAAATCATTGGTGTAACCGTAATGAAGAACATAAACAGGAAACTTTTAAATAATTGATTTGAAATGATGCCGCCTTCTCCCATTTATGTCATGGTCTAGATTTCCATGTTTCGTGTTTCATGTTACGACTATTTCAAGACGAGCTGATTAGGAATTTTATAATTAGGGATTCTAGAACTGGAAGTAAATGGCCTGAAGTATCGAGATCTTGCAATCTTTGGATACTCCTAATGGAACTTTATAATTATACATACCCAATTGTCAGTAGAGAAATTACCGGGTTTCTCTCCAGACATAACCATTCGCTTTTCATCTAGAATAGGCCTATTACTTATGCAAAATCGCAATTTGGTTATTCAAATTTGTCTTTACCGGTTAATTCAATCTAGGCTAAGATATGAGGGAGTCCCTCAAAAACGAGGGAAAGATCTAAACTGCAAAATACCATTAGAATCCCATTAGGACACCTATTATTCCAGGGCTAGAAAAGGCATTAGCGCAGTAGGCGTCCAATCACTGACATAGACAACCAGTCTCATCTGATCTGTGAGGCTTTGACCCTAGACTGAACCAGTAGTACCAGACAGTGATATATATATAAACTATAGGCTCCTTGTCCTAAATTTAGCACAATAACGACCATGAGGGATTGAGTGCTATTGTAGTTCCACCTGGTCAAACGACAATTAACAACGTACCTGAGAGGTCGGTGAACTTACAGTATGTCCCACGGCAAAACAATACACCTTGCAATGGCGGAGGTCAGCCCTCCTCAGAAAAAGAAGATTGGAAAAGACGGCCATTTATTGGATATAAAACTGGAGAAGCTTTATGTGGCGCGGGCTGTGCCTCCGTCGGCCTTGTGCTTGTTAGGAAATTGTACTTGTCTGCAGTTTTATGTCCTGGTAAATTGTCAATCTTGGAAAACGAACGAGCTGCAGGGTAGCCTTGGACTGGAGGAGATCGGTGTATGTGTATGAGTGAGGAACACTGACGTGGCTGGTTTAAAGATAGTGTTTAGTTTTTTTTATTAATAAGGTCAGATTTTCAGAAAAGGTACAATTAACTTCGCCAATCTTCTAAAATAACCCAAATTTCAGACGAAAATAAAGATTAAAGTACAGTTCAACATAACCAAACAGATTGCTAGAATCAATGCAATGCCGAATATACTCGAATTTTCCTGGTATTGGCCAAATTGTAGCCTGTTTTAGCCGAATTTACTAAATGTGTATAACTGCCAATTGTACATTTTCAGACAATCTGACCCTCATGGGGAAGGAATTCGCTATATAGGCTTTGGTATTTTTCTATTCCTAAATTAGAAATATCCCTGCAAAACAGGGAAAAATAGCTAAGCGAGGAACATTTTGAGAATTGGGGGATTTGTTATGCAACAGACCCTTCCACAGCCTGTACTATGACTATGTTTTCATACGCACTTGTATGCACTCAGGTGGCAACCCCACA